>CM064544.1:36260785-36498765 GCA_032716605.1 Paralithodes platypus
AGTACAAAGGAAATCAAGCAACAACAATCTATTGACCCTTCTAGTTGCTTGTCCTCCAAAACACTGAGGATCAAGTGTCCAAACAGTGGTTTAGAGTGGGTAAGGGAACATTGGAAAGGGAATTACTGCCCTGGAACTAATGTCCGTGGCAGGATTAGGAAGTTAGTAGGGGACAGATGGGTTAGTAACTGAGGGGGGGATAAAATAAAGTTATTCATTTACAAACGCAGTCAGTCGCGGGTTTGATGCGAGATATTTGTCTAGGCGGAGTTTAAATGAATCAACGGTGATGCAGTCGATAACGTTTCGGGGAAGCCCATTCCACAAGTTGACAACTCGATTGAAGAAGAAATTCTTAGATTCGTGTGAGTTAAAAGATTTACCAATAATTTTGCAACCGTTTCCCCGCGTGTAATTAGATTGGTCGATAGTGAAGTACTTACTACAGTTCATATTGTTCGATGCCTTTGATGATTTTGAACACTTGAATTAAGTCACCTCTTAATCTGCGCTGGGTTAAAGGAAATAGATTTAATTATCTAAGACGCTCTTCGTATGGTTTGTTCTTTAGGCTAGGTATCATTTTGGTAACTCTACGTGGAACCCGTTCTAGCTTGTTTATATCTTTTTGGTAATAAGGGCACCAGGATTGAACGCAGTATTCCAGAAGAGGGCGGACTAAGGAATTGTAAAGGGTTAGGATAACTTCTTTGGATTTATGCTCAAATGACCTGCCTATAAAGCCAATTATTTTTTTTTGCCTTCTTAACAACTTCTGAACATTGTTGACTCGGTTTTAGGTTACTCGATATTGTTACTCCCAGATCGGTTTTTCTCTGTTTACATTCTTAACCCTCCAGCCCCGGCTATGTATTATTATATATTCCCCGAAACCGGGTTTTTGGCCGAAAAACGTCTAGGCTAGGCTACCGTATATTTGTTAATCTGACTTCCCGCATTCCCGCGCATCCCCAAGCGTAGCTGTGTTATTTACCTGTAGAATGGCATTAAGTAGAGCTCTCTAAGTCAACTGTTGAGCTGTGATGATGATTTCATTGGAGATAACTTTATGGCCACACACCACTTTACACTACTTTTCGATACTTAACACAACATGCACACACACGAAAACGACGCTCTCCTTCTTGTGGCCGGAGATGCGGGCGACGGTCCAGCCGGCTGTTGTTTACATGCGTCGGACCGACGCCTCTCGCACACCGAAGCTCACAGGCTTTGACCTCATGGGTGTTTTAAGAGCCCTTCCGGGCAGCTCGTGTATGCTTTTTTTGGGCGTTCAAGAGCCCTTCCGGGAACAGAGGGTTAAGCTGAGTGCCATTCATCGAATAGTTTGCTTTCTCATTTAGGTATCCGATATGTAGTACTTTACATTTATCCGCATTGAAACTCATTTGCCAAATTTGGGCCCAACATGACAATTTATCTAGATTGTGTTGCATATTCGTCAACTTGTTCTTTTGAGAGTACGCTATTTGCAATTTTTTGTATCGTCAGCAAATTTTGAGATTGTACAGGTGAGACCCTCATCTATGTCGTTGATGTAAATTAGAAAGAGAATTGGTCCTAGTACCGATCCCTGGGGTACCCTGCTACTTACAGTGGTCCATTTTGATGCCTTACCGTTTATGACTACTCTTTGCTTTCTGTCGCTGAGCCAATTTTCTATCCATTTCAACACACCGTCTTGTATTCCATGCGCTTTTAGTTTTAGCAGTAAACGTTTGTGGGGAACTTTGTCAAAGGCCTTTTGAAAATCAAGGTATATAATATCTACAGCTTTACTCTCATCGTAGAGGTTGAGGATATCGTGGAAGAAGTCTAAGAGGTTTGTTAAACAGGAACGTTTTTTACGAAAGCCGTGTTTGAGTATCTTTAAGTATGTTATTTTCCTCTAAGTGATTTACGAGTCTGTCTCGTATGACCGTTTCTAGCATTTTACATACAACTGAGGTTAAGCTAATTGGACGATAGTTACTGGGTAGGGATTTGCTGCCTTTTTTGAATATCGGTGTTACGTTGGCTAGCTTCCACTGATCGGGCATAGTTCCAGACTGCAAGGATTTATTGAATAGTAATGTCAGTGGTTTAGAGAGCTCATCCTTAGCTTCCTTTAGAACTCTAGGCGAGATTGTATCAGGTCCAGGCGTTTTATTTACCTTGAGTTTATCTAAACAATTCAATACTTCTCTCTCTGTAACGGTGATATTGCTTAGAACATCTGAATTATCAATCTGAATCGGCGATGGTGTAGGGATATCACTGAGGTCTTCTGTTGTAAAAACTGATGCAAAGAAGGTATTGAGGGCATTACTCATTTGTTCTTCGTCTTTGGTGTATTCTCCATTTTCATCGACTAACGGTCCAACAGTTGAAGAAACAATTTTTTTCTTTCTGATATAACTATAGAATTCTTTCGGTTTTGTTTTACTTTGATTCGCAATATGTAACTCTAAGGTCTTTTTACTTTGCTTAATTAACTTTTTGGCTTTGCGTCGTAGCTCTACAAATTTCAGCCGTTCTTCGTCATTTTGTGAGGATTTTAATCTATCATTAGCAAATTTTTTAGCAAGCAGGCAGTTTGAAATATCTTTATTCCACCATTTGGGCTTATTATTATGGCCTGGACGCCGAGTTTTCGATGGTATGCAGTCTTGCACTGCTTTTAGGTAAGTGGCTTCGAATAACTTCCAAGATGTATTTATGTCGTTATTGTGAATTAAAAAGCTCCAGTCAGTTTCTTTAAACATAGCTCTAAGTTTATGGAAGTTTGCTTTCTTGAAATTAGGGACTTTTTCGATGCTACTATTTGGTTCGTTACTAATAAACTTTAAAGTGAAAGTTATCGTACGATGGTCGCTGTTACTGAATTCATCACCAACATTCAAAATTCTCTATTAATTCTTCTTTTGTTGCAAGTACAATGTCAAGAACGTTATTACCACGGGTCGGCGTTCCAACAAATTGATAAAGCGAACTCTCTTGCAAGTTCGTATACAAGTCATGTCCGGAGTGTGAAGTAAGAGTATCGCCCCACTTGGTCACAGGTAAATTAAAGTCACCAAAAATTACGGTATCTTGTGAGTTACTTACATCTGCAATTTGTTCGTAAATTTCTCGGTCAGTTTGCACTGATTGAGCTGGAGGTCTGTATATTAATGCAAGTATTATTTTGGTACCTTTATTATTCTTTATTAGCACAAAAGATGCGTCGACGTTCACAATTTGAGGTTTTGACAAGAGGGTAGGGTTAAGACTTTCTTTGATATAAAGTAAAACGCCACCTCCATTTCGATTTATTCGGCTTTTCTCAAACATTACATAACCGGGAAGTGAATACTCTGCTAAAAAGTCTCTATCTTCTGTATTGAGCCAAGATTCTGTTATGCCAATCACATCATAATTTTCTGTAAACACTAGCTCCTCTAAATCTGAAAATTTATTGCGTATGCTACGAGCGTTTGCATAGAAAACCTTTAAATTTGTTATTTTAGAACTCACGGAACGCTCTTTAATAATATTTTTGGTTCTTGTCGGATCTACATTTATGTTCATGGCTGTCCTCGGTCCTCGCTGTCTTCGGTCCTTATCGCTGGTGGTCCTCGGTTGCCTCTGTTTTTTTCTTGGCGTTGGATGATTTAGGTCACTGCTGCTTCTTCTCGGATGGCGTTTTTTGATCCATGGCTGCGGACTGCTTCGTGTAGGAGACGACCCATGCGTGCTGAACCCACAGGGTTTAGATGAGTGCCATCCTTGCGGAACAGAGTAGGCTGGTTGTAGAAGTTGTCCCAGAGGTTGATGAATTCAACTTCTTCCCTCAGACACAAATGTTTTAGTCGGCTATTTGTGCTGAAAGCCTTGTCGTAGAATTTGTCAGGTGCGTCGATCTTGGGGAGAATGCCTGAGATGATGATATTCCTTGACTTGTTTTTGTAGTGCTGGATCATCTTGCGATATTTCTCCATCAACTCTTCGGATCTGGTGCGCATGACGTCATTTGAACCAGCATGGATGACAAAAAGGGTATTTTCATTTGCATCCTTTGTGGTATCTTCGAAGGCTTCCACAATGTCGTCCAGTCCAGCTCCTGGGATGCAAAATCTTTTTCGTTGATTTGGGACTCTGTCGCAGAACTCTTCGACCTGTCCTCGTAGGATGGAATCCCCAACGAGCCTGGTCTCTTCTGGTTCGTCTTCCATCTCTACCAATATCTCAAATCTGTTGGACATTGTGACTGGTAGATGAGACCTTTTCTGCGTTGGCCGTGCACCGTTCCTCACTGGTGTAAATCCGGAAACCTGTGGTGGCGGGACTCTATGTACAGGTCGGGGAGAGGAGTGGTTAGAACGGGGGCGAGGGGTTGGTTCTGTTCGTGCTAGCAGGCTTCTTGCACGAGGAGTGGGGGAGAGACTAAGGTGAACAGGGCGGCTGTCCTGGTTTGATGTCGGCTCAGGTTCATCAGAAGCATCTGCTGCAGTGTCTACTGCAGGTGTTGGATTGTTGGCAGATGACGTTGGGGCGGTGGTGGATGCTGGAGTTGAAACAATTTGAGTTAGTGATACTCCAACGTTGAGTGTTACAAACTCTTGGAGTGATTCCAGCTTCCTGGTGAGGGCGTTGATCTTGTTGAGGGCTTCATCCAATTTTGCTGTCAAATCCCCTCGTTGCTGGCAGAGTCGGCAGATTTGTGGAGAGAGAGAGAGAGAGAGAGAAAGAGAGAGAGAGAGAGAGAGAGAGAGAGAGAGAGAGAGAGAGAGAGAGAGAGAGAGAGAGATAGAGAGAGAGAGAGAGAGAGGTACAATTTACAAGTAGGTGTTAATTTCCTGGATTACCTGGATTAGCTTGAGATCTTAAGGTAAAGGGTCCAGGTACGCTGGTATCCAGAGGTTGGTCAGCGGGTTATTTTTCGCAACCTTCTTCGCCCGCACTCACATGGTAGCAATATAAATGTTTTATAATGCTATAGATTTACCAATTACAATCCCTATCCTAAATTAACCAAACATCACATTTGGATGCCAATAATCACCAGACAATATATGCATCATCAATTGAGAAATGTTACCTATTATCTTCTATGTTGATTCACTATATAAACACACACAAACTCATGCACATTCACATTTTCACGCACAAAATAATTCAGGAACACATATTCGTATTCCTACCCACAATGTCATTAACTCGCATTGCGTGTATTCACCTTGACGAACAAGTTCGGTGATTTATATTCATATATCTACACACACACACACACACACACACACACACACACACACACACACACACACACACACACACACACACTTTTAGATTACCACTCCACAACGCACATATATTCGAACATACATTCACAACTACACACTCGCCTTCACATTTCCAATCAGAATACCACGCACATTGATATTCCCTCCCACAATCGCACCCACACTCTAAGGTTCTTTCAGAACCACACGCACAAATACATATTCGCATTCCTAATCACAAACTCAAACACACATTCACAAAGACAAGTTATGTGAATGACTCTCTCATTCTCTCTCTATCACACACACACACAAACACATACACTCACACACACAAAACATATTGTACATTCATTATTAATTTTGTACATCCATTATACAAACACATATTTCCACTCACAAACGTACAGGCTTTATGCTCGTACATGCACATTCCTACTCGTGCAAGCAAGCTTGCACTGCCCCCCCCCCCCCCCCAAACTGGCCTACGCAAGGCAGATCCAACTCACACCCAATTAATTCATTAAGCTATTCAGTTTATTCTTGAAAGCCTACTGCTACTGAGCTGATCACTTTACAGTGTACTTTGCAATTTCTTTCACAAATATATAATTGTGTTCCTTCCAAATTATGACCCAAACGTACATGCCATTACACACGCACATACATACTCATGTAGACATGCATTTGAACATCCATATAACATTAGTAAACACACATTTATTTACGCACATATACTGTATTTGCATTACTTTATGTAATATAAAGTAATGCAAATACAGTACATATTTATTTACACAAACACATTTAATTATCCACACATTGACGCACTTGTGCTTGTGAACGTCGGCAAGGTGTCTTATAGCACGTTATGCAAGTACGAATGACTTTACTTCTGTTTGATCATTATACCATAATGGTAACAGATGTGTAGGCAATAGACATGTGGAATAGGATACCTAGCGCCATTGTGGAATCAAGAACAATAGTTTCAAAATAAAATTATATAAACATATGAACGAGATGGGTTGGGTGTGAGAGGGATCTGCCTTGTGTGGGCCAATCGACTTTCTGTAGACTCCCATATGTTCTTATAAGATGGATATGTAAGACGAAGAATATACACACATATATAACGGCTATATATATAAGCCTAGTTAGATGTATAAATAGGTATGTGTGAGTGTGTGTGGCGTAGGGAGTTGAGTGTGGAATAGGTCTGTATATACAACAAGTAGGATTATAATTTAATAAAGTCCAACATTTTTAATGATAATATAAATAATAATCCAAAGAATTTCGATTCAACAGTCTAATTGGCTGAATTATATGGCGATAAATACGAAAACACTTGTGGTGGTGTCCCGTAGCCTACCCAGTGTGGCTGGGCTGCGTGACACCCCTGGTGGTGTCCCGTAGCCACTTCGATTATTTAATGCCAGGCCCATTAGGAATAAATTATCCGAATTTCGGCAATTGTTGACTACAAAGTATTTCAATGTACTGAGTATCACTGCATCTTGAATTTATAGTAAAACCAGAGATTATGTTGCGGAATTTGAATTATGTGGATAAAAACAATTCCAAAAAGACCGGGACATGCGGGAAAGAGGCAGAATTGTTGCGTACATCAAAGATAATCTGAATCCAATTTGTCTGCAACATAAGGTCAGAATATGAACTAGCAGGTGTCGACCTCAATCATAGTAAAACTTTAAGAAATTATACTAGTAGAACATTCACACGTTAATTACATATTTCAACATTGTTTTAGATCATGTCTCACAAATTGGCTAGAATTTGTTCATGAACTGTTAGGTTAATATGACATAAGTAGAGCTATAGAAATCCATTATCTACATTTTCAAAACAGAAAAAAGAGAAAGAGAGAAAGTGCCTCATTGTGAGGTAAAGTCAAAAGTAAGTGCACTAGGTATCAGTACAGAGGTAACTAATTGGATATAATGTCGGCTAATAGGTAGGCAGCAACAGGTGATTATCAATGGTGTTTCTTCTGAGTGGACTCCTGTCACTTCTGAAATTACATATAATTCAGTCCTTGGCCCACTGCTGTTCATGGTATAATTATGTCAATGACATCAATATCGGGTTGTTGAGTGTGATTTACAAGTTTACATATCACAATAAGTTTAAAGCTAATATGAGGGATCCTAAAGGGTTTCAACAACTCGGAATCGATCTTAATAGACTGGGTAAATAGCCAGAAAATTGCCAGATATCAGTAAACTTGAAAACATGCAAGGTGATGCATACCGGCCATACAAGCCCCTACTTAGACTACTCACTACTGGGACAGACTCTGGAAGTGACTGAATTGGAAAATCATTTGGGTATTTTGCTTAGCCGTGACCTAAACTTTTCCAAGTAGTGAATTGAGAGGCAACTTACTGTAGGTGTACAAATAAGGAGATAGTCTTTACACTCTACAATGCTCTCATATGGCCTCTCCTTGAATATACCTATAAATGTTGGTCTTCACCATTTAGGAAAGACGTAGAACAACTAGCAAGATCCCAAGCTAAGGCTACAAATGTTACTTCATTGATTAGAACATTGTGTTATGAGGAACAGTTGATAACTCTTGATATCGCATAATGTTGAATGAAATATACCAGGACGGGGAGAGGCAATTACAATGGATAACACAAATTCAATATAATAGTTTTGCAATAGTAATTAAAAAATGATAATACCGATGAATGCAAATAGTTTAGTATGATTATATGAAAAGAGTTAGTAAAACAACACTAGCTTAGTAATCTAGATTTCTATTGACACAGAAGAGTACATTACATGTCAATTACAAAGTCGGTATCAAAAGAGGGCATTCATCTTCAATTTTCTAATTTCAACATATTTACTGCAATATTTCTGGAATCCTTCGCAGTGTTATAAACATTAGACTGTTAAACACTGAGCACCAGGCAATAAATATAAATGTACACTACAGAACCAGCAGGTTGTACACAAAAAAAAAAAAAATCCAGAAAACACCTGGAATGGGTTAGAAATGCAGTAAAAACCACAAGAAACTGATCCCCCTAGGTCATTAAGGGGTCCTACGGGGCGCCCGAAAGTCGGAATTAACATGGGGAAATGGGTAGGCAAAAACATGCAAAAACACGTTGTAGTGCGCTCACGCGCACGCAGCTGGACTTTGAGGATGTTCAACAATCGGCATTGTTGTGTGGGATACTTATGCAGTTCCCATACAAATCTAGGTGTCATAGGACGGAGTAATTAACCGCGACGCACCCTATGCGGCTCTGGGGTTTAGCGTTACATACATTGCCGACGCATAAGGTGCGTCTCTGGTACTCGAGGGGTTAATAAATAACTTAGGAGTCATATTAATTTTAAAGGTTGACCTTAGAAAGCTGCCGGACTAGTGTTGGCGATAAATGTTAAGGTGAAAAGAGCTCGCCTGACACCGCTTTAAGATATACTATAGACTCGATACTAGAAGGCACTTCAGAAATCGTAGATATTTTGATGTCATTTATCAATAACATGTATCCGTCGAAAGTAAGTAATGGATACGGTGCATTATTATCTTAAGTTACAAATGTAATTCATTTATTTGTAGATTTAAAGTTACTTGCATTCCCCAGTAAATGAAAGTGTAGTTGTATAATGAAAACCTATTATATAGGTCCCTAAACGGTTGTGAGGGACTATGCAATATATGTGAATATTTGAGTGAAACAAGCTCTAAAACCAAATAACTAGACTGCCTAAGAACAGCATATTCAAAGTGGTATAGCTAACAAAATTGCAGCAAAGTAATATTTTACTAGAGGCGGTAATTTATACAAACCCCACACTAGCAATCAACAAAACTTCCGGCCACACAATACGGGAGTCTACCCTTGAATGATAAAGGGCTACGTTTTTATTACTTCATACTACAACATAATTAGAAAGCTTATAGAGTTCCAAGTGAATCTAGGATTTATGTGAAAGGTTGATGTTTTTATATAACATACTGCATATGTGTTTTTAGTATTTACTGCATATTATTAGTTTTAACTTTAATTATACAAAATAGTTACGCAAAGTGAGCAGTATAAAATTTGATGGTAAGAACTGGCGCTTAGTACAATAAGAAACATAACAATAATGTTTGTAGTTATTGTTATTATGTGAATGGAAGCAGGGAGTTAACATTTAGAAGATACGATTACGCATTTCTTATCTGTTTTCTGGCTATTGTTAGACACATTTTGGAAGACATGTGGAGCATTTGGATTTTATTATTTATTATTTATTACACACATACACACACATATATATATATATATATATATATATATATATACTAGCAGGGGTATCCGGCATTGCCCGGGTTTAAATTCTACTACCATAATCACCATCGTCAATCACTACTATCACAATCATCACAATACTACTACTACCATAATCACCGGCCTCGACCTCCCTGTGCCTCATTAAACGGCGACCTCGATTTCGGCCGCTAAATGACCTCCGATTTCGGATCTGACCTCATCGGTACCCCCCTTTTGGGGGGCTGCGAACAACTTTCGTTCCATACACCTGTTCGATTGGAAGCCACCTTCTGCCCCAAACGGCAATTGTTTTCAATTTTGTTTCAATTTCGGCCTCGAAACGACCTCCGATCGTGGCCTCGCCCCCTCTATGACCAGACCCAGGTCAATTGACATCCACATGCAAAGTTTCAGCTCCCCAGGTCCAAAACTGCGGCCGCTTATTAAGAACACACAGACAGACAAACAGACACACGAACTGATTTAATAATATAGATATGTATAATATATATATATATATATATATATTTTTTTTTTTATTTTTTTTTTTTTTTCTCTCTCGCTATTCTATCGCTACTATAATAATCAGTGTTCCTCAGAGCTATCCCAGTGCATACCACCTCCTTTACGTAGGGCACGTGGTACCCGTCTTGCAACTCAATCCCACCCCTACTCTGTGCAACTCTCGAACCCAAGAGTGAAACGTTACTCTCAAACTTTCTTCTACTCAACAGCTGAGCTCTGGAACTCTCTCCCAGAATCAGTCTTTCCCTCTTCCTATGACTTAAATTGCTTCAAACTCCGTGTGTCCAGGCATTTTGGCTCGAACGTCCCTTGATTTTGGCCCTGTCACTCTTTCAACTATGGGGGAGGCACTCGCTATAGGCAGTTATGCCTTTTGCCTACCTCAATCACATAGAAACAAAAAACAAAAAAAGATATATATATATATATATATATAATGTATTATGTATATATATATATATATATATATATATATATATATATATATATATACATGAATATACAGTATATACATACATGTTGAGGTAAAATCAAATACGTGTGATCAAATTATGTAAAAATCGCTAGGAAAATTGAAAATGAAATCGTATTACCCTGAAGATGTCTTGAGAGAATGATAGAATAGACGAAAACTTGGTGGTTCATTGTTTCCATTTTCCTAGCGAGTTATACTATATATATATATATATATATATATATAATATATATATATATATATATAGGTCTATATATATATAATTTATATATATATATATATATATATATATATATATATATATATACAGTATACTGGTTTATATATATATATACACCGGTATATATATATATATATAACGAAGGCGAAATAATAACCTCCGTTCAATTTAGTTGGCGGAAATAATAAGGTGGATCCAGACGAATGGAAGATAATCATAAATGTCCCACTATAATGGACATTATTCTATAGGCAGAAAATGGAGTGTGTTTTCTCATGACTCGATCCTCGTCAGTTTGTTTACACCACATAATTGACTACTATTTAGTTTTGTAGGCTATAAGTTGAAGCTGTAAACATTGATATAAAATAGACATGCAATAATAATGCAGGTTTCTGATGGATAGAAAGTATGATTATGTTAGCTTAATGCATATATAAATGTACTATGTAATTGGATCCAAAGCCTGTACTAATATAACGAGACGTGAGGAGAATATAACGAACGTAAGCCTAATTCATACCTAGCTTATATACACTGCACAGATGAACACATATCTGAATGAAAGTTGAAGTATCTTGAAATTAAATAAGGTATGAACAATATTGCGTGCTTTCGTTTGATGCTATGGACATTACAGTATATAGCTGATGTAGGAGTGGATCGTGTGGTGAGTCAATGGGGAGGGTCTTAAGGGGGTAGGGGTTATTTGTTTGGTCTTTATATTCATTAATTCGCATATTTGTTAGTCTCCTCGCCACACCTCCATCAAGCTCCAAAACACCCCCCCTATACCCCCTTTCACTATAAATGTGTAAATTTTTCGGTAGAATTTGTTTTCGGCCAAAGGCCAGTTCCTCTTATATTGCAGGCTTGCTGTCGTTCGCCAGGACAAAAGTCGACACCTATTTGTCACGAAAGGTCTTACAATGGACAGAAATGGGGCAAAAGTTCTTAAAATCACATGTACAGTAGCGCAAATTAGTCGTGTATCAGTTGTCATTACATTTGGCTCGCTCAGTGCTGTATTAATGTCTGCCAGATGTTTAATAGCGTGGATAAGTATAGGGACATCTTAGTTTTATCTCACTCTAAATGAAGCCATAATTTTTACTTATTGCTGAAACAAATTATTGATCGAACTATACTTGGTGCTGAGACATAACATATTTGGCTGAGTGTACAATAGAATATTGATATGGGGAGATAAGAGGGTGAATATATTTGCAGCATAAAGGTTATGGTATCGGATACTATTATAGGGTCGGAGTCACTTTAGCGGATTCAAAAGACACCAAATAATTCTCAGTTATACGAAAAATGCTTGTGCCATTCTGACGTTATTTTAAAGCTTGTAGATTGAAATAAAGACAAACAAAACACAAATACATTAACCCCTTGAGGATCAAGAAGCGTTTTGACTGTTTATTCTGGCTATCATTAGACGGTTTCATACAGCTTAGGAATGATCTGCGGAAATTAAAAGGGTAAAGACTTCCTAACAACTAACCCTCTGACTTCCATATACCCTTCCTACTCTTTATAAGGGTAAAGACTTCCTAACAACTAACCCTCTGACTTCCATATTCCCTTCCTACTCTTTATAAGGGTAAAGACTTCCTAACAACTAACCCTCTGACTTCCATATACCCTTCCTACTCTTTATAAGGGTAAAGACTTCCTAACAACTAACCCTCTAACTTCCATATACCCTTCCTACTCTTTATAAGGGTAAAGACTACCTAACAACTAACCCTCTGACTTCCATATACCCTTCCTACTCTTTATAAGGGTAAAGACTTCCTAACAACTAACCCTCTGACTTCCATATACCCTTCCTACTCTTTATAAGGGTAAAGACTTCCTAACAACTAACCCTCTGACTTCCATATACCCTTCCTACTCTTTTTAAGGGTAAAGACTTCCTAACAACTAACCCTCTGACTTCCATATACCCTTCCTACTCTTTATAAGGGTAAAGACTTCCTAACAACTAACCCTCTGACTTCCATATACCCTTCCTACTCTTTATTAAATCGTCTAAAAATAGCCAGAATATACTGTCAAAACGCGCCCTTATCCTCAAAGGGTTAATAACCAAATACTAAAAGAAAACCCAGACTACTGAATTATTACAGATCCAGATTATCAGATACAGATGTTCTTGTGCGACGCCGGATTATGTCGCTGATTTATTTGTGGATTAAGGGAGATGGGTCGTTTTTCTGGTCCCCCTTCTCCCTCATGTTTAGCCCCCATAGTTTTATTTTATTTTATGTCGTTCGGTCCATTAGTTTGGCGATTTTAAGACGTTTCGCCACATTTCTTTGTAAATATTAAGACTTTTCGTGTAATTTAGGTGTTGATTTTTTCCTGGCGAGTGATAGCGAGCCTTTAATTTAAGAGAAACCGGCCTTCGGCCGCGAAATTTTTCTATAAAAAAAGTACAAATTTATCTTGGAGGAGAGTCTAGGGAGGGTGTTATTTCAGCTTGATAGAGGTCTAGGGAGGAAACTAACAAAATAATATATAAATGAAAATATCGACCAACAAAATAACCATCTCCCCTTAACAGATACAGATACTCTTGTGCCGCCGATTTATGTCATTGCTTTATATGCGGATTAAGACAGATAATCATTTGACATATGAGAATGAGTTTGGCTCACTGAAATGTAGACCAGTTCTTGAACAAAAATAAAAAAAATAAATGGGGATTGGGCCTGAGTATATAATTATAAAGAATAGAATGTAGAACAGTTCTTCCATGCACAGTGACTGTAGTATAGTGTTCAAAAGTATCGGGTGATTTTATCCAGCTAAGGAGAGGATGTTCCCAGTTAACCCCTTCTGTACCGGCGACGTTTTTATAAGTATATTCTAGCTACTGTTAGATTATTGTATTCAGCCTAAAAATACCTTTCAGCAATTTACAGGCTTTAAACTATCACAATTAACCCTTTTTACTACCACAGATCCTTCAAAACCTGCACAAAATCATCTAAATATAGCTAGAAGAAAATTGATAAGACGTCGCCGGTAGATAAAGGGTTAAGGCTTAACCCTTTCCTTACCGGTGCCGTCTCTTTTATTTGATTTCAGCTACATTTAGACGATATTATTTAGCTTAAGATGGATATATGGGCGCTAAAGGATTAATTGGGATAGTCTGTAGCCTTTTAATAAGTAGACGTCCTTCCTAAGCTGAATGCAATCGTCTAATAGTTGCCAGTATATAATGAAAAAGACGTCGCAGGTATAAAAGGGGTTAAGGGAGAATTTTATATACATATTTATTTATATTTGTAATTATCATCTTTATATTATTCTCCCTAGATCTCCATCAAGCTTAACAAATATACCCTCAAGACCATCCTTCGATATTAATATGTGCATTTCTTCGGTACAAAAATGACCCGACCAAAGATCAGTTCCTCCAAGATTGTTACTTAAATGGCACACAACTTCTTCAAATAGCTAAACTAATGGGGTGAATTCTTTATAATCTCCAAACTAATGGTGCTAAACATGAGGGAGAAGGGGGTCAAGAAAATATCTCCCTTGACGTACACACATATGGACTCCAACTAACAATTCGTAGGCTCCTGACCTTTGACCAGTGAGGACGTACCCAGTGACCGCTCGTGACATACCTGTTTATCCCCTAGTGAGGTGAACATTCCTAGTGATGGCTTGTGCTGGTGAGATTGTCACCTCTTCCCATGTTCTCCAGCTTTGCCTTGCTTTGCAAGAGAGGCTGGAGAATGTTGAGCTCGAGGTCCAATCTCTCAAGGACGAGAACTTAGCATTGAAGATGGCATTTGAGGAAAACAAAAAAGCCACTGGTGTAGGAAACCCGGACTCTTCCTGGAAGGTGGCATCTTCAAGAGGAATGAAATTAACCTTCCAGAAGCAGTATGTGACTGTTAAAAAACAAGTATAGCACCCTGGATGACGAGTGTGATGGCAGTGAAGGGGGAAAGGAGGAAGGAGATGACCCGTCTTACAGCGGGGCAGTGAGAGGAGAGGGGAGGAAATCTGCAGCTACTTCTGCTGCTACTACTTCTGCTACAGGCCTGCAACAGAAAACAGCTAAGTTTATTTTAATTGTAGGGGATTCAATGGTTAAATACCTTGGTAGGGCTACTAACACACATGTTGGTAAAGTTGTCTGTCTGCCTGGTGCCGGAGTCGAGAAGGTGGCAGAAAAGCTAGATGGTGTCATGGAAGCGAGTGGAGAGGACCCCATCATCTTCCTCAACGCAGGGAGCAACGACATTTGGAAATGCAGGACTGAGGAGTTGCTCACCACGCACCAGGAAATGTTGGAGAGGATCAAGGAGAAGGGTGGAGTTCCTGTGGTACACAGTATCCTACCAAGAAGAGGGGTAAGGAAGGAATGGTCCTCCAGGGCTATTGGTGTAAATAGCCGACTGGAGAAGTATTGCAAGGCAAATACTATTCCATTCCTGGATAACTGGACCCTCTTCTACGGTAAGGATGAACTGTATGCCCAGGATGGAGTACATCTCTCTCGACTAGGAGTTTCGACCTTAGCCAGCTCACTCGACAAGTTTGTTGCGGGGTTTTGTTAATAAACCATAGGTGTGTAAGTAAAATAGAATCCCAGCCACATGAAATTGATAGTAATAACGAACATTCTGATAGCGTAGCTTTTCGGTCTAGGTCCAGTAGTTCAACAGGTAAAAATAAATTAGTTAAAAACAATAGAAAAATAGTTGCAAATACAAGTAATAGTTTGAGGGTTTATTATACAAATTGCAGGAGTTTATGTAACAAAATGAACGAACTTAGAGCACTGGTTAGCAAAGAAAATATAGACATAATAGCGCTAACTGAAACATGGATTAATACAGAAACCAGGCATTTTTTTAGCAGAGTTTGATATACCGGGATATAGTTTGTTTAAATATGACCGAACAAGTAGGAGGGGCGGCGGTATAGCAGTGTTTGTCAGGAGTTCATTAAAAAAGCTGTACTAAATCAGGTATTAGAGTAAATAATGAAAATGAAAGTGTTTGGGTAGAAGTTAACGAAGGTAGTGAGACTTTAGTTATTGGAGTTATGTATAGACCGCCAAATATGAGTAGAAATGACGGAACATCATTATGGGAGGAAATTAAAATAGCATCAAGGCTTAGCAACGTGTGCATTATGGGGGATTTTAATTTCCCTAATATAGATTGGCAGCAACAAATAGGCGACTCTGATTCAAAGGAGTTTATTGAGGTAGTACAAGATAGTTTTTTATCTCAATTCATAGATACGCCGACTAGAGGTGATAATATTCTCGATTTAGTTTTCAGTAACAATGAATATATGATAAATAGTGTAGAAATCGGGGACCACCTAGGAAATAGTGATCACAATTCTGTGTATTTTAATATTCAATGGAAAGGTAATATCAGAGAGAATACAACATTAATACCTGACTTCAGAAAAGCCAATTATGGTGGGTTAAGAGAAGCCCTGTTAGCGGACCCTATGGTCAAAAAATTAAGTCGATCCAGGTGTCCAAATGAGTGTATCCTTTCTCAGGCACCTGTCATCTTAAGTCAGGAAGAGACGTCAAACTTGGTAGATACATACGATAATTTTATCAAGTCAGTATTCAATGCGAAAAATAAATATATCCCAAAAAGAAAATTTAGATTTAGGTGGGAGGGCTTGTCGCTTTGGCTCCGCTGCATGTCTGCCTGCCGAGATCGGAACCTCTCCTGGTGGTCAGGGGCCGGGGGAGTGCTGGAGCGACCTTGGTAACCCTGGTCTCTGGGTCTTCTCCTGGGTGACCTGGATGTGTGAAAGTTTGTGTTTTTTATCTGTGTTTATTTTTTGTTTTATGTTGTTTTTGTGTTTTCCCTGTTCTTGCTCTGTCTTGAGTCGGCTACCCCCAAAATGGGGATTGGGCCTGAGCATATAGATAGATAGATAGATAGATAGAACACAGAACCAACCCAAATGGATGAATAATAGACTATTAGATCTTCTATGAAAAAAGAGAGGAATATATAGAAAAATTAAAAAAGGCGAAATTCACCTACTTGCTTACTATCAGAATCTATCACGACAGGTAAAAAAGGATATTAGTAAAGAAAAAAGAAATTATGAAATTAAGGTTGCCAATGACTCAAAAAATAATCCTAAAGCTTTTTACCAACTATATAAATCCAAGGTTAGAGATGTAATTGGTCCCCTTAAAACTTCGATAGGAGAAATGACAGAAAATGATTTAGAAATGTGCAGTACATTAAATAGTCAATTTCTTTCCGTTTTCACTAATGAAAATTTGGCACAGTTTCCAGAAGTCCGTAAGGTATACAGCGATAGTATAGATAATAGGTTAAGTACGGTTACTATAAGTAGAAATGATGTGCTTAAGGAAATTGACAGACTGAAACCTCATAAATCGCCTGGTCCTGATGAGGTATATGCTAGAGTATTAAAAGAATGCAGAGATGAGTTAAGTTACCCATTAACATTTCTATTTAACAAGTCATTAGAAACAGGTATAGTTCCAGAAGCTTGGAAGCTTGCAAATGTAGTTCCGATCTTCAAAAAAGGTGATAAATCAATAGCATCCAATTACCGTCCCATTAGTCTCACTTCAATCATAGGAAAGCTACTAGAGTCAATTATTGCTAGGAAAATGAGAAACCACTTAGAAACATTTAACTTAATCAATTCTTCTCAGCATGGATTCACTCAGGGACGGTCTTGCCTTACTAATTTGCTTAGTTTTTTCTCAGAGGTATATGAAGCAGTAGATAATGACAAGTCATATGATATTATATATTTAGATTTCAGTAAAGCTTTCGACAGAGTCCCTCATGAGAGATTGATGAGAAAGGTTGAGGCACATGGAATAGGTGGGGCGTTGTTAGGATGGATTAGGTCATGGCTAATTGGTAGGAAGCAGAGAGTCAGCATAAATGGTACCAAGTCAGAATGGGGAGCAGTCAAAAGTGGTGTCCCCCAGAGATCGGTATTAGGTCCCCTGTTGTTTCTTATATACATAAATGACCTAGATTTAGGTATAACTAGTAGGATAAGTAAATTCGCAGACGATACTAAAATAGGGAGATCAATTGATTCAGATAGCGATATAGAGTGCCTCCAAAGGGATCTAGATACCTTACATGAATGGTCAGTAAATTGGCAGATGAAGTTCAACATTGACAAATGCAAGGTATTAAAGATAGGGAAGATGCAAACAAATGTTAAATATAAACTAGCTAATTTAGAATTAGAAAATTCAGACTGCGAGAAAGATCTAGGTGTGTTTGTTAGCAATGATTTGAAGCCTAGAAAACAGTGTATAAGCGTTCGTAATAAGGCAAACAGGATTCTCGGGTTCATCTCTAGGAGTGTGAGTAACAGAACTGCTGATGTTATCTTAAAACTTTACTTGTCATTAGTGAGACCCCATATGGATTATGCTGTCCAATTTTGGTGTCCTTATTACAGAATGGACATAGATTCATTGGAGAGAGTACAGCGTAGAATGACAAAAATGATCCATAATATTAGAAATCTTTCGTATGAAGAAAGGTTGAAGAAATTAGGTTTACATTCGCTAGAGAGACGCAGAGTTAGAGGGGATATGATAGAGGTGTTCAAGTGGGTTAGTGGGATTAACAAAGGGGACATGACAAATGTACTAAAGCTCAGTGATAGCGAAAGAACTCGTACCAATGGTTTCAAATTAGATAAATTTCGTTTCAGAAAAGATATAGGCAAGTATTGGTTTGGTAACAGAGTTGTAGATGGGTGGAATGGACTACCATGTGCTATAGTGGGATCTAAAACTGTAGGGAGCTTTAAGATAAAATTGGATAAGCATATGGACGAGAAGGGTTGGGTGTGAAGGGGGATCAGCCGGGTTGGGCCAATCAGCGCTCTGCAGACCCCCATAATCCTGAGTTAATCTCTAACCGATATGGTAAGATGATCCTCAGGGTATTAGAGTGTGAAGCCTATAATTGGGCTTTGTAATTGAATTGGGGTTGTGTGGGACAGGGATCTGCCTTGCTTAGGCCAATCGGCTTTCTGCAGACTCCCATTTTCTTATGTTCTTATGTTCTTAATATGGTGTTTCAATCCAACAACTCCTCTTTCCTTTGTTTTTCTTCTTTTATCTTGGCTACCAGCCAATGATAATACTTATAAAGACTGCCTCTTGTAGTAAAGAATGTGGGAGAAAACAATGGTTTAAATGTGAAATAAGGTGTACATAGGTGGTGTCACACGAGCATTTTTCGGTAATTTTCGATGAACAAATTTTTGCTCAGTTTGTTAGTTTTGGAGGGATTGCTTTCTAGGTTGCTGTAACAAACTAATTGAATGGTGTTAGATAGATTCATCAGCATATGAATACATAGTACTAGAGGTACAGTTGAGAACTGGAGAACAGACAGAACCCTGAGGAACACCATAGGTGATAGGTTGAGGAAGTGAGCGATGACCGTCCACAACTGCAGCTATGGAACAGTCAGAAAGGAAATTAGAGACAAATGCACAGATGGAGGGATAGACACCGAAGTAGAGTAGACTGGAAAACTAGAGATTTGTGCCAGATTCTATCGAACACCTTCAATATGTCTAGCACAATAGAACAAGTCTTACCGAAGTACCGAAAGGAGGATGATCAAGAGTTAGTATGATAAGCCAGGTGTGTGTACTCTGTTCTAGTCTTAGTCAGCCATTCGATTTAGGGACCACTAAGACAAATAGGACATATCCCATGTAGTCTATGCCATATAAGTTGGTGTTGGTATTTAAAAAAAAAAAAAAAAAAAAAAAAAATGGGATACAATAACCAGCAGTCTCATCGATCCACAATTTCGTATACCAGAAGTAATCACGTAGGTATGATAATCTACGAACCAATTGATAGAGCGTGACTAATACATAAATGAGATGAATGTTGCTGTGAGAAGGGTTGAAGGTGCAGTAACTCAACCACCGACACCACCACCACTACTACATTATTCATACAGTCAATAACTCACCTTCCAGCTTCTTCATCAGGACACCTTAAATAATGTTGAGTTTCTTGCCCCCTCCCCCCCCCCCCCCCCCTTTTGATATCGATGCACGAAAGTGAGGCTCTGACCATACAAAGACTACCAACCATACCACAGAGGGTTGTCTTTCTGTCATATCATCCATAATTATATGTATCCATACCATTTAATAGAGTTGGCATTTGGAATCTTATATGTGAATCTGGTAACTTGGCTTATAACATCATTGGACACTAAGATATAAGATAAGCTTGATCTGAACCAAACTTATATAACATCGATCAGTATGGAGTTTAAATTCCTAAAACAAATTCATTACATTAGCTCACCAATTTTTTCATCCAGAAAATGAGACTATATGGTCTTGGACATTAGAATAGCTTATGCTAATCTCAGTTTGTGACGTAGTCATTGGCTATTAGCAATTTTGTTTCCGAAGTATGATTGTTCCCTTATGTAATGAATATAAGTATTTATTATGATGAGGATTTTTTTGTTCTATGTGAATGAAGGAGATAAAAGGCAAAGCTGCCTGTAACAAGTTTCCCCGACAAAGTTGAAGGAGTAATAACAAGCCAAAATCAAGGTATGTGAGAAGAAACTTAGATGTATTGGATAGAAGTGTGGGGTGCTTGCTAAGTGTAGTGTAATGAATATGAGGAGGTTGTTTGTGAGAGCTAGCTGGATTACTCTTGTAGGTGAAGCACAAACAGTCAGGGAAGCCAGACCAATGAAACAGGAGTTCCAGCAACTCCTTATCATATGCCTAAGTAGCCTCCCCTGGGTACCGGTACTGGATAGGATGGCAATTTTATTTCCGATACATTTTTTTTTTTTTTTTTTTTTTTTTTTTTTTTAAAGAGACAATGAACGGAGGAAGGAAAAACACAGATAAAACAAAAAGGTCCATGTGCCTAAAGGCATCCTCCATTCATAAAATGTTTGTAACAACTGGATTTAAACATTTGTAGATTGTAAGTTTGTGGAAAGCAATTCGAGGGAAGTTAATTCCAAAGAGTAGTAGTTCTAGGGATAAATGAATTTTGATAAGCAGAAGTTCTGCATTGTGGAGGAGAAAGTGTAAATTCATGGGCGCTCTCAGCTGCCCTAGTTCTACGGGGAAAGATGTGGAGAGGCG
This sequence comes from Paralithodes platypus, assembly GCA_032716605.1. NCBI lineage: Eukaryota > Metazoa > Arthropoda > Malacostraca > Decapoda > Lithodidae > Paralithodes > Paralithodes platypus. Next base: position 36,281,756 of record CM064544.1, read on the forward strand.
GCACAATTGAAGCAAGTTCCTCGGAACAATTGCTGTGAAAATATCTGTAGAATAATGCAAGGGATGCAACGTTTCTTCGTATGGATAATGTAGGAAGGTCCTGTGTGATTGCAGGGTTATTGATTAATCTAATAGCTTTATTTTGAATTTTGTCCAACTGCCTCAATGTAACCACTCCACTTCCACTCCACAGAGGTGAACAGTAATCCATCTGAGAACGCACATGACTTTTATATATTACGGCCAACTGCTCGTCAGTGAAGAATTCTCGAACTCTGTACAGGAGTCCCAGTTTTTTAGAGGCATTCTTAGCAATGCTTCTAACATAATGTGTCCAGCTCAAGTTAGTAGTTAATGTTACACCGAGAATGTTAATACTAGGGGAAGTGGGAATATTTACATCATTACAAAATATATGGGAGTCAGTGAGATTCTGTCGGTTAGAAAATTGAATGTACTTGGTTTTCTGTGCATTAAAGGAAATTAGATTCATTTGTCCCCATTCTTCAATTCTAGAAAGGTCCTGGTTCAGAGAAATTGCAGTGCTTGTTTTTGAATTTATAAGATCGGGTTGGGTGAAAGAATTGGTAAATGTGAAGGAACTGTGGAGTGTTGAGTCATCTGCGTAGGAATGTATTGGATTATGAGTGGTAGATATGAGATCATTGATATGAATGAGGAACAGAGTTGGGGCAAAAACTGATCCCTAGGGAACACCAGCATTTATTGAGTGAAATTGAGAATAAAGGCCATCTACCATTACACGTAGTTTTCTGTTATGAAGATAAGAAGAAATTAGTGGAACTAATGATGCAAGGCCGTAGTGTGACATCTTCGACAATAAGGATTGATGCCAGACTCTATCAAATGCCTTGATATATCCAGTGCTATTGTATGTGTTTCACCATGTTGGTCTGTAGCTTGGTTGATTTGATGCGTAAGAAGGCAAAGAATGTCTGCAGTTGATCGACATCGTCTAAAACCATATTGCCTATCACTGATTAATTTATTATTCTCAAGATGCTTAATTATGTGATTATTTAATATAATTTCAAAGATTTTACCAAGAGAGGAAGTAATGTAATGTAATGTAATACAATACAATACAGGGCTCTTTAACATAAGGCATAGGTCAATTTGCGCGTGGTAATCCAATGTGATCACGAAGTCTTTGAAAATACTATCAACCACATAATTAGTAGAATTCTATTCCAAAGTTGTGTAATCAATGCACAATAGTGTAGGTACATTTTGACAATAACCATTTTATTGGAACTCCACCACTTATGGGGAATGTATATTACATAATAATTGGAACGTCCCTTATGAATTGTCTACTGTTGTTGTGACACTATTGGGTTCTGGAATAGCTATATCATCAACTAAGGTAAAATATATTTGAATCATAATCAATACAGATCTTACTAAGCCAGGTTAGGTTTCGTGAAGTAACGTTAAATATATGAAATGCAACCCATATGTCACCCTATAAATAATGCAGCAGGTTCTAATAACACATGTTAGTGCCATTCATTCGTTTAATCATTTATCAGTTGTTTGTTATTGTTAACCTAACATAATTATCAACAGTTCTTAATATCACCAATGTATGCATCAATCAGGGTAAACATATTGAAATATCTATTATAATTCCTTAGCAATGGAAGCATCACATTGGATCACAACAACAATCCTACTGCTTCAGGGTGTCCACAAAGAGAACACATTGAAGAACAAAGTAATCCATTAAATCAGGATTGGAACACCGACCAACTCTTCTACATTGGATGAAATAGTTTGGATATAGTGAGAATGAAACATTAATTAAAGTAATCTGATTGTTAATATCTTTATATTTTATGTAGTGAACAATGAAAACTTAATCCAGTACAAAATAAATAATATAACATACTGACGATTACAAATATACTATAGTTCCTTCATTTTAAGTAGGCCAGAAATCGTAACTTCTATTCTCTGTAACACAAACAGGACTAGAGCAAATAGGCTGTAAATTCCCACACCCATTCCCTAGCTGACCCTTCCTAAATAATACAAATATTTGCTCGATTACTCTGGTCGTTTTTCAGTTACAGAGGTTAGCGGTCATGATTTCTCGCCTACTTACAGCGAATAGACTACAGCTAGTATTGGTCATGGATAATGGCCAAAATTGTTTAAATATTATAATCGTGTGTTATAAATCAATCTGTGTCGGTAAACAGACCGACCAGACATTAATTACAAGCAAAGGGAGTCAAATGTTGGTGTGGCAGACACGGTTCAGATATATACGCAGAAGCCACTATCATAATTTATGAACCTCACGCTAGGTTCCCGGACAACTCAACCAGTAAATCATTTCAACCAGTAGATTTCAACCAGTGTTAAATCAACCAGTGCTAAATCAACCAGGACCAACCAAATCAGGGCCAGCTTATATTACTAACCTAGCTTGACCTAACCTAACCTATTAGCAATGGTTGAGTTGACACTGGTTGATGGCTACTGGTTAAAATGATCTACAGATTGAGTAATCCGGTCCCCCTCACGGGATTTTGCTAAACATATGCAATATTATTGCTTATAGGCTATGCGACATGACAAACACTTTGACCTGTTGAAGTATATCAATGCCTTATTTAATCTGTATAAAACATTGCTCTAGTAATCGTATTCCATACAACACTAGTTTGTTGAACTTTGCACCATATGAATATTTTTAGTACATTGTTATTTTAGATATTTTAGAAATACCTGAGTTAGAACAGATATCTACCTCATCCTAATGAATGTAATTCTTAATCCAATATACTAGAGCAATTATATATCTCATACGGGGAGTAGGTGGCACCCGCCTTTCAACACATTCCCACCCCTATTCTATCCAACTTGCTAACCCAAGATTGAACATATTTCGCATTTTTTCTTTCACTAAACATGTAAACTCTGAAGATCTTTCCATCAAACTATTGTTCCCTCATCCTATGACCTAAACTCTTTCACGCACCGTGTGTCCTTGTGTACCTTGAATTTGGATCTGCCACTCTATCAATTTGAAGTGAAACTTGCTACAAACAGCTTTGCCTTTTTTCACCTCTTTACAAATAGAACAAATAGCTATTTACCTTCCAAATATAATATATGTGAGCCAATGTTTCTCGTGAATTGTACTGGGATTAGCATACACATAGCTCAAATGTATGACAGGACAAACACCTGACTATATACTGTAGGGTAGTCTTGCCATGTCATGCACAGTGTTTCAAGTAGTAAGTGATACAGATACAAATACCCACACAAATGAGTAGATTTAAGTAAATAAAACAGTGTTAACAATGTTTTTCCTGCTCTTTGATACTAATTTAGTTAATATACTGTATATCTAATGATTTCCATTGTAGCGTGTTATCGATTTCATGTACTAATCGGATTACCGCGTACACATTGGATCTACAAAAAATAGTGCTTGCAATGGTTCTCATCTCTCCTCATACAATCTTCTACCTACACCCAGCCTCCCTCAATTTAAACACCGCTTCCCTTCACTCCATCGTTATTAATGGAGTTATTCGTCTTCACTACGTTTTTATTTATGGGATGGCTCTTAACTGGGCAGCAGACTCCAGTAACAATTAGAGGATCAGGAGAGGGTTGTAATTCCTAGGCAGTGTACCCCAATGTAAAAAAAATAGTATATAACTACGGTATATGCAAATCGCCTCGAAGTAGGATGGTTATTATCCCATTCTGTACCAGTGACGTTTTAATCAATATATTCCGGCAATTCTAAGGCGATTGTATTCATCGTAGGAAGGTTCTGTGGTAGCTGAAAAAATTAATTGAGATAGTATATGACCTTTTAATGGTTAGAGGTCCTTCCTAAACTTAATATAAATGACAGGATATAATGAAAAGGACGTCGCTGGTACTGAGTGGGTTAATGTTGAAGATATGCACATAACATAAAGATCAGTGGTAACTGTTTCGCTAAATTGAAATATATACTCACGCCTTTCAATAAAGAAACTGCTTAGTTTTCAATTTTTGAATTGACAAAACAAATTGTTCACTCGTGAAAATTATCTTAATTACTACTATTGATTAAGGATAACAGCATTTCAACATTGATTTATGGCAAATAAAACTTATAAAAAGTAGAATACTTCTATCTATCTATCTATTGTCAGATGTCATGATCCCTGAAGGGGTGGACACGAATGAATCGCCTCCATGCACCTCTGTCAGCCGGTGTCCCCCCTCACAACCAACACCGCTTTCACTCATACACCTCTCAACTCCATCCTTACACCTCACTCTCGGTCTGTCTCTTCTTCTCTGTCCTTCCAACTCATTCTCGTACAATATCTTAGTCATTCTCTTGCTCCCAATACGTTCCACATCTTCAAACCATATCAGGGTGTATCTGTTCACACTATTAACTCATTTATTCATATATTTTTTTAGTTTCTTCCCTAGACCTCCATCAAGTTTAGAAAAACACCTCCTAGACCCCCCTTCAAGATACATGTGTACATTTTTCGGTAGAAAAATGTCCAGGCCGAAGGCCGGTTCCTTTTAAAATGTCAGGCTCGCTATCGCTCGCCAGGAAATAATCGACACCAAAAAGGCACGAAAGGTCTTAAAATTGACAACGAAATGGGGTGGAAGGTGTTAAAATCGCCAAGCTAATGGGCCGAACGTCTTACAATCTCAAAACTAGTGGGGCTAAACATTAGGGAGAAGGGGGTCCAGAAAAAAGGTCTGTCTCCCCTTAATATCCACATCCACACCACAATGAAAACGTACTTCCTGATTTGATTGTCTATCTCTCCATGGAACTGCACATGCACTTCTCAGGTAACTCATTTCTACCCCTCTCATTCTTGATTTACGTTTCTCAAACAACGTCCATGCTTCACTCCCGTACATCAATTGGTTACACTTTTTAATCAACCCTCACTATTCATGATCGGTTTTCACCCACACTAAATGTATATACTGAAATGTATTATATCTCAAAAGAAAGAGGAAAGGAATTACCATAGGAAAACCGATAAAACATTATATGATATTGGTTGAAATGGATTCAGACTAAACAACATATTTTCTGACTTAATCTGACTTCAAGTAACTGTATAATAAATGTCAGTGTTTTTCACGCACTTTTCAATGTTGAAATCTGAATTTGTCTATTGTTAATAGCTTTTTAAAATAATATCATGAAAACAAATACGCATGCACGGAAAACAATTTGTAATTTTTGTTATTTATTTGGTTTTATGAGCCTTGTAGCTATGAATTAATGTTTTATGTATAGCTCATTGCAAGAGAAAGATAATTACATACAACCGTTTAGCCACGGGATTCGCGAAGCTGACAACTTTAGACTGAACGTGATTCGTGTGGGTGAGAATTAAGGTGTTAAAGTCGGGAAATAACGTTTACGGAGAAATCACAGTAGTTATAGCCATCAATCATTTCACCACCACCACGGCCACTACAACTATTCCTACTCTTCTTCCCTAATAATCTTCCACCACACACACACTCTCTCTCTCTCTCTCTCTCCCTTTCGGTTATAAACAGCTTGAACAACTGAATAATGCATCAAATTAGTGTCGGCAGTGAGAGTGAAACGATTCAGTTATGATGGCCATCAAACTTTCAATTGCCTTCGATTTGACTTTACTCGGAGAAATATATGGAAAGGAAGTTTGTTATTAATTGTCCAATCGCTTTACCAATATCAAACAACCTCTTGATTTAAGTGTGAAGAACGTACTCCAACTTTATTCATATATGTATGTATATACTATATATATATATCCCCGCCGTTAGGGAGCCACCTTGTCGTGGTGGCGGGGCTTGAAGCGTGGCCGGTGGTCTCTGTTCCTCGGGGGGGGGGGGGGGGAACCACAGCCCTTCTTAGGATTGGGGCCCCGCCGGCCTCGTGGGCTAAGACCTCCCTCCTCGTTGGTTTCCAGAAGCCTGCGAGGTACCTCTTTTTTTTTTTGAGACAATGAACGGAGGAAGGAAAAACACAAAGAAAACAAAAAGGTCCATGTGCCTAAAGGCATCCTCCATTCATAAAATGTTTGTAACAACAGGATTTAAACATTTGTAGATTGTAAGTTTGTGGAAAGCAATTCGAGGGAAGTGAATTCCAAAGAGTAGTAGCTCTGGGGATAAATGAATTCTGATAAGCAGAAGTTCTGCATTGTGGAGGAGAAAGTGTAAATTCATGGGCGCTCTCAGCTGCCCTAGTTCTACGGGGAAAGATGTGGAGAGGCGGCACAATTGAAGCAAGTTCCTCGGAACAATTGCTGTGAAAATATCTGTAGAATAATGCAAGGGATGCAACGTTTCTTCGTATGGATAATGTAGGAAGGTCCTGTGTGATTGCAGGGTTATTGATTAATCTAATAGCTTTATTTTGAATTTTGTCCAACTGCCTCAATGCAACCACTCCACTTCCACCCCACAGAGGTGAACAGTAATCCATCTGAGAACGCACATGACTTTTATATATTACGGCCAACTGCTCGTCAGTGAAGAATTCTCGAACTCTGTACAGGAGTCCCAGTTTTTTAGAGGCATTCTTAGCAATGCTTCTAACATAATGTGTCCAGCTCAAGTTAGTAGTTAATGTTACACCGAGAATGTCAATACTAGGGGAAGTGGGAATATTTACATCATTAAAAAATATATGGGAGTCAGTGAGATTCTGTCGGTTAGAAAATTGAATGTATTTGGTTTTCTGTGCATTAAAGGAAACTAGATTCTTTTGTCCCCATTCATTAATTCTAGAAAGGTCCTGGTTCAGAGAAATTGTAGTGTTTATTTTTGAATTTATAAGATCGGGTTGGGTGAAAGAATTGGTAAATGTGAAGGAACTGTGGAGTGTTGAGTCATCTGCATAGGAATGTATTGGATTATGAGTGGTAGATATGAGATCATTATGAATGAGGAACAGAGTTGGGGCCAAAACTGATCCCTGGGGAACACCAGCATTTATTGAGTGAAATTGAGAATAATGGCCATCTACCATTACACATATTTTTCTGTTATGAAGATAAGAAGAAATTAGTGGAACTAATAATGCAAGGCCGTAGTGTGACATCTTCGACAATAAGGATTGATGCCAGACTCCATCAAATGCCTTTGATATATCTAGTGCTATTGTATGTGTTTCACCATGTTGGTCTGTAGCTTGGTTGATTTGATGCGTAAGAAGGCAAAGAATGTCTGCAGTTGATCGACATCGTCTAAAACCATATTGCCTATCACTGATTAATTTATTATTCTCAAGATGCTTAATTATGTGATTATTTAATATAATTTCAAAGACTTTACCAAGAGTGGAAGTTATAGCTATTGGTCTGTAGTTTGATGGATCTGAAGAGGCACCTTTTTTAGGAACTGGATGGATATTTGCTTCTTTCCAGGGTACTGGGAAGCATGAGGTATGAGTACACAGACGGAAACATTTTGCCAATACAGGAGCGAGCACCAAGGAGCAATTCTTAAGTACTATTGGAGGAATTTCATCTGGACCAGGAGCCTTATCTACTGAGAGAATCTGCAAAATAATTTTGACATGTCTGGTGTGGATCTTAAGTGAGGGAATTTCAGGCGAATTAAAATTAAGTACAGGGACATCTTGATTTATTTCATCTAAGGTTGAGTTGGTGGAGAAAATATCCGCAAGAAGGTTAGCTTTACCTCGTGGGTCACTTACAAGATTGCCAGTCGGAGATTTTAATGGTGGAATGGATGAAGCAGTAGTGAAGTTGGATTTGAATGAGTTAAGAGTAGACCAAAATATTTTGTTATCATTTGGATTATTTAGAAGTTTATTTGCCTGCTTGTGGAGAAAGTTTGATTTAGTTAGGTTTAATACAGTTTTGGCATGATTTCTGATGTTTCTAAAGAAATTAAAGGCCTCATGTGTTTTTGATCTTGTGTATGCATTGTAGGCTATTGCTTTTTGTTCAGTTACTCTAGCACAATTATGGTCAAACCATTTAGGTGAATTAGATCTTTTACTGTACTTTTGATGAGGAATAAAAGTTTCCATTCCAATTTTTACAAAATATTGTATGTGGCTCAAGGTGGAGTGTGCATCATTAGAAAAGAAATAGGTCAAGGGAATATCAATAAAGAAACCTTGAAGACCCTCCCAGTCTGCCCTATCGTAATGCCATTTAGTCACCAAAACAGGTTCAGAGTGGGAAGGTGTGGTAGGTGATAGACAGGTGGCCTGTATCAGACAGTGATCAGAAGATCCAAGCGGGGACCTCACTGTAACATCATAATTTTCTGAATTGGTTGTTAAAAATAAGTCCAGTAGGTGGGAATTATGATTAGGATTATCTGGTACATGGGTGGGTTGGTTGACTAGTTGAGTGAGCTTAAATGAGTCTGCAAATAGCTCACATTCAAGACCAGCATCATCAGTCCTGGCTGAATGAGTGAGCCATTCAACATTATGGACATTAAAATCACCCAACACAGTGATTTCAGAAGAAGCATTTAAGTTGAGGACACTGAGTTGTGAGGACAGATAATCAAAAAGACTTTGCTCTGGAGGAGTATTTGGGGAACGATAGATGCAACATATGTATTTAAATTTACCAGCAGAAATTAATTTGTATATAGAATAATCAAAATAGGGACAATTGAAACTAGTAACCTCCTCCAGGGCAATTTCATATTTTGCGAAGCAACATACACCTCCTTTAGGTCTGAAATTTTGGAGCAGTTGATAACCTGGAAAATTAAATCTAGACGTGTCAGATGTGGATGTTACTTGAGTCTCTGTCTTCCCCCCCCCCCCCCTCTACCTTTTTCCTTTTCTTTACTTCACCTTCTTCTATCGTTGCCGGCTGGACTATTCTTTATGCTTTGGTGGAGGGTGGATGTGGACGGCGTTCCCTTCCACCCGTAGAACTGTAGTACCTGACGTGCCCGCACAAAGGGAATATTTTATCGTCAAATCTCGCCCTCTGTGCTGGACCCGATACTGACGAGTTGACCGCCCATTAGGCACAGGGGGTCGGGGTGTATATCCGGGTTTGACTCCTGGGGCATGTACCTTGTCCTCTAATTTGTGGCTCCGTGGTGGGTGTGGAGCTTCTCCCGGATGAACCATGTTACCTTCGTCTTATGGAGCCTTCTTCTGGATCTTCGATCACCGGCGCTGGTGATGATATGGCTGATGTGTTTGTCTCTCCTTCCTTGCCCGTCCTCTCCTCGGTTGGTGGTAGATCTTTGCCTACCACTATACCGGGTCCTTTACCGACCCATGCACTGTCTGTGATCGTCCATTCGACCTCTGCTCCTCATACAGTTCCGAGCCTAGTCGTGTCGAGTTCTCTTGGCACGTCTACCTCCTCTACGTTCGGTTCCTCCCTAGCCGCTCACTCAGTTCCTGCCCCTTTGTCCTCTTCCGTGTCCCACTCCGTTCTACCTGATCAGCCCTCTTCCATTCGTCCGTTCGCTCTCTCCTCTGCTTCCTATTCCACTCTTCTTCCCTCGTCCTCCTCCACTTCCTCGGTTTCTTCCCCTTCCTCTCGTATAGTCACTTTCGAACCGTATCTCCCACCCGTTCCACATTCTTCTTCTTTTCCTTCTCCTCCCGTTACTTCCGCTCCTCGCCCTCGTTCTTCTGTTCTCCCTTTATCCTCCCTCTTTGCCCCTGCTGACTTTATTAAGTTCTTCTCAGTCCCCGCCTCAGCTCCTCTCGCCGGAGATGACCTCCTGTTCCACCTGCGTCTCCTTCAGCAGGTGGGCAGGGATGTCACCTTCCACTCCCGCCATGATGACTCTCGTCTCGTTACGGTCCAGAACGAACGTCAGGCTGCTGCTATGTCGACCATTGTCGACTTCTCCGGAACTTCCATCCCAGCCCTTGAAGACCAGAGACTGAACTCCTGTACGGGTACCGTCCTGATCCCTCCTTCCATCCGTCTCGGTGGTCGGCAGTTCGCAGACTGTGCCGACCTTATTAAGTCTATTGTTGTTGCTCAAGACCTTGTTGTGGTTAGTCTTGTCTGCTACACCATCCCACCTCGCACCAATCGCCGCCATCCCGCCAATATCGCCAAAATCACGTTCGATGGTCGGTCTCTCCCTTCTCACATTATTGTCGGCGGTACTCGCCTGCCCGTCACTGAGTCCCTCCCACGTCCTCAGCAGTGTCGCGGTTGCTGGCGCTTTGGGCATCCTGTTAAGTACTGTCGCTCTTCCGCTCCCGACTGCCCTAGGTGCCCACGCTGTGCACAATCTGGCCATCTCGTCGGTGACTGCCGGTCTCCGATACGATGCTGCCTAAACTGTCAGGGCTCCCATTCTGCTGATTCCCGAGATTGTCCCGTTTTCAAATTCGAGTCTGAAGTTACGATCCTTAACCCTTAATTAGCGGCTCACCACATAAGTCGAGTTAAATAAAGCTGGACTATGTGGCGGCGCTCGACATAACTCGAGTGGCAATTTCAGCACGTAATGTTGCTGAGAGAGAGAGACAAGTGGTGGCAGGAGAGTAGCGAGCGTATGACTGCTCCAGACCACCGCGGCGAACCTACTGACACGAATCTCACCTCCCTTCTACCTCTCTCACTCGCTATATAAGGAATTGTATGGGGAAAGTGCCTAATTACATGCTTTTTGCACTCGCGTTGCACGGTTATTGCAAGAAAACTAGCCATCATAAAAGGATCGTTATGGTGTCATTCGAAAGCTCTGTTTATGCCCTTTCAGGGATAGATACTTGTTTTACGTTCTGGGTCTTATTTAGGCATGAAAATGATCACGTAAACAGCCCTATTTTGGCTAAAAACACCCCGCTGGGCGGTACATATAAATAAACCGCATAGGCCGCTCTTAAGGTGTTAAGACAGTGCACGGCCTTACTCATTCTACGGCTCGTCAGGCAGCTCGCCGCCTGGGCTTCTCCCCTCATCCGTTTTCAACTGTTCTATCTCACCCTCCCGTCTCCTCCACTTCTTCCGCCCCCCCCCCCCCCCCCCCCCCGTTGCGCCTCCATCATCCTCGTCCTCCTCTCCCTCTACTTCTCCGGTTCCGTCGTCTGTCCCTTCTTCTCATCCTTCTTCCTCCCCCGTCCCCTTGGCTGTCTCATCGTGTTCTCTCCCTTTATCTAACTCTTTTATAAGTTTCTGTTCTTAACTCTTCTACTCCTACTTCCGCCCCCCCTCCTTCCACTACTCTTCCTCGCTCCACTTCTTCCGGTTTGTCTCAACGCCCCTTCCGCCAGCGTTCTCGTCCGACGCCTCCTCCTCGTTCTCTTCCTCCGTCCTCGTCTCGTATTCCCTCCCGGCTTCCTGCCTCCTCTACCAAACTAGTTTCGAAACATTTGCCCCGTTCCTCTCTTTCTTCCTCTCCCGCCTCCTCTTCTAAATGCAGGGACCGTTTCCACAGTGTGCAGAGCCCGACTCCCAGTGGGAAGAAGAAAAAGCTCCCTCCTTCCTCCTCCCCTCCTCCTCTTTCTTCGTCCTGTGTCCAACCCCCCGATTCCTTAGACTTATCCTTTGAATCTTTGCCCAAGATTGAGGAGTATATTCTTTCTTCTCATCCGCCGCCTATTTCCGTTTCTGCCGACGTTCATCCCATCCCTTCTACGCTCCCCCCTACCCCTCTCCCGCCTTCCCCTACCACTCTCCCTCCCTCCTCTGGCCTTCCCCCTCCCGGGCCTCTCCTTCTCCTTCCTCATCCTCCCGACCCTCATCCTCCCGACCCTCATCCTCCCGTCCTTCCCCCTCCCTCCTCTCCCCTTCCTCCCTCTCCCTCTAGCCCTCCTATCTCTTCTTCTCCTTCCCTATTAAGCCTTCCTATGCCACCTGGTTATCAATCTTCTTTCCCTCCTTGTTCTTCCTCGTCCCCCATTCCTTCCATTATTACTCACCGTTAACCTCATCAGTCTTTTCTTCGTTGTACATAAGTCTGTGTGTTCTTATTTTTCTTGTTCTTTGTCCCTCTTTCTTTCCTCTTGTATGTATGCGTCTTTCCCGCTGTTTGCTGTATTTTGTGTGTCTGTGTTGTCTATAGTGTATCTGTTTTCTTCCCACTTGTGTGTTGTTGTTGTTGTTGTTCCCTAAGCTGCCTGGCCGAACAGCCCCGAGTCCCTGAGGAAGGCCATGGCCACGATCGGGCTTTCCCACAGAGCTCTCATTGAGTGTAGATTGTGTTGTTGGCGTAAGTGGTTGTGTGAAATGCAGTCTTCTATGATGTGTTTAATGGTATGGGGTGCTGTGTTACATCCCGGGCAGGAGTCGACAACGGAGTCATCCAGTCTCTTCTGATAGCTCAGGAGAGCTGGATGGTGTCCGCATCTCAGCCTGGCCAGGTTGACTCTGTCCTCGCGAGGAAGGGAGGATTCGGAAGGATGGATTTCGGGAGGTCGTGCATGCAGCAGCTGCGTGTTGTCTGTGAGTGAGTGGATGGATCGGTGAGAGATATGAGTATGGATGTGCTTCTGGAAGTTGGTTCGGGGTGGGCAGGGAGGGAGAGAGGACAATAATTGTGTGTGATACCGTGTGCTGGGTGTTGTTTTGACATTTCTTGGTGTCTGTGGGTGTGCATGTAGTTTAGTGGGTGGTCTTGGTTCGTGGAGGCTGCTGCCAGGAATTGAGTGCCTCTCATGTCCAGATGGTCTTTGACTTTGAGGATTTTGGTTTCTTGATGTAGGTGATCTGTGGGTGCAGTAGCTGTGCAGCCTGTAATGATCTTCAGGGCTTTGTTTTGAATAGTCTGTAAAGTCTTATGATGTGTTTCAGCTAGGTTAGAAGCCCAGGCTGGGCTTGCGTATTCCATCACTGATCTTATGTATTGTGTATATACTGTGGTGGTAGTTTCTTTGTTGTGTCCAAATTTTCTGTGAGCAAGTGACCTGAGGGCGTTAAGTCTGGGTGTCAGTTTCTTTTTAATGTTTGTGGTGTGCTGTTTGAATGTCATATGAGTATCATATTACTCCTAGGATTTTGGGTGTGTGTGTATGTGTTAGGGGTGTGTTGTTTATGGTGAGTTGAGGGATGTATTCGTGTTCTGTCCAACTTGTGAGCAGGGTTGCGGTGGATTTGGCTGGGGCTAGATTAAGTCTGTTTGTAGTGCACCAGCCATGTAGTGTGTTGAGATAGGGTGAAGGAGATCTGTTGCTCTTTTTGGGTCATGGTGTGTGCATGTGAGTGTTATGTCATCTGCATAGGAGGCTAAGTTTATTTGGGGCGTAGTGGGTGTAGTTATATCGTGCATGTACAGATTGAAGAGTGCGGGCGATAGGACGGATCCTTGTGGGACTCCGTTTGGAAAGTTTCTGATTTTAGATGACTGACCGGCAAAAGATACGTGTGCACATCTGCCTGCTAGGAAGTTGGCCAGCCACCTTTTTGTGTTGTTGTGCATGTTTGTGTTGTAGATTTTGTTTGTTAGGCTGTGGCGGGGGATGGCATCGAAGGGTTTACTAATGTCGAGTGTGGCTAATAGTGATCTGTGTGGTGGTCTAGCTGAGTTGATGCCGTCGAAAGCTCTTTGTGTAAGGTCTGTGAGAAGAGTGTTTGTGGAGTGCAGTGGCCTAAAGCCATGTTGTGTTGGAGCTAGGGGTAGGTCAGGTGTAATTAGTTGTAATACTAGGCGTTCCATGACTTTGGAGGGGGAGCAAAGGAGTGTGATGGGGCGGTGCGAGGAGGGTAGTGTGGGGTCTTTGTTGGGTTTGGGGAATGTGATGATGATACCATGTGTTACTTTTGTTGATGTTTTCTCTTCTTTGTCCTTTCTTTGTTTTCTTCGATTTTTCCGTTCCTTTCTTCTCTTTTGTTTTTGTTTTTTTCTTTTCCTCCCTTGTTCCTCTTTAGTCGGCGTGTTTTTGTTCCGCCTCTCTGATATGTGTTTGTATATATCGTTTTTCTTCTCTCTTTTACAGCTTATTTTCTCGTACTTTCTTTTTAGTGTTTTTAGTATGTCCATTTTGCAATGGAACCTTCGCAGTTTTTCTCTTCAGAGAGACGATTTGCGTTTTTTACTCTCTTCCCATTCCCCTAAGGTTGTCTGTCTCCAGGAAACTCGTCTTCTTTCTCCTCCGATTCCTGTTCCTGGCTACTGTTTTATCAGTTCTCCTCATTCTCTTTCCGACACTTGTATTCTCCTTCACCACTCTGTTCCTTATGAAGAATTTTCCTGCCCTACTTCCCTCCCTTGCACCTTTGTTAGGGTTTTTCTTGGTCGATGGATTACGGTTGTTTCTCTTTATTTCTCTCCTTCTGTTCCCATCGATTTTGGCTCTTTTACCATGTTTTTAGCTCGGCTGCCTCCTCCGTTTTTATTGCTTGGTGATTATAATTGTAGGCACACCCTGTGGGGTGATTCTGTCATTACCTCACGTGGTCGTGCATTAGAGTCTTTCATTACTAATAATAACCTCTTTCTCCTTAATACTGGTTCCCTGACTTATTTTGATGCTAGAACACGTTTTTTTTCTTGTCTTGATCTTTCTTTGTGTTCCCCTTCCCTGTCTCTTCTTTTTCATTGGTCTGTTTTGGAGGATTCTCTCTATAGCGACCATTTCCCTGTTCTGCTCTCTCCTACCTCCTATTCTCCTGTCCCTGGTCCTCCTCGTTGGTGCTTCCAGCGTGCGGACTGGTCTACTTTTGCTTCACTATCTATCCCTTCCTTACCTCCATCTGATTTTTCATCTGTCCATGATTTACTAGCCTTTTTCCTAGTCACAGTTTTGAGTGCTGCCTTAGTCTCTATTCCTCGGACTTCCCGTCCTTTTACGTCTAAATGTGTTCCTTGGTGGTCCCCGAACTGCTCCAAGGCTCTCCGCGTCAAACGGGCTTCTTGGAAGAGCTTTCGTCGTAAGCGTTTTACTCCCGCTCATGATAGTTCTTTTATACTTTTTCGTCAGGCGTCTGCCTTCCTCCGTCGCACAGTCAGGTCTGCTAAACGTCAGAGTTGGGTGTCCTATGTTTCCTCCATTACGTCCTTTACTCCTGTTCAGTCCGTCTGGAAGCGCATTCGCAAGATTTCGGGCAAGCGTTTACCTCCTCATTCTCCTGTGCTTCATGTTGATGGGGAGTCTGTTGCTGACTCGGAGGCAGTCGCCGATCGTTTGGGTCTTTACTTTAGCTCGGTCAGTAGTGGCTCTCATCTCCCCCCCGGAATTTCATTCACTTAAAGCCGTCGCAGAGACTTCTCCAGTTGTTTTCACTCTGTCTTCGGCAGAGTCGTACAACGCCCCGTTTTCTTCCTGTGAGTTGCTCTCCGCTCTTCGTGCCTGTAAGGCTACTTCTGAGGGTCTTGATGGCGTCCATAATTTAATGCTTAAGCATCTTTCCACTGAGGCTTTGGTATTTTTATTGGCTATTTTTAATAAGGTTTGGTCGTCTGGTGTTTTCCCTCCTGCATGGAGTTCTGCTCTTACTATTCCTTTTCTTAAGCCTGGAAAGTCGGGTTTCTCGCCCCAAGACTATCGCCCTATTGTCTTGACGAGTTGTTTATGCAAGCTGTTTGAACGGATGGTTAATGTCCGCCTGATGTGGCTTCTCGAGTCACGTCAGCTTTTGTCTTCGACCCAGTTTGGTTTTCGGCGTGCTCGGTCCGCTATCGACCCTTTACTTAGTTTGGAGACCTACGTCCGGTCTGCTTTTGCTCGCCATGAGTCAGTTCTTGCTGTTTTCTTCGATCTCGAGAAGGCGTACGACTCCGCGTGGAAACATCATATTTTATGCCAACTCCGTTCTTTTCATGTCCGTGGTAATATAGGCGTCTTTATCCGTAATTTCCTTTCTTCTCGTTCTTTTCGTGTCTGGGTGAATTCCTCGTTTTCTCGGTTATTCCCTCAGATAGAAGGTGTACATCAGGGTTCCGTTTTAAGTACTATCCTCTTTCTCATAGCCATTAATGGCATTATCTCTTCTCTTCCGGCTACGGTCAGGTCCTCCTTCTATGTCGACGACTTTGCGATCTATGCGGCTGATTCGGATATTGTTGCGTTACGCTCCCTTATCCAATCAGCGATTGTGGCTGCCTCGTCATGGGCCACTGCTCACGGGTTTCGTTTTTCTACGACTAAATCTTGTGCTATGTCTTACACTCGTCGCCACGTTATCCCGCGTCCTTCTCTTGAACTGTATGGTTCCGTTTTACCTTATCGCTCTTTGACTACCTTCTTGGGTCTTGTCTTTGATTCCCGTCTTAACTGGGCAGCTCATATTTCCTCTGTTAAGGTTGCTGCTTTGCACCGTCTTCGTCTCCTCCAGACCCTGTCCCACCTCACTTGGGGTGCGGACCGTGCTCTCCTTCTTCGCCTTCACGTTGCCATTGTTCTTTCTAAACTCGATTATGGTTGTCAGGTTTACTCATCAGCCTCCGACACAGTCCTCCATAAACTTGACTCTGTTCACCATTTCGGTTTACGTCTTGCCTTGGGTGCTTTTCGCTCTTCCCCTGTTGAAAGCCTCTATGCTGAATCCGGTGTGCCTTCTTTGTACCGACGTCGGGCCCTTCTCTCTCTCCGGTACTACGCCCGGTCGCTTCAGTTTCCTTCCTTGCAGACCTCTCTTCTTCCTACTGTTCCTGTTCCGTCTCATTCTCGCCTTCGGCCCCCTTTCCTTTCTCGTATGGATTCCTTACTTTCTCATTCTTCGTTTTCCCCCTTCCATGTTCTTCAGCTCCGGCTCAGTAAGTGTCCTCCTTGGCTCCTTCCTCGTATTTCCTTGTGTCCCTCTATTTTTCCTTGTTCTAAGTCCTATACCCCGCCCTCAGTTCTTTGTTCTCGTTACCTTGTACACATTACACAGCATTCTTCTTCTACCCCGGTTTACACTGATGGCTCCCGTTCGTCTTCTGGCGTCGGGTTTGCCATCCTTTTTCCTTCTCGTTCTTATCAGTATTCTCTCCCTTCTCCAGCTGGTGTTCTGACTGCCGAACTTTACGCTATATTCTTTGCCGTCCGTCTCATGTGCTTCTTTCCTTCTTCCTCCTTTACTCTTTTTTCTGACTCTTACAGTGCCCTTCTTCTCTTGCAGTCTTTCCCTGCTGTCCATCCATTGGTTCTTGCCATCCACGATTGGCTTGTCAGTCTCTCTGCTCGGAAAAAGGTTGTTCAATTTTGTTGGGTGCCTGGCCATGTTGGTGTCCGTGGAAATGAGCAGGTTGATGTTCTCGCTCGCGACGCTGCGGCGGTCCGATCAACTTCTCTCTCTCTTCCCGCCTCTGACTATTATCCAGCTATCTCTGCCTTCCTCCTGTCTCGCTGGCAAACAATGTGGTCTTCTCTTTCCTCTAATAAGCTCCGCACTGTTAAGGCCTCCGTTTCTGCCTGGGCTGACCCCTCTCACCGTGTTCGCCGTTGGGAGACTGCGTTGGCCCGGCTTCGGCTAGGCCATACCAGACTTACCCACTCCTTCCTCATGTCCCGCTCGCCTCCACCTCTTTGCTCCCGGTGTGGTGTTCAGGTTTCTGTTTCTCACATTTTCCTTGACTGTCCTCTCTTTTCTTCGGCCCGTCGCCGTTCTTTTCCCTTTCTATTTTCCCTTGGTCGTCGTCCTTGTCTTGCCGATCTCCTCTCAGAATCCCCTTTCTTTTCCGTTGACCACGTAATGGCTTTCCTTTCCTCTCTCAGACTCCTTAACGATATTTAACTTCCTTTTCTTCTAACACTATCCGTTTCCTGCTTTAGTGCCATATGGCCTTTGTTGCCTGGTGCTAGATATTTATTAATGTTTTGTTATGTTATATATATATATATATATATATATATATATATATATATATATATACTGTATATATATATATGAGTGGCGATGCGGCCATTGTGAATGAATTGCCTTAGCCATATTACATAAAGAACATCCTGCAGCCTGTAAGAGTAAAACCAACCAACACACGCAAGTAAACATTAATTGGAGTGAAATTGGTACGATGGGGAGTGGTCTTAAAAAGGTACTTAATAATTTGTGTTATTATACCGGTAATTGTTTTCTTGGGCAGCAATATGAACGCTAGCCTATCATTACCATCATACAATATATTATTTGTAAAACTGAATGGTACCGCTTCCAAAAAATAATACACTTCGTCTCACGATAAAGAAACACGAGAGCTCCAAACTTTTGTCGGGATTTTCATATATATCATCAGTAACCCTAATGCTGGTATCACACGAGCCGTTTTTCCCTCAACATTTATCATCAACACTGGTCTGTCAGTTTATGAGTTCAACATTTATCATATTTCTGTCACCTAAACTCTATCATTAGCCTAGTTTCTGATACAGGTGCAAAATATTCCTGAAATGTTGTCAGAAATGTTTTGATCATCGAATGTTGAATATCAAAGCTGGTTGTCGTGTAATACCGGCTTTATGATGTTTGAATGTATATTCGGAAGCTTAGAACGAATTGGTTACTTCCATTGTAAGTTGCAACTTAGTATACGTGCATGTACTACAACCAAGAACTGGCATAAGGGGAGATTTCCACCTGGAGGATTTTTTTCTGGACCCCTTTCTCCCTCATGTTTAGCCCCATTGTTTTTGAGATTCTAAGACGTTCGCCCCATTAGTTTGGCGATTTTAAGAACCCTCGCCCCATTTCTGTCAACTTTAAGACCATTCGTGACATTTAGGTGTCGATTTTTTCCTGGCGAGCGATAGCGAGCCTGTAATTTAAGGGAAACTGGCCTTCGGCCGGGAAATTTTTCTACCGAAAAATGTACAAATTTATCTTGAAAGGGGGTCTAGGGGGGAGTAATTTTAAGCTTGATGGAAGTCTAGGGAATCAACTAAAAACCTCCCCTTAACTCTACAAAGTATAGGGCTAAATATGATAATACGTTTACCCATAACCTCATTTAGATTGTCATAGCTAAAAGATATCTGACAACACTTGAATTCCAAGGCTTCCAGACCAGAAATGCCGAACTATACGATGATGGATTATACACGTGTACGAACCGGCCTTTAGGATGATGAATGCCAACACTACACACCAACCAAGGGTAACAATGAATTCGATGGATCATACGGGGAGGTATTTGATTATTTTCTGGACCCCCTTCTCCATTATGTTTAGCCCCATTGTTTATGAGATTACAAGACCTTTTTTCCATTAGTTTGGGGATGCTAAGACCTTTGGCACCATTTCGGTGTCAATATTAAGACTTTTCGCCTCGTATTTTGTCAATATTTAGACTTTGCGTGCCATTTAGGTGTCGAGTTTTCCCTGGCGAGCTCTTAAACCAGGATACTTTTTACCGGTAAATGTACACATTTATCTAGAAGTTATCTCAATTATATCTTGGGGATGTTTCCAAAGCTTAATAGAGGTCTAGGGATCAAACTAGAACATTATACTGTATATATTATAATATACCGGTACCGTACTATAAAAAAAAAAAAAAAAAACAAAACACACACACAGACATAAACAAGTAACCCCCCCCCCCCACTCCTCCCCTCCCCTTAACACCTTCTGTACCGCGATATCTTTTAAATTTTATTATAGCTACATTTAGACGATTTTATGAAGGTTAGAAAGGATTATATGGTAGATTAGGTCATCGCTGAAAGAAATCTTACAAACACTTGAATTCCAAAGCTTCCAGACCAGAGATGCCAAGCTAAGATGACGGATAATACGCGAGTACGAACCTGCCTTTAGGATGATAGATGCCAACACTACACACCAGCAACTGAAAACAATTAACCTTTAACGTACCGGCGACGTTTTTTTCATTTTACTATTGCTATATTTAGATGATATTATGCAGCTTAAGAAGGAGCTGTGGTAGCTAAAGGGGTTGGTTGAGATACTTTGAAGCCTTATTATTGCTAGAGGTCCTTCTTAAGCTGAATACAATCGTCTAATCATTGCCAGACTATAATTAAAAGTATGTCACCGGTACTGAACAGGTTAATTCAATGGATCTTACAGAGAGGTATTTGATCATTTTCTGGAACCCCGTCTCCATTATTTTTAGCCCCATTATTTATGAGATTATAAGATTTTTGTTCCATTAGTTGCTAAGACCTTTGCCCCAATTCCTGTGTCAATATTAAGATCATTCGCCCCGTATATTTGTCAATGTTTAGATCTTGCGTGCTATTTAGGTGTAGACTTTTTCCTGGCGAGCCCTTTAGCCGGGATATTTTTTACCGGATCATGTACACATTTATCTCGAATTTATCTCAGATTTATCTTGGGGATGTTTTCCAAGCTTAATAGAGGTCTAGGGATCAAACTAGAAAGTTATATACAGTTTATATACTAAAAACAAAAATAATAAAAATAAATAGAACATAAGCATACAAAATTAACCCCCCTCCCCATAACCCCTGAATTATGTATAACGAAGTCTTTTCAATTTCATTATAGCTTCATTTAGACGATGTTATGAAGGTTAGAATGGATATATGGTAGCTAAAATTATTAATTGAGTCTGTAGCCTTGGAATTGGTAGGGTAGACATCCTTCCTAAGCTGAATAAAAGCTAATAGTTGCCAGAATATAATGGAAAGGATGTAACCGGTACAGAAAGGGTTATGGTAATTGCTACATTCTTGATAAATTCAGCATGGCCACACCTCACCTAACTTTCACTTAACCTTGATTTGTTTTAATCTCTTCAAGATCATCACGCATTTTCACACATTATTTTGGCTATTATTACACGATTTTAACCAGTTTAGGAAGGAACTGAGGGAGTTAGAGGGATGATTAAGGTAGTTTTAGTCCCTTCGATTGTTATAGGGCCTTCCAAAACTGAATGAAATCGACTTATGATAGCCAGAATACACCGTCAAAATGCGTCATGATCGTCAAAGAGTTAATTCAATCTTTGCCTAACTTAACCCTTTGAGGATTTTGACACATTTTGACAGTTCATTCTGGCTATCATTAGATGATTATATACAACTTAGGAAGGATCTGTTGGAATTAAATAGGTAAAGACTATCTCAGGATAATAAGGATAGTTTCAAAAACTTTAGAGATGCAAGAAATGAGAGCAATTGGATAATAGTTGGAGGGTTGAGAGCGGTCACCCTTCTTTGAGACAGGTTGAATGAGAGCAAACTTCCAGCAAGAAGGGAAGACGTTAGAGGAGAGACAAGAGACGGAAGAGTTTGCCTAGGCAGGGAGTCAACACGGAAGCACAGATTTTGAGTACAACAGGAGGAACACCATCCGGACCGTACGCCTCCTTAGTATTACGCTCAGAGAGGGTAGAAAGTACATCTTTAGATGAGATTAGAATATTAGGCACAAGTAGGAGAGAGGGGGTGGAGAGGGAGGAATAGCACTGGAATCATCGAAGGCGGAGTTTCTAGCGAAAATTTGAGCAAAGAGTTCAGCTTTGTCAGAGGAAGAAGTAATAGTTGTGCCACTATATTGGAAAATGGGAGGGAAAGAGGAGGAATACAAATTGTTGGAGACGTTTTTGGCTAGATGCCAGAAAGTTTGGGAAGAGCCTGAATTGGATAGTTTGAGTTCATGAAGTGCATTTATTATTGATGAAAGAGTGTTTGGCTTGATTCCAGGCAGAAACATAGGAAGAATGTAATTCTTTAATTTGAAGGCGTCGGTACTGTTTGAATGTTTCCCCTTATTGTGGGACAGCAGTAGAACAAGCGTGAGTAAACCAGGCTGTGTTTGTATTAATCTGAGAGAAAGAAAATGCTTGCCTCCATGCACGAGAGGATTACCTTGGTAAAGCGTTTAGCACTCTTTGAGGGTCCCCGAAGGGCCTCTCAGTCGGCAACGCCAAAGTGCCAGAAGCTCTGCCGGCTGAGAAGATTGGGTGGCCATACTGGAGAGATGGGACAGGTGACAGAAATTAAGTTTCTGGTCGGAGGAGCCCAAAGGAGAGAAAAGATCGACAGTATAAGCGGGAGGGTTAGAAGTTAGAAACAAGTCTAGAATGTCGGACCGATCTCTTGTATCTTTTGTATATCTTGTAGGGGTGTATATTTAAGCTTGATAGAGGTATATGGAGGAAACTAAAAAAAAAAAAAAAAAAAATGCCCATTAAGCAAAATTCGGCTTGAGCTCACCAACAACAATTATCCATAACAATAATTAATCTGATTGTACATGTAATTATCTTGTTAGGAAGTAGAACGGAAAGATTTGTCTTTGCGTCTGATAAATAAGTGATTATTATAGGACGGGATTAAAGGAGCTACATTTTTTAAGTATGCAACCTAGCTAATTCTTTAAAGAGAAACGTATCCTTAAGATAACTAGTAAACTAACAAAAAAGGACATTATAAGCGTAATTTGGAAAAACTAAAAATTTAGTTTTGTGGATAAGCGAACATACACGAGCTATTATGAATATAATACATTTGTCTTCGTTAAGTCACATCTTTATGAAGACATAAACATAGATTTAATATCAAAACAGATGACTGGAAGCATAGAGATAGATTTATTTTTTATTTTTTTTTGTAATCAAAAGGTAAATAGAAAAGAGATGGAGGGATAATATCCGAAAATCTTTTGGGGTAGGATTGAAAAGATCAATATTTAAACAATTAGAGTGGAACATTCCGAATTGTTCAATTGTTCATCAGTGAACTTATAGGTATCTCGCACAAGTGTTTTTATCATCAACATTCGATGGTCAA
The DNA here is from genome assembly GCA_032716605.1 of Paralithodes platypus. Classification (NCBI taxonomy): domain Eukaryota; kingdom Metazoa; phylum Arthropoda; class Malacostraca; order Decapoda; family Lithodidae; genus Paralithodes; species Paralithodes platypus. Next base: position 36,304,398 of record CM064544.1, read on the forward strand.
CATTATCCGGCAACGCGTATATTTAGATTAGGAAGGGTAAATGGAACTCGGAGGGTAACTGAGATAGTCTTTACCCTTTTCATTCCAACTGCTCCTTCCTAAGCTGTATTAAATCGTATATTGTTAGCAAGATTATACTATCACAACGTGTCAGGATCCTCAAGGGGTTAAACTAATACCATACGAGGTGTTGAGATACCGATATTTGTTGTATTTTTGTTTTTAAGTTTGATATAGGTCTGGGGAGGAACTAAATTGTTTGTTATATATATATATATATACTGTATATATATATATATATATATATATATATATATATATATATATATATTATATATATATACCGGTATATATATATACAGTATATATACTGTATATATTAAATATATATATATATACATATATATATATATATATATATATATATACCGGTATATAAGCAAATATATGAAAATCTCCCCAAGCACTTGGTAATGGTTTAGTAATTTACAATTTACCAAGACAGGTTATGATATTTTGTTAATACAAAATATACATAATTATATCAGTATTGCATAATATAATATGCAATAATGACATTTGAGTTAACTGCGGTTGATACGCTCTGTAGTTTAATAACATAAATATTTATCTACGATTATTGGACGCCAAAATGCATGTGCTACATTCACTTGACCCGTGGAGCCCCAGCTAGTTTTGTAATGTTTGTTCACCAGAACCCGGCCGGTTTTCAAAAAATTGTTTTATTCCAGAAACAATAGCGAATGGGTTAGGAATGAAGGAAAAAACACGAAAAACCGCTCAAAAAGCTTAAAGAATGGTCCTACAGAGCCCCCGAAAACGTATTTTACAAGAGTAAAAAATTGAAGGCAATTACCCCAAAAAACCAGGTTATTGCGCACTCACGCGTGGACTTTGAGAGTTTTCAACCATCGGCACGGTTGCGTGGGATACGTACACAGTTCCCATACAAATCTGAGCCCTCTTGAGTGGCTACACCTGAGGTTACGGTCGGCGCAATTAGGGTGACGCGTCAGACGTGTCGCTGGGGCAGTGCATTACATACATCGCCGACGCGTCAGACGCGTCGCTGGGGCTGTACGGGTTAAATAACTTTTGAAATATTCTGAAGATAAAGAAAATCTTATAATACTCAATTGCACTTATACAGCCCAAATTCATACGTTGTACAAACACAAATAGAAACAGATAATAATGACATAAATCAATATATATAATAAACATATCACTTAAATCGAAAATACTGATAATAATGAAAATCCATATAAACACACAATTTTAAACACTCTTTCTAAACCAAACAGCCGAGGGAGAGGCTAGGCATGTGAGGCACATAAGGGAGGCAGACTGTTTTTCTGGCCCCCCTTCTCCCTTATGTTTAGCCCGACTAGTTTTGAGATTATAAGACATTCGGCTCATTAGTTTGGCGATTTTAACACCTTTCGCCCCATTTCGTTGTCAATTTTAAGACTTTTCGTGCCATTTAGGTGTCGATTATTTCCTGGCAAGCGATAGGGAGCCTAAAATTTTAAGAGGAACCAGCCTTCGGCCGGGATATTTTTCTACCGAAAAATGTACAAATTTATCTTGAAGGGGGTGTTTTTCTAAGCTTGATCGAGGTCTAGGGAGGAGACTAAATCAATATATGAATAAATTAATTAATAGACCAAACAAACGGCCAGTCTCCCCTTAAAGCTCGGTTCACACATACACGAATTAACGTCCCGTCTGTCCCCGACCCCTTAATTCGCCGTGCCTAGGCGGCGTCCTTTTTGTGCAGCAGAAAATGGTCCGTGTGGGTTGATGCAACTACCAAAAAACGTGTTATGTCGGGGACACCCACAGGACACACACGGACACACACGGGAGCAGTCGTCGTCTAGACGACGACTGGCGGCGTTTAGACGACGATTAACGGGATGAGAACGGTGGCAAAAAAACGTTGGAACGTCCCTAGTGGCCATCGTGGCCACATGGGGCCTCCAGATTGATGCCGTCCTGCCATTTTCATGGTCGGGGACGGACGTGACGTTAATTCGTGCATGTGTGAACCGAGCTTAACACGAAAGGACTGGAACACAAAATGTGATACAACTGGCATCTAACACTAAAAGCGGGACTGCCTATACAACCTTCTCCGTCACAAGATGGTTTATTCAAATAGTCTTACACTTGCTCCAATGGATATAATATATCCTAGACAAAATTAGACTAATGTATCCAGCTTGATAAGAACGTCTTACAAGAGTAGAAGAATTAGTCGACAATACGATTCTTGCAGTCAAAGAATTTGTTGAAAAGCAACTGTTTAAATTATTATTCATAATGTTCTTACTTATTCAGTATATATATATATATATATATATATATATATATAGAGAGAGAGAGAGAGAGAAAGAGAGAGATGGTATTCTAGTTTCTGAATAACGTCAAATTTAAAAATTTACATAGCACAATATTAATACAGAAACCGCAAAATGTAATTGCACTAGTCATATGTGCATCGAGAATAGTGATTACAAATTCCAGTCAAATATAATAATCTACATAACATGTTCCCTGATGGCCCCGGAGGACAACTTCGGGTGTGGTCCAGAAACGGGTGTCACTCTGCCGTTGACAATGACGCACACTCAAGTTTATTAGCCTTTCAGTACCGGTGCCATCCTTTTAACTTGATTCTGGCTACTATTAGACGATTTTATTGAGTTTAAAATAGACCTCCAGTAACTAGCAGGCTTCGAGCTATCTCACTTAACCCTTTTGTTCTACCACAGAACCTCTTTAGATTGCACAAAATCGGTTGGAGCAGGGGTCTAGGAATCTTCCTCCCCTAGTATAATTCTCCTACTCAACGAGACAGAGAAAGGGGCGAGGGAACGCGAAAGTGGTCCCGGACCCTAAGAATAGGAACTTTAAATGTTGTTTCTGTTTGGGCTCTGTCTCGTGTCAGCCACCCTCAGCAATGGTGTATGTGCCTGACTACATACATACATACATACATACATACATACATACACACATACATACACACACATATTTACACAATCGGATAATTATTGTTACCATAAAATGTATCAAGAACTTGCCGGTACACAACAGGGTTAACATAATTGATACTGTATATTCTTACATATGACAACACCTACCAACCAGCAGGGAAGCAGTGTTCTTGTAGCGGGCAACCACGGGCCACAGTGCTGGTAGATGAGGTGTGGTGAAGGTATTGAGGGATAAGCCTTTACAACAGCACCTCGTATCTACTTTCCGAAGATTGTTGAGATGGGAGAATGGGTGTTGGAGAGAGAGGAAGCCTTGGATGTCGGATCAAACTATACCTCTAGATAAAAAAATGGCAATTAATTCGTGCGGCCGACACAGATGGATGAGCACAAGACAAGGCAGACGAAGCAGGACAGTATGGAGGATGAGGATGAAACCGGAGAAGAGGCTGCAAGGCCACAGAGGTTGGAGCAACCACTGACGGTAGCCAAAGATGCCCACAAATAAAACCATTGATTCACCAGCTCCAGAGACAGCCAGCGACGATAAGGCAACAACGCAAACAGATTAAAAGACAAAGAGCCTTATATAATTTTGCGTTTTCTCTTTACTTACTTAATAAGTGGAAGAAAGAATGGGAAAATCGGTCACTACATAATATTTGTTATCAATTTTCTCACACTATGTATATTTAGCCACATACATTTGCATCCATTCACTGATCTTATATATGGAAGGAAAACTAGTAAGATTGAATTAGGCGTGTAATTTCCTAAGCAAAATTGAATTCATATAATGGTTTTATAACAAATTTTCCTTGTAAGTCAATCACACGTTTTTCCATACATTAAATCAAGGAGTGGCTACGATTTCTGGTGAGTAAATGTACAGTAGGGAACTGATGAATCTAGTACAATAACTGTGAAGAGCTAGCAGTATTTGGCTCTCATAAGAGTTTACGTTAATGCAAAATAATAATCTGAAATACCTTCATGAGAACTAACAGCTACCTCACATTTGAATCTGCATTGTGACGTTAACCACTCCGTTAGAACCGCATGGCTTGTCCTACAGTGACTCGCTAGGATCGCCAGGGCAGTGGATGGGGCTACAGTTTGTGTATTAGAGTGTGCTTTATTTCATATGAAAGCTCGTGTCATGGGCAGTCCAGAAAGGCTCTTTGTTTTCGCCCATGTCAAGGCTTTATATATTTAATTGTTAAGTATATATTTTATCATTAACTAGTAATGATAGGATCTGGGAGAGAGAGAGGGAGTAGAACAGAGTGAGAGGGGGCGCGCAGTGTTTTTTGTCCCGCTCGATGACGTCACGGCTGGCTGCCTCGCGGGGGTTGGTGGAGAGAGGCCCTTACCATGCTGTAAGCTTTGCTAGTGGTTAGATGACTTGTAACCGCTGTTTTCCCACGCGGCTCGAGCTAGTGCGAGTATATATACAGTTCCTCGCCACTCTCTCCCTCAGATCTGGTTTCTAGAACACACCCATCTTTTTTCCCTTGCTATCTGTCCCCGCTCCGTACCTGAGAATCTTTTCCTCTGCCTATCTCTCTCATTTTCCATATCCTTCACCACCTTTTATTAATATTATACCCCCTCTGGTTAACTCTGCAAAATCAGCTTCATGCTGGCCAGTTGTATTGTGTGTTAAGGTCTGATATAGCCTATGTATGTTAGTTGTTAAGATAAGTGGATCACGAAGCATTGGTTGGCATTTATATTGTTTAGTACTGCTTCCTTTAGTTATTAGTGTTCTGCTGGATTAGATAATGCTAGACTAGGAGTCTGATATTATAGGTATTGTTTCCTATGAGTGCTGGCTTCAGTTAAAAGCGGCACGACATTCCTGAGAACTGGAGTTGATTGAGTAAATTCTAGTCTGTGTGCCATTGAGAGTAGAGCATGTACGAATGAGGGTTTTTTGCCTATACCATTCTGCACTGTTCTAGTCTCGATTGTTTGTCTTTGAGGTACGCCAGGAGAACGCTTAATACTTCGGTATTAAGGTTTCTCAAGAGAGCTACCCTTCATTATAACGTAATATTTGACGCACAGACTTGAGATTTGCACTAGGCTATGCGGCATGCCATGCGCACCAGTATCTCGTATCATTGACTCTAGCTAGACTTTATCAATCATAGTAGACATTAAGTATATTAACCTAATTACTCTTTTTATGCATACCCATTTATGATTACACAAGCATTTCGCAGCCTAGTTTGATGTATTGAGACACAAACGACTTAGGCTCTTTTTGTTGATAGGAATACTGCATTGTCGTGGCGATTATTATTATTGTTGTAGTGTTTAGGATATTCTTGGCTCCGACGGCATTATATATTCTGCCTTTTTGTGTGCATAGCCTGCACGAGCATTGTTCCGCTGCCTGCCTTTTTGGGTTCCATTTCCGATACGAGCATCTTTATAGCATCTAACATTTAAAGAAGATTCCTTGTTAGTGTTGAAGGACTTTAGTGCACTTTCTTTCATGCAGGAGTGCCTGACAGTTATTGATTAAAGTAACGTAAGCTGTAACTTCTCTTACCACCTTACTTTGCATACCATAACCAAGCACCTTCGGTTATAGGTAGTAATAGGCTGTTTTCACATAACATTAAGCCTAGAGTAGACGCACATTTATTGAGAGTTTGATAGCCTATTATTGCATATAGAACTCTGTAGAGTATTTGTGTTCTTTGTTCACTGGGAATATACATCAGAGGTTGGAGCTAGCGCTTTCCGTTGTAACATTTATGCCATTACTAGTCCAATGAATAAGAGCCCTGATATATTTAAACCCCAGTCAAAGGAGTACAAAGGAGTACAAAGGAAATCAAGCAACAACAGTTCCAGTGACCCTTCTAGGTTGCTTGTCCTCCAAAACACTGAGGATCAAGTGTCCAAACAGTGGTTTAGAGTGGGTAAGGGAACATTGGAAAGGGAATTACTGCCCTGGAACTAATGTCCGTGGCAGGATTAGGAAGTTAGTAGGGGACAGATGGGTTAGTAACTGAGGGGGGGATAAAATAAAGTTATTCATTTACAAACGCAGTCAGTCGCGGGTTTGATGCGAGATATTTGTCTAGGCGGAGTTTAAATGAATCAACGGTGATGCAGTCTATAACGTTTCGGGGAAGCCCATTCCACAAGTTGACAACTCGATTGAAGAAGAAATTCTTAGATTCGTGCGAGTTAAAAGATTTACCAATAATTTTGCAACCGTTTCCCCGCGTGTAATTAGATTGGTCGATAGTGAAGTACTTACTACAGTTCATATTGTCGATGCCTTTGATGATTTTGAACACTTGAATTAAGTCGCCTCTTAATCTGCGCTGGGTTAAAGGAAATAGATTTAATTATCTAAGACGCTCTTCGTATGGTTTGTTCTTTAGGCTAGGTATCATTTTGGTAACTCTACGTTGAACTCGTTCTAGCTTGTTTATATCTTTTTGGTAATAAGGGCACCAGGATTGAACGCAGTATTCCAGAAGAGGGCGGACTAAGGAATTGTAAAGGGTTAGGATAACTTCTTTGGATTTATGCTCAAATGACCTGCCTATAAAGCCAATTATTTTGTTTGCCTTCTTAACAACTTCTGAACATTGTTGACTCGGTTTTAGGTTACTCGATATTGTTACTCCCAGATCGGTTTCTCTGTTTACATTCTTAAGCTGAGTGCCATTCATCGAATAGTTTGCTTTCTCATTTAGGTATCCGATATGTAGTACTTTACATTTATCCGCATTGAAACTCATTTGCCAAATTTGGGCCCAATATGACAATTTATCTAGATTGTGTTGCATATCGTCAACTTGTTCTTTTGAGAGTACGCTATTTGCAATTTTTGTATCGTCAGCAAATTTTGAGATTGTACAGGTGAGACCCTCATCTATGTCGTTGATGTAAATTAGAAAGAGAATTGGTCCTAGTACCGATCCCTGGGGTACCCCGCTACTTACATTGGTCCATTTTGATGCCTTACCGTTTATGACTACTCTTTGCTTTCTGTCGCTGAGCCAATTTTCTATCCATTTCAACACACCGTCTTGTATTCCATGCGCTTTTAGTTTTAGCAGTAAACGTTTGTGGGGAACTTTGTCAAAGGCCTTTTGAAAATCAAGGTATATAATATCTACAGCTTTACTCTCATCGTAGAGGTTGAGGATATCGTGGAAGAAGTCTAAGAGGTTTGTTAAACAGGAACGTTTTTTACGAAAGCCGTGTTGAGTATCTTTAAGTATGTTATTTTCCTCTAAGTGATTTACGAGTCTGTCTCGTATGACCGTTTCTAGCATTTTACATACAACTGAGGTTAAGCTAATTGGACGATAGTTACTGGATAGGGATTTGCTGCCTTTTTTGAATATCGGTGTTACGTTGGCTAGCTTCCACTGATCGGGCATAGTTCCAGACTGCAAGGATTTATTGAATAGCAATGTCAGTGGTTTAGAGAGCTCATCCTTAGCTTCCTTTAGAACTCTAGGCGAGATTGTATCAGGTCCAGGCGTTTTATTTACCTTGAGTTTATCTAAACAATTCAATACTTCTCTCTCAGTAACGGTGATATTGCTTAAAACATCTGAATTATCAATCTGAATCGGCGATGGTGTAGGGATATCACTGAGGTCTTCTGTTGTAAAAACTGATGCAAAGAAGGTATTGAGGGCATTACTCATTTGTTCTTCGTCTTTGGTGTATTCTCCATTTTCATCGACTAACGGTCCAACAGTTGAAGTAACTACTTTTTTCTTTCTGATATAACTATAGAATTCTTTCGGGTTTGTTTTACTTTGATTCGCAATATGTAACTCTAAGGTCTTTTTACTTTGCTTAATTAACTTTTTGGCTTTGCGTCGTAGCTCTACGAATTTCAGCCGTTCTTCGTCATTTTGTGAGGATTTTAATCTATCATTAGCAAATTTTTTAGCAAGCAGGCAGTTTGAAATATCTTTATTCCACCATTTGGGCTTATTATTATGGCCTGGACGCCGAGTTTTCGATGGTATGCAGTCTTGCACTGCTTTTAGGTAAGTGGCTTCGAATAACTTCCAAGATATATTTATGTTGTTATTGTGAATTAAAAAGCTCCAGTCAGTTTCTTTAAACATAGCTCTAAGTTTATGGAAGTTTGCTTTCTTGAAATTAGGGACTTTTTCGATGCTACTATTTGGTTCGTTACTAGTAAACTTTAAAGTGAAAGTTATCGTATGATGGTCGCTGTTACTGAATTCATCACCAACATTCAAATTCTCTATTAATTCTTCTTTTGTTGCAAGTACAATGTCAAGAACGTTATTACCACGGGTCGGCGTTCCAACAAATTGATAAAGCGAACTCTCTTGCAAGTTCGTATACAAGTCATGTCCGGAGTGTGAAGTAAGAGTATCGCCCCACTTGGTCACAGGTAAATTAAAGTCACCAAAAATTACGGTATCTTGTGAGTTACTTACATCTGCAATTTGTTCGTAAATTTCTCGGTCAGTTTGCACTGATTGAGCTGGAGGTCTGTATATTAATGCAAGTATTATTTTGGTACCTTTATTATTCTTTATTAGCACAAAAGATGCGTCGACGTTCACAATTTGAGGTTTTGACAAGAGGGTAGGGTTAAGACTTTCTTTGATATAAAGTAAAACGCCACCTCCATTTCGATTTATTCGGCTTTTCTCAAACATTACATAACCGGGAAGTGAATACTCTGCTAAAAAGTCTCTATCTTCTGTATTGAGCCAAGATTCTGTTATGCCAATCACATCATAATTTTCTGTAAACACTAGCTCCTCTAAATCTGAAAATGTATTGCGTATGCTACGAGCGTTTGCATAGAAAACCTTTAAATTTGTTATTTTAGAACTCGCGGAACGCGCTTTAATAATATTTTTGGTTCTTGTCGGATCTACATTTATGTTCATGGCTGTCCTCGGTCCTCGCTGTCTCCGGTCCTTTTCGCTGGTGGTCCTCGGTTGCCTCTGTTTTTTTCTTGGCGTTGGATGATTTATGTCACTGCTGCTTCTTCTCGGATGGCGTTTTTTGATCCATGGCTGCGGACTGCTTCGTGTAGGAGACGACCCATGCGTGCTGAACCCACAGGGTTTAGATGAGTGCCATCCTTGCGGAACAGAGTAGGCTGGTTGTAGAAGTTGTCCCAGAGGTTGATGAATTCAACTTCTTCCCTCAGACACAAATGTTTTAGTCGGCTATTTGTGCTGAAGGCCTTGTCGTAGAATTTGTCAGGTGCGTCGATCTTGGGGAGAATGCCTGAGATGATGATATTCCTTGACTTGTTTTTGTAGTGCTGGATCATCTTGCGATATTTCTCCATCAACTCTTCGGATCTGGTGCGCATGACGTCATTTGAACCAGCATGGATGACAAAAAGGGTATTTTCATTTGCATCCTCTGTGGTATCTTCGAAAGCTTCCACAATGTCGTCCAGTCCAGCTCCTGGGATGCAAATCTTTTTCGTTGATTTGGGACTCTGTCGCAGAACTCTTCGACCTGTCCTCGTAGGATGGAATCCCCAACGAGCCTGGTCTCTTCTGGTTCGTCTTCCATCTCTACCAATATCTCAAATCTGTTTGACATTGTGACTGGTAGAGGAGATCTTTTCTGCGTTGGCCGTGCACCGTTCCTCACTGGTGTAAATCCGGAAACCTGTGGTGGCGGGACTCTACGTACAGGTCGGGGAGAGGAGTTGGTAGAACGGGGGCGAGGGGTTGGTACTGTTGGTGCTAGCAGGCTTCTTGCACGAGGAGTGGGGGAGAGACTAAGGTGAACAGGGCGGCTGTCCTGGTTTGATGTCGGCTCAGGTTCGTCAGAAGCATCTGCTGCAGTGTCTACTGCAGGTGTTGGATTGTTGGCAGATGACGTTGGGGCGGTGGTGGATGCTGGAGTTGAAACAATTTGAGTTAGTGATACTCCAACGTTGAGTGTTACAAACTCTTGGAGTGATTCCAGCTTCCTGGTGAGGGCGTTGATCTTGTTGAGGGCTTCATCCAATTTTTCTGTCAAATCCTCTCGTTGCTGGCAGAGTCGGCAGACTTGTGGATCGGCAGGAGCAAACATGGAAGCACCAAACCTACCGGCGCAGTTCGTACAGGCACGAGGCATGGTGACGATCACTTTCTTCAGTTCACTTCACTCACTTAAAAACACTTAATTCACTTTAAAAACACTAAACTCACTTTAAAAACACTTCACTCCCTTCAGGTCGCTTCACTTACTTAAATAAGCCTAACCGAAAACAAAATGTTGAAATACACACAAATAGGTTATCAGCGGTGATAGCCTAACCAAAAATTAAAACAAAACAAAATTAAATTTGAATACGCAGTGATAGCCGAACCGAAACAATTTTATGTTTATTTAAACAGAAATAGGCCACCAGGGGTTAACAAAACAAAAATTATGAACTACCGGTACGCAGAAATAGGCCACCAGCGGTGATAGCTTAACTGAAAATTTAAAAATTGAAGTACGCAGAAATAGGCCACCAGGGATGATAGCCTAGACTAACCGAAAACAAAAATAACCGAAAACAAAAATTATGAAATACCGGTACGCAGAAATAGGCCACCAGCGGTGATAGCCTAGACTAACCGAAAACAAAAATAACCGAAAACAAAAATTATGAAATACTGGTACGCAGAAATAGGCCACCAGCGGTGATAGCCTAACTGAAAATTTAAAAATTGAAGTACGCAGAAATAGGCCACCAGGGATGATAGCCTAGACTAACCGAAAACAAAAATTATGAAATACCGGTACGCAGAAATAGGCCACCAGCGGTGATAGCCTAACTGAAAATTTAAAAATTGAAGTACCGTACGCAGAAATAGGCCACCAGGGATGATAGCCTAGACTAACCTAAAACAAAAATAACCAAAAACAAAAAAGTATGAAATATGCAGAAGTAGGCTACCAGGGGTGATAAACCTACCTAAAAAAGCAAAACAAATATATATATATATATAATAGAATATGTAACTAAATATACAATTCACCAAATAGAGATTATTTAAAAATAAAGTGTAACTGCACACAAGGGGTTAATATACTGTATCAACAGATGGCGCTGGTGTCACTGTAGGCTAGTCAAGCAGGATTATATTTAGATAAACAAATTTATCAGTCAAAGGTTACTACAGTACAAGATCATGCAAGCAACAACTAAAATTACAGATATATATAGCTACAGTAGGATACTGAATACGATAACTACTAGAGTTAATAAGAAAATACAAAGCTAGGTCGATTAGAGGTGCGCGTGCGTCGTCTGCTACAAGCTAGGATAACAAATGTAAACAACAATGTTTATCAGTCAGAAAAGCAATAAAATAACATGCACGGCAACTACAGAACTATGTGGAGGTTAAACAAGCACTTAACTACTGTTCATGCAATGAATAAAGGGAATTGGGATATGAAATACTCAAATTATGATCGAGTTTTCTCAGTGGCGATGCGGAGCTGTTGGCGATGCTAAGGCCGGCAGTCGTAACAGCATTGAGCGCAAACGAGACAATATAATTAATATATATTCCTAATGTTTCTAAATTCATTATTGCGAAAAGGTAGGCTCATAAATTTACCCTCAAACTATTAGTATATCTGTGAGGGCAAACATTCTTGCTATCATTGCACTCCAAATAAATTATGTATTAGGTTCAAAGACCTCCTATCAGGTGTCATGTCAAGGGAAAGCATTGAGTGATAAGCCTTTACAACGGCACCTACTGTATTACCTGCTTTTCGAAAAGTATTGAGATGGGAGAAGAGGTGTTGAAGAGAGAAAGGAAGATGCTGTTGTAGTGGCTTTGTTGTGTGTGTTATTAAGCTGTATACGTCCACCGACTGGGAGCGAGCATGCGAAACACGCTAGGACGTACTACCATACCTACTAAATATGTATGTACTAAAGGTCAAAAGTTGGATGTATCAAGACAAATTTCATCCCACCGTGTCAAACTTCAAAAAATGAAAAACAGGACATACGAGGTAATTTCACAGATCGGGGTTCAATGTTAGCGCCACGTTCACGTCATCTGACATAAATAAAAACACCAGTAGAGTCACCGTGTATGTGTGCTACCCAGAACATCAGAAGGGTCAGAGAACTTTTTCAAGTTCGTTTGTTTACGAGCAACAATAGATCTATTGATACTTAAGAGACTGCTTGAAGCGCATGTAACTAATCTATGCGAAAGAAATACAGCACTACTGTATATAAAGGGAGGCTATTCACTTGTAAACGCAGTTAACCGAGGATGAAGAGAGAGATATTTATCTAATCCATATTAAATATGGATTAGATAAATATATCTCTTCATCCTCGGTTAACTGCGTGTACTGTACGAACATCAAATTGTGATGTTTGTACAGTACCATACGCAATGTGATTTACTAGGTAGCCCATTCTGTACGATTACCACTCGCTTGAAAAGGAGGCTGTGCCTCGTGCGAGTGAGAAGTGACTTCAATGATCTTGGAGTGTAGTTTACATGGTTAATTACATATTATGTTGACATTCATATTGCCAAGCTCTATAAAGATTAAAAAACCCACCTTTGCATATTAAAAACCCCACATTTGCTTATTAACCTAAGACGTGCGCATGGGGGGTATGAGACACCACACTCCTGTGTGCACGTATTTGAGCTGTTCCCATCACTAACATCGTTATTTTACCATAAATAGCATTAATACTTATCCATATGCGCCTATTATAGGTTGATTATAAAGGTATTAACCTGTTACAACAATAAAACAAGTGGAAACCGTGTTTGGATGGTCAAAATCGGCGATACAGGCCGGGAGTTACATAATTTATGGCTGAGGCAACCTCCCTGCCCTCCTCCCCTCCCCTTGTCTGGAGAGACACTGTTACGCAATAGTCTCTCTCTCGCTCTTTCCCACGCTTGGTAACAGTGATGACAACGCCCTGCTACCAACTCGCTAAAGTTAGCACGAAAATAGACCACAGAATAAGGGAATAACAGGGAAAATAGGTGATAACTGAAGGAGGGGAGGAAAGTGGGGAAGGAGGGGAGGTGGAGGAGTGATATTTGGCATGGCCCAGGGGCAAAAAAACAAAAAAACAAAAAATAATATTGGGTTTTTTAAATGGATTTTTTTTTTCCCTTACTCTTAAGAGTCTTCCCGCAGTTCGCCCGGGGGGAACTCTTAAGAGTCTCCCGGCAGTTCCCGGGTTAAAAACAAAGTTGAGGGTTGGAGGAGTTCTGGACATCCAGACCGGGTGTATGCTGCTTGGTGTGCAGGTACTCGGCCATGAAACGTGTGACTGTGTTGTGGGCAGTGGAAATAATTGAAATTACAGAGAGCTTCATTGGGTTCATTAGATAATTCAGAATGGTTTCGAAGTGCAGAAAAAGAGCATTGAATTAAATGTATTGTGTGTTTTTTATTTTTATTTTTGTTTTCAATGTGAATGAGGGAGACAAAATGCAGAATTGCCTGTATCGAGTGCCTCCCCCAGAGTTGAAAGAATGACAGGGCCAAAATCAAGGGGCGTTCGAGCCAAAATGCCTGGACACACAGAGTTTGAAGCAATTTAAGTCATAGGAAGAGGGAAAGACTGATTCTGCGAGAGTTCCAGAGCTCAGCAGTTGAATAGAAGAAAGTCTGAAAATAACATTTCACTCTTGGGTTGGAGAGTTGCACAGAGTAGGGGTGGGATTGTGTTGCAAGACGGGTACTACGTACCCTACGTAGAGGAGGTGGTACGCATTGGGAAAGCTCTGAGGAACATTAATTATTATAGTAGCGATAGAATAGTGAGAGAGATGCAACATTGCGGCGAATAGAGAGAGATTGCAGAGAGTTGGTGAGTGGGCGGGAGTTAATGATACGAAAGGCTTCCCTTTCTACTTTGTCTAGGAGTGTGGTGTGAGAGGATCCTCCCCACACATGTGAACAATACTCAATACAAGGACGCACTGTACCCCTGCACAGCAAGAAGCTGCGCAGGGGTATAGAACCCCCTAAGGTGTTTGAGCACACCCAGCTTCTGGGAGGCTGCCTTAGCAAGACTGGTAATATGGTCCTTCCAAGTGAGAACAGAAGAAAAAGAGACACCATGAATATTGAGAGAAGATGAAGGATTGATTTTTGTATAGTTGAAGTGTAAGGGATAGTTCCCTGGGAGTTCTGAATGATGAAGAAATACGGTTTTGGAAGCATTAAAGATAACAAGGTTTTCTCTGCCCCAATTGGAAATAGTAGTTAGATCAGAAGATAAGTGTTGCATGGCTTCATTACATTTGTCTTTGAGGGATTGCTGGCGGATGCGTTCAGGAAAACTAATTTAGTAGTGTAAGGTAGAGTCGTCGGCGTATGAATGGATGAAACTGGAGGTACAGTTGAGATCATTTATGAAAATTTGGTAGAGAATGGGAGATAGGACAGAGCCCTGAGGAAAACCAGAGTTTATAGGATGAGGAAGTGAGCGATGGCCGTCCACAACCGCAGCTATGGAACAGCCGGAAAGAAAATTAGAGACAAACGAACAGATGGAGGATTAGAAACCGATGTAAGGTAGTTTAGAAATTAAAGATTTGTGCCAGACTCTATCGAATGCCTTCGATATGTCTAGTGCAATAGAAATGATGTCACCGAAGGCACAAAAGGAGGATGACCAAGAGTTAGTAAGATATGAAAGAAGATCACCAGTAGAGCGACCTTTAAGGAAGCCATACTGGCGATCTGAGAGTAGATTATGAGAAGAGAAATGCTTAAGAAATTTGGAAGCAAGAATAGTTTCAAAAACTTTAGAGATACAAGAGATGAGAGCAATTGGTCGAAGTTAGAGAGTTGAGAGCGGCCACCCTTCTTTGGGACAGGTTGAATGATAGCAAACTTCCAGCAAGAAGGGAAGACGTTAGAGGAGAGACAGAAACGAAAGAGTTTGCCTAGGCAGGGAGGCAGCAAGGAAGCACAGTTTTTGAGTACAACAGGAGGAACACCGTCCGGATCATACGCCTTCTTAGTATTAAGCCCAGAGAGGGTAGAAAATACATCTTTAGAATAGATTAGAATATTAGGCATAAGTAGGAGAGAGGGGGATGGAAAGGGAGGAATAGCACCGGAATCATCCAAGGTGGAGTTTCTAGCAAAAGTTTGAGCGAAGAGTTTAGCTTTGTCAGAGGAAAAAGTGATCGTTGTGCCATCAGAGTGGAAAAGGGGAGGGAAAGACGAGGAAGAAAAATGGTTGGAAATGTTTTTGGCTAGATGCCAGAAAGCTTGGGAAGAGCTAGAGTTGGATAGTTCAGTGCATTTATTATTATTGAAAGAGTGTTTGACAATTCGAAGAACAGATTTGGCTTGATTCCGGGCAGGAACATAAGAAGAATGAGATTCTTGAGTCTTAAGGCGTCGGTATGTATGAATATATGTATGAATATATATATACGTTCCATCACGGTTTTACTTGATGAAAATATATACTACGATAGTATTTGGGTAAAAATAAATATATTCCATTTATCTATCTATCTATTGCCTGACGCCGTGATCCCCGAAGGTGTGACCACGAACGAACCGCCCCCATGCACCTCTGTCCCCGGTCAGTCGACCGGGGACCAAGCAGCACTGCCTTCGTTCATATACTTCCTAACTCCATCCTTCCACCTCTCTTTCGGTCTACCTCTCCCTCTCTGTCCCTCCACCTCGCCCTCGTACACCCTCTTAGTCATTGTCTTGCTTTCCATACGTTCCATATGGCCGAACCATCTCAAGTTGTTCCTTTTCACACTTTCCAGCACATCTACCTCCACACCACACCTCCTTCTTACTTCCTTATTAGTCTGTCTATCCCTCCATGTAACTCCGCACGCACTTCTTAGGTAATTCATTTCCACTGCTCTCACTCTTGGTCTGTGTCTCTTAACCAACGTCCATGCTTCGCTTCCGTAAGTCAGTGTCGGGATTACCACACTGTCATGCAAGGACTTCTTCATTTCCATACTGACCACCCTATTTCTTGTTACTGCTTTCAGCGTTCCTACACCCCTCTTCCCCTGTTGTACCCTCTCCCGCACTTCTTCATCCATAGTCCCATCTTTACTCAACACACTGCCCAGATACTTAAAAGAGTTGACGATCTCCATAGCCTGACCGTTCAGCTTCACCTCGCACTCTGTGACTTCACCCCTTTCGAAGACCATAACCTTGCTCTTCCCCGCATTTACCTTCAAATTCCGTTTTTCACACACTGTTCCAAACTCATTTACCAGACCCTTCAACTCCCATTCATTATCACTCATCAGAACTGTATCATCCGCAAACAGCAGTATAGGTAGCTTCCACTCAATTCCCTCCATTTTTCAGCGATACACCAACATCCACTGCTCTTGATAGTATTTCTTTCATGACTCCATCCATATATACAGTAAACAACCACGGGGACATCACACACCCCTGTTTCAAACCAACATTCAGGTCAAAGAACTCGCTCTGCTCACTCTCCACACGTACTGCCGCCTTTGCACCCTCATAGTAGGGTCATTTGCTTGGAATCCGTGACCATTTTGTTCCTACCATTTTCTCTCGATGGATTTGACAACCTGAACCATTTTAAAGGAAAATTAGCTCCTATGCCCCTCTGAGAAATGACGGCTAACTCTGCTAGAGCCCAATATTCAAAATGGCCGCCAATGCCATCTTGAAAAACATGAAATGTAATATCTCTGGCATCAGATGAGCTACAAGGACGAATGAGGTGTCCTTTTTCACTAATTCTGGCATTACAAATCCACTGGAATGGTTATTGTATTGTATTGTATATTGTATTGTTATTGTATTGTATTATACTAATTGTACATACTAATCTGCCACTTCACTGTCACTACATGATTCACTGTATGAGCCACTATCAGAATCACTGTCCTCACTTTCTCTACGACCCCAGAACTACACCCACCCTCCCTTCTCTCGCTCTCACCCAGCTAGGAGCTACTTCTGGGACCTACCGATTACATTTATTCTGAACACCTAATGAAGGAATGAAGTATTTCACACACATATCTCGACCACCATCACATTAAACACATGAACTAAACAAAACCTAACCTGAATCTGATAATTACTACCGTTACTAGTAGGGTTAACTGTATAATGATATAATATACCAGGTATGAGGGGTAGAAATACACACTTGTATAATTATATATAAGGTATAATGAGATTATTTGGTTATACACGAAACTGTTATACAGAGTGGTATTGTAGAAGAAGAATTATTGTTCAGTTGAATATTATAACTTGTAGTTAATCTGGTATTTAATAAATGGGCGTTATATAGTTATTTAGTAATTACTCTTAACAAGTGTGAATTCAAATGATCTTGAAAGTTATCTCAAGAGAATAAGCTTGAATTGGCGTGAAGCTTTCAATAGTAGGTCAAATTGGATTTTCGGTCACGTATGTGTTTTTTGTATTATAATCCTTTTTCTCATCAGTTCCTTCATTAGTGTGTTTTAAGGTATTTTTCCTTCTGCAAATTCAGTTTTACCCATTATTTTGCAATATTAAAACATGCCCCCTAAAGCCATATTTTGTCGTTACCATAACCTAACAACCTAACCTAACCTGGGGGCTGCCGCCCCCAGACCCCCGCAGGGTTAGCATTGATAGAGAATATGACAGAATACTAAAAATACGGTAAAAAAGTGAAAAATATTAGTTCTCAGCTGATCCAAGATGGCCGCCATTTTTCCTTCCACCCTTATTTAACCCACAAAGTCTAAGGAAAAATAATTTAATATGCAGAGGTAAAGACATATATTGCGGTGACTAATACTCTATGACAAAGCTATAGTAAACATTTAGAACATTATATCCCATACGTGACCTAAAATCCAATTTGTCCCAATAGTATTGTGTGGAGTAGATACCCTACGTTTTGCCATTACTCAGGGAGTATTTAACGCAATTAGCTATGTTTCAACCCATATTGCTACATAGCCATATTGAACTTGGTTACAAAACAAGATACCTGATCCAATAGAGTAACTTTATGGCAAGGTGTTAAGGGTAAGGTGACAAAATGAATAATTAAGTCCTTCCCTAATGTATGGGTGAGCGTAAGTGTTGAGGGCATGGGAACTTTAAAATAAAACCCTCCCTAATGGATAGATGAGCGTAAGAGTACCCGAGGGGTAGTTAATTAAAATAGGGCATATATATTGGTTATCAACCCTTCAGGATTATTGAGCCTGTTTATGTCAAGTAATATTTTCAAGCTTGGAGCCTCTTTTCGAAAACCCCAGTACCTTGCCCGAGGGTAGTTCGTGTCCCGTTTTTATACAGTAGTTTTACATTGTGGCCAATTAGGAAAACAATATAGCCTAATGATTGGGTAGATAGCTCCGTTAAGAAGATGAGTGTTGAGTTAGCGTAATGAAGTCACATGACCGACTCACTGGGCACATTCTCGGCAATAATCCATTGCATTTATTGGCAATTTGGCTGTTTACACTTAATGAGTCCTGAACTGTCTGGAAGCACCCCCTACCCCCCACCGCCGTCTCTCTCTCTCTCTCTCTCCCTCTTTCTTTCATTCTTTCAAATTTAGTAAAGCTACTACTTGACTCTGCCTATGATACATTGCATTCCTTCATTAGGTGTTCGGAATACATGCAATTGGTGAGGTTCAGAAGTAGCCCTTAACTGGGTGAGAGCGACAGAAGGGTGGGTGGGTGTAGTTCTGGGGTTGGAGAGTAAATGGGAGGGTTTCGGTGGGGGTATGGTAACAACAAGGAGAGGAGGTGGAGGGGATACCTCTCCACCGTGCAGTGCTACTAACGCCTGAGTCCAGGGAAACGAAACGAATTAATCCTGACGACTGTACATGTTTCTAGATTATTGCCAAGCAGAAGACATAATTAGGGGCTACATGAGTACACATGAATATTGAACAATATAATACTATAAATTGCTAGAGAATTATGATTAACGACCATGTTAATTATTCGATATACAGTATACCCGGTACACACAGGCAACTCAAAATTATAATTATATGACACAAGGTTTTTATATAAACTGATGAACACATATTGTAAGTCAACAAATATAGCGCTGTCAAACTATACCTGTACCTCTAATATTATACAGTATTAACAGCATTGCTGTATGTGGTTCGCCTCCCCTGTTCATTAGGTGGTCTCTACAGAAGACAACCCTGAGTGGAGGAGGCATAGACGAAGACATGGATCTCATGGCTGAGGCAAGTCGACGAATCTTGCGATAGGATGCTTGATATGTGCCAGGCAGATGCCTGGAGTCTAGCCCGAGGGGATCCCCTGGGGTGGAGTTGGAGAGTGTGTGCGGCTACGCTCTGTTAAGGCGTTAATTGATTATTTGATTACTGTATACACGCACAATGCTCGAACAAACATAACAATGCCTTAGCTTAACAACCATCGGCATAATTCACTTACTGTAAGAATATACCTGTCCATCCACCAGGTAATTTTTGATAATACATACAGTATATTTGAATTCAACTTACGTTATTTGATACTTAACCTTGTGTTCCATTAAGCGTAGAATCAAAGGACAGGAATGATGTTGTACACTAACTTATGTTATACATTTTTATATACGTATTCTACTTATTGTATACTTTGTCGTGTACTTCATAATCTTATTTGTTTTCCTTTTTGTATTATCCTTAACCTTCAAGTTTAATTTGTATTACCTTCCTTTATTTTGTGTATTTTCTTTTTCTTCTATTCATGAAGTTTTTTTGCCAGTTACTTCATATAGATTTTTGTTTCTGAGGAGGAGGAAACCTAATACAAGTTTTGGTGATCTTGCTTTGTGCTCGATTTTAGTTTTTATCTTTCTGATCATTATATTTTCAAGTTTTAATATTTTGTCTGACCTTGGGGCTAATGAAGGCGTCCAGTGTCTAGTGCAGGGAAATAAGCCATTAGAAACAGGTTTCAACATTAAGGGGAGGCTGGCCGTTTGTTTGGTCTATTAATTAATCAATTCATATAGTTCTTTAGTTTCCTCCCTAGACCTCCATCAAGCTTAGAAATACATCCCCTAGACCCCCCTTCAAGATAAATTTGTAAATTTTTCGGTAGAAAAATTTCCCGGCAGAAGGCCGGTTCCTCTTAAAATTGCAGGCTCGCTATCGCTCGCCAGGAAATAATCGACCCCTAAATGTAACGCAAGGTCTTAAAATTGACAACAAAATGGGGCAAAAGGTGTTAAAATCGACTAATAATGGGGCAAACATCTTAACATCTGAAAACTAATGGGGCTAAACATGAGGGAGAAAGTGGTCCAGAAAACGGTCTGCCTCCCTTTAACAAGTCGCTACCGCTGACCATGGTATTTGGTGCATCAATTAGGCGTGTTTTACAAAAAAACAAAAAACAAAATTAAGTGATAATCTTAGCTTTGATGTTGGGTATAGGAAAGGAATTTGTGCATGCTAATTATTGTGGAGGATTTCAATTTATGGCAAAGCGGTACAGATAATTATAGATTAAGCTTTGTGTATTTGATAGAGAAACACGTAACATGAGATTCGTTTCGTCGGTCTTAGGTATAGGAAAGGGAATATTTGCTGGTAATTGTTGCATAGGTTTTGCGTATATTACAAAATAACATGCAACATAATAATCGTAGCTTGGGCTTTGTATTTATTCGAAGCGACACATACAAATATAAATACAACATTGAATAGAGTATATTTCGTCAGTATACATCACCTGATAGTCTCCTCAAAGGTTTTATATATTTTGCGAAAAATGGACTTGTAAATTGAAGCATAGGTTTTGAGTATATTAACAGAAAACTTTAGAAAGAACACATTACAGTACATGTAAATTGCACAATTGTTTTGAATCTATTGTACAATGCATTTGCAACATATTTTAGTTTATTACGAAAACAGACATGTAACATCACGATCTTTGCATACTTTGCAGGTCAAAGCGAGACATCACACTATAAAATACATATACTATTGACACGGAGTATTTTGAGAGGAACACACAGCGTATTATTTACAGCATACAATTTGAGTAGCTATGTTAAGGGGGTTCACCTGCTTGTTTTCTCTCCTTTTCTCTTTTTCACTGGCTTGTATCTATTCGGCCCCATTTAGCCTAGTATTTTAAGACGTAAATCCCCATCCAGATGTCGATTTATTCCTGGCGATCGATAGCGAGACAGCATTGTATGGAGAAATCCGGCTTTGCCGGTGAAATTGTTCTATCGAAAAATGTACAAATTTAGCCTGCTGAAAAACATTATATAAAATATGCTGGCTTACTATCGCTCACCAGGAAAAAATCGACGCTTGGATGGGGATAAACGTCTTAAAACAGTCGGCTGATTGGGGTCCGAATGAATACAACCAAGAAAGATAAAAATAACGAGGTGGGCTCCCTTAAAAAAAGGATACATAACGTGATAATTGTAGCATATGGTTATAGTAAATGGCAAACGGACAAGTAGCATGGTGATGAATTGGAGTATCGTCCAAGGCGCGACATCATATAATTACAGCATGGGTTTGAGATAAATGTCTTGTCAATTATTATGAAAATCTTATGTAGCTATATGTAAAATAATTATAGCATATTTCAGCAGAAGATAAAGAGAAAAATCATATGATACTTGTAGTACTGACTTTGAGTATTGAAAGTTTAATTATATCATAAGCTAATTCTAATATAAGCCTTGAGTAATTGTTTGAAGAGACACAATATGGATACATGAATAATAATAATACAAATGAAGAATGCAATATTAGCTGGTTTAAAAAATTGAATGCAGTGCCAGTACCTGACAAAATATTTCCACGAGTTTTGAAGGAAGTTAACCCGTACAGTACCAGTGACGCCCGTTTCATTATATTCAGGAAACTATTAGACAATTTCATTCAGCTTAGGAAGGACGTCTACCCATTAACAGACTACAGACTATCTCAATTAATCTTTTCAGCTACCACATATCCTTCCTAAGCTTCATAAAATCGTCTAAATGCAGCTGAAATCACTTATATAAAGACGTCGCCGGTACAAAAGGGGTTAAAAACAAACATCAGTGACCTTATCAGTTATCTTCACTAATTCAATATTCTCTGGATGGCTTCCAAACGAATGTAAACCTGCAAATGTAAAACCAGCCGGTTTTCTGGACCACTTTCTCCCTCATGTTTAGCCCCAATAGTTTACAGATGTTAAGATGTTTGCCCCATTAGTTAGTTGATTTAAGACCTTTCGCCCGATGTCTTCGTCAATATTTAGGCCTTTTGCGCTATTTAGGTGTTGATTTTTTCTCTGGCGAACGATAGTGAGCCTGTAATGTTGGAAGAACCGGCCTTCGGCTGGGAAATTTTGCTGCCGAAAAATGTACAAATTAATCTAGAAGAGGGATCTAATGGATTTTTTGTTTAACTTGATGGATGTCTAAGGAGGAAACTAGAAAAATAATGAATACGTGCAAAAATCGCTAGGAACTACTTACCTGTTAGCTAACAAACTTATGGAAGTGATAATTAAAGACAAAACATCATAAAAGATTCACAACATGGCTTATTTTGTTCATGATTATAGGTTTGATTCCCAAAGGGAAGTAGAGAAAACCTAATATTTAGTAGGGGCCCCGGAATCATTGACGATGTTGCCTATTAGTATAATAAGTCTCCATTCAACATCCACGTCAGTCGTTTGAATCAACCGCCGCGAGGAAGAATAAGAGTCATCTTCATAAGTGCAACGCTATTTCTCTTATGGAATCGTCACAGATCGGGTACCCACTACGGAAAAACTTCGTAAAAAATAAGAGAACCAAAAAAGGGAAAACAAATCCCATCTTAACACTGTTAATCACAAGCTTCTCACATTCGGTGGATTTTCTTGCATTGTGGCTTCTTGCCGCCTCTCGCCATGCGCAACGATTCGGCCTTCAATGATATAATTATCAAGATAACTAAAAAATATCAACGAATGGGAAGGGGATGGCTGGGAGGGACGTCTTCGTCAATGATTCCGGGGCCCCTTCTAAATATTAGGTTTTCTCTACTTCCCTTTGGGAATCAAACCTATAATTTAATAGTGGCCCCTCCATCATTGACGATGTTGCCTGAATTCTAAGACTGGAGGTGGACATTCGTAGTATCAAAAAACTCCTCATAACCGTATGGTTAAGTCAAGAAATCTCATAACAGGAAAAGCTATTTGTATATGTAGTTGTGCTTACAACATAGTTAACAATTATTGAAAGAGTGAGAGCAGGGCGTTGCTTCAAAGAAGCCTGCTCCAATAACAGAGTCCTCCTTCTTGAGGTGTTTGTTGTATTGGGTGAGAGTTCACAGCTTAACTCTTCATTCCCTTGGGCCGGAACCTTATGCTGAGCTCAGCTCGGTTCCTGGCGTAGTCATATTGACAATTATCAAGCCTACTGAAACTAGTGTAGCTACCCAGGAACATACCTGAAAATAATATACACTGTAGGTCAAATAATTCTTTATTATTCATAAAAACAACCTAAGTTGGGTAGTTTAGAATGGAAATATTTACAGAGTCCGTTCGGACCTATTGTAATCTAGTGCAACTAGTTTTGAAAACATAAAAACTTTCTTTTATTAATCATCATAAACCTAAGTTTAAATTAAGCAGTTTCTCAATCGAGCAAACTGAGTTTTTATCTCAATTTTGGGCATAGCCTGGTGTAAACAGCATTCAGGTTTGACCCTTAAACTTAAACATCTTGAGTTTAATTTAAGCAATCAAGCAACCTGAGCTTCTAAGCTCATAACTCATTTTGGGCACAGCCTGGCGTAAACCGCATCCAGGCTTGTCCCTAAACCTATTTGTAATCCTGTATCAGGGGGAGTTCTACTCTCGTACTTGGATCCACATATCCCCCCCCCCCCTTTTTCTTTAAAGCCTTTCCGGGCATAACTATCACAGTACATAACATGAGGAATACAAGAACAACAAAAGTAGTGCGTCCGAGGGCATACTTTGAACCTTTTTTTTTTTTTTTTTTTTAACACCTTACGAGCGGCCTATACGGTTTATTTATATGTACTGCCCAGCGGGGTGTTTTTACCCAAAATAGGGCTGTTTACGTGATCATTTTCATGCCTAAATAAGACCCAGAGCGTAAAACAAGTATCTATCCCTGAAAGGGCATAAACAGAGCTTTCCAATGACACCATAACGATCCTTTTATGATGGCTAGTTTTCTTGCAACAACCGTGCAACGCGAGTGCAAAAAGCATGTAATTCGGCACTTTCCCCATACAATTCCGTATATAGCGAGTGAGAGAGGGAGGGAGGAGGTGGGATTCGTGTCAGTAGGTTCGCCGCGGTGGTCTGGAGCAGTCATACGCTCGCTACTCTCCTGCCACCACTTGTCTCTCTCTCTCAGCAACATTACGTGCTGAAATTGCCACACGACCTATGTCGAGCGCCGCCAGATAGTCTAGATTTATTATACTCGACTTATGTTGCTCGCTGCTAATTAAGGGTTAATGGTTTGTAGAAAAAACATGGGGAAGTAACTTTTGCCATGACAAGCTGTCTTGATGGCCCTTCCTTCGTTTAGTAGCGAGCCCAGCTTTCTCGGCGAGGATCAGCGAGTAACTGAGTTAGGCGACTAGGACCTATAGTCCTTTGTAGCCTTTATAATCCCGATTATGCCTAGGTAACTAGGCATACACTCGGGGAACCGGAGCCGGAGGCCCTGACAGGCTCCCGTCGTGATCCCCGCCCTTATCGGAGTGCCTTAACCGGCACATAGACCTGGTGGAAGGTTGAACTTATATCTAAAACATAATTTAGCCTACTCGGCACCTGGACATTATGGTGAAGGTTGAACTTAATTCGAAAACCTACTAAATCGTATATCCCAACCGGCACCTAGACCTTATGGTGAAGGTTGATCTTAACCCTAAAACATCATATACACCTGGGGCCAGAGAAGCCTCAGGGACAGCGCGGCTAGTCACGTAAGCGAGTAATGATCTGGCTAAATGCAGGGTATTGGACGGCGGGTCCTGAGGGTTTTGAACGTGAAAAAAGGATGGGGTATAGAGAACTAAAATGGTCTCGTGACTAACCGGGCCGAAAAAAGGGTCGGTGAGTCCTGATCATTCGCCGCCGGGATTGCAGGTACCACTGCGTCTGTAAGTTCAGTGTGGAATGCTAACAGCAAATAAGTGCGGATTTGATTCTATATGACAGATAAACTAGACCAGTGTCCTGAAGGGCTCCTTTTGCTGGAACCTCCAACTAGGTTGAAATAAGAGACCCCGGCCGGTAGTTTTGAAAATTTTGACTTGCCGCTGAGCCGACTCTGACCCTGGGAAACATCTTCCGCTAGGTTAAGTATAGAGAGACGGACCCCGGTCCATAGAAAGGCGATCACCCCGATCACCTATCCCCAACAGCGGGGTGCGATTTGTAAAGTGACCGCCGGCAGTGAGCCTAGGACTGGCATGGCTAAGGAAAAATGATGTGTTACCCTTAGTGATCGTATCAAGGGGGACCTGTTACGGGACCAATATGTCATAGCGTGGGTGAGAACTTTTCACCCCGATAATGAAGAGTCAGTACATTCATTGAAAGGAAGCAAGCTGGCGGAACGGGTGCCTCCGGCTATCATTTGTTCAATGAAAAGTGATATATATATACTCCAGATGCGGTTCCGCCGGGGTTGTTTAACCCTTCTTTAGGGGCCTATGCGGTTTATTTATATGTACCGCCCAGCGGGGTGTTTTTAGCCAAAATAGGGCTGTTTACGTGATCATTTTCATGCCTAAATAAGACCCAGAACGTAAAACAAGTATCTATCCCTGAAAGGGCATAAACAGAGCTTTCGAATGACACCATAACGATCCTTTTATGATGGCTAGTTTTCTTGCAATAACCGTGCAACGCGAGTGCAAAAAGCAGGTAATTAGCCACTTTCCCGATACAATTCCGTATATAGCGAGTGAGAGAGGGAGGAGGGAGCTGAGATTCGTGTCAGTAGGTTCGCCGCGGTGGTCTGGAGCAGTCATACTCTCGCTAGTCTCCTGCCACCACTTGTCTCTCTCTCTCAGCAACATTACGTGCTGAAATTGCCACTCGACCTATGTCGAGCGCCACCACATAGTCCAGCTTTATTAAAAACGACTTATGTGGTGAGCCGCTTTTTAAGGGTTAATGGTTTGTTTGCAGAACCGACCCCATATGGCGGCCGTAGTCCACGTCCCTGTATAATGAGTCAGTCGCCTTATCCCTTATGCAGAGGGAGGTTATCGGTCTGTTATGCACGCCATGTGAGGGAAAGTCGCTTGACTTTTGGCCGGGCATACTTATGTGTGGACCGGTTCCGGTCAGTCGGACCGAAGTTATTAGAGGGGGGGGGGGGGTACTGCCCCCTCCCAGGAGAACTTAACACTTGGTTGAACCTCAAAATACCTTATTGCGCTAGCATGGCCGAGGGAGGGAGGAAGACTCAGGGAGGACTGGAGCTATTAGATTAATCAATAACCCTGCAATCACACAGGACCTTCCTACATTAGCCATATGAAGAAACGTTGCATCCCTTGCATTATTCTACAGATATTTTCACAGCAATTGTTCCGAGGAACTTGCTTCAATTGTGCCGCCTCTCCACATCTTTCCCCGTAGAACTAGGGCAGCTGAGAGCGCCCATGAATTTACACTTTCTCCTCCACAATGCAGAACTTCTGCTTATCAGAATTCATTTATCCCCAGAGCTACTACTCTTTGGAATTCACTTCCCTCGAATTGCTTTCCACAAACTTACAATCAACAAATGTTTAAATCCAGTTGTTACAAACATTTTATGAATGGAGGATGCCTTTAGGCACATGGACCTTTTTGTTTTATCTGTGTTTTTCCTTCCTCCGTTCATTGTCTCTTAAAAAAAAAAAAAAAAAAAATCATGGATAATAGTTTATGTGATTTTTAACCATCAGAGCCAGAGGTGAATCCGTCCGCCTGCCGCCAGGGAGAGCTAACGGTGTTTCTTGTTCTTCAAGCGCAACATTGCCCGAACATGACGTTCCGTCTGCTCATCTATTACTCTCGCAGTTAAGACAGGGGAGAACAATATTCTGTAGTAAGCATTCATAGGTAATGTCTGAGCCATACCGAGTCTGAGGAGCTGACGTGACCGGACTGCCTCAAACAGGGCTGTTCGGATTTCCGTGTGAGTTCTAGCCGAGGCTGGGAGTAGGTACTGTTGGAAAACTTTAACTAATTCCTGGGTTCATAGAGAGGGATTCGGCAAAGGTTGAGCAATAGCTTGGGCCGTGTCTCTCATTAACAGGAAGCTAATAAAGGCTCTGTGGGCCTTTTCTCTGACCAAAAACTTGCGTTGAAGTTCAATAGGTTCAGGAGTAATGAGTAGCAGGGGAAAATCCGCCGCCGTCAATTGACGGGGTATGAGAAAATTAAAAACGGAGAACGGAACTCCGCCCGGTCGTTGTGCTAGCCAGTCAAACTCGGTAATGGGGGGAGGGGGAATTGGTGTCAAGGCATTGGATGTAACATATATAGCAAATTGTTGCAGTTCTTGCACCCACGTTGTCCACGGCCCATCACCTGCCTCACTCAGATTCAACTCCCTTTGGTCTCTATGAGGGCCACTTCTATGAAAGTTATGAGAAGGCTCCTGCCGAGTAGGCAGAGGACGACAGCCAGTAGGGCCACATCGCTTATTACAATCAGGGCTAATGGGAGTGGCTGGGTGAGAAGGATCCTGGACCGGGGAATCTGCCGGAAGAGGAACCAGCTGACATGGGTCATACACAAAATATTGAAAATTTTGCTGGTCAGGTTTAGCATATATAGGAACCTTTAAGACTGTACCATTAGCGTCTTTTGCCCTAAAGACCTGTTTACGGTTTACCTCAATAGCCCACTCCACTGGCACCGGGACTTCCCCTTGTATTGATTTATGCCCCTTACCCTGTGTTACTGCCGTAACTGGAAGCCAGAGCCTGCCTGGCGCTTTAACTATTTGAGACTTTAACGGGACACCCGGCTGGGCCAGTGGGGCCCCGGGGCGAGAACTGGGGGCAGAAGAGGGACCCGGCAAGTTACTTGCCATATGGTTTCTGTCTATTGGGGGTGATAAGCAAAGTTGGGTATCATCAGAACTAGTCAAACTTAGGTGCTCTTGGTTATGACTTGAGTCAGAGTCCAGCCTAATCCAGGGTTGTCTAATGCCAGGAGGCACAATTACCCAGGGTTCCGCCGGAAGTTCCTGTTCGGGACGACCGGCGGAAGGGGGAGTTATATTGTGGGACTGGAACCCACCCATGAACTCCAGGTCTCCTAATCCAAGGAGTTGCGTCGAGGGCCGGCCTAATGGGTCTGACAACAAACTTTTTGGGGAACTGTTACGGCCTGCGGTTGTAACTCTTGCCCCACAGGTCGAGGACGAATTGGTTCGCTTAATGGTGGGCCCGTGGGCTGCAGGTAGTCAATTGGACGGGACGTTGCTGGCCAAGCGGAGGGGACTGCTAGAGTGGGAATGCCGACATTAACCTGAGAGGTTAAGCTACATTGTGAAGTGGTCCCTGTGCGCGGAGGAGGGGTTTGACCCTGATTAATGGCACACTGGTTTATTACTTGTCGTGACAATTCATTTAGTTGTACAGATGTCAACTGTGCAGTAGTGGATTGTGTCGGAGGCCTATCATGTTGGTCTGCTTGTATCAGAGTGGCAACCCGTGTGATAGGTGCCACTTGTGTCTTATTGGTGGTCATCAGCGACATACTGCTACTAGCCATAGCCGGGTGGGGCGCACCGAAAGCCGGTGACTTCTGGTCACGTGGCTGGGGTGTTAATGGGTTGTTCGCATTCTGCGAACCTATATCTTTGAGGGAGGCTGTTAACCCGGGCTGGTCCTTAGAAGGAGCCAGGGTTGTCGCGTGAGACCTGCTGGTCGTAACCGCGTCTGATGTACGTACACCCGGAGACTGAGTAGGGGTGTGAGCCCTGACTTGGTGAGCCTGTTTATGTGACAAAATTAACTGAGAACCTTGAATCCTAACGTGTACAGATTGTCTTAGTCTAGTGGCAAGGTGAGGTGAGTCGGCATCTGGCTCAGGGAGACCGGGACTAACCCCCTGCGTCTCTGAGGAGGTCGCCGTACCCACTTCCGGTGATCCCGTGGGATTCAATTTTACAGAACTGGGAGTTTCATTAGCCAGTAACACAAGTCGTGGTGGGCTTGAGAGCCATCGGATCTTGTCAGGCAGGTATTCCGTACTGTCCATGTGCCTCAGGTTGCCCGCCGGGGGAGCCGGTTGGGTAAGGTGGGGGCGGTCCGGTGATATCAAGCGGCTTCTCTTTGTTGGGGGAGAGGAGCTCTGATCAGATTTCATGGAGGACGTAGGGGACCCAATGGTCAACAAGGGTATGGGGGAGTTCTGTGACTGGTGAGCTATATGATCATCAAAAGAGTAATGCTGAACAACCCTTAAAAGTTCCAGGTTATCACATGATAGTTCTTTGTTTGCTACTTGAAAAGCCTAGGTTTTAAATTTAGTCTTTACTTCAATGAGCGTGAGTAAACATGACAAATCTTGGCCCGCCAGCCATTCTACAAACAAATCGGAACAAACTGGACACGTACGAGATGCCCATACAAAAGAGGTTTTGTTTAAACACTGAACACACCTGATATATTTGTTATGGGCCGGGATTGGAAGCAAAAGACACGAGGGGGTCGAGCATACTGTAAATAAGGTCATGATGCAGAAGCTCCTCTCCCCGGCGGGAACGGCGCGGTATCGGGCTGTCATGGGTGTTCACCTGGAAGAAAAATTTCCAGGAATCAATGCTCATAAGGACAAAAAGGGAGAGTCTCACTTATCCTAACCTCCCGGCGTAATAAGAATAGGAGGCCACAGCCTCCCCTTTCTTAGCACTCCTAAGAGGGCGTGAAGATCCTCCTCCCATGCCCTTGGGTAACATGAGGAGGGGATACTGTCAACTGAGGGCCCCTGCGACGGCGTATGCCGTAGTGCAGGGAGCCCTTTAACGGAGGACCGCTGTGTGCTTTGTAAAACACAAGCAGTCCCCGATTAGTTTACCTACTGAGCCGCCGGCAAGGCGAGATAAACTAAAATTTGTTTAAGGTAAGCGTGCTAATCGATAGACACACGTGCGGTGTCCGCCGGGGTCTCATACCCGCTATATCGCCAGCACGGCGGGGTAAACTACCGTAATATTCCCCCTTGAATAACTGACCAGGCCGAAGACCGGGGAGGGGGCCCCTGACGGTGGGTAATCGTAAACGAAAAAAATGACCCGCCGGAGGACTCGTAGCTCTCGTAAACGCCGGGAGGCGGGGCTAAGGTCCGAGGGGTTTAAAAGTACTACCATATCTACAACGATGTCCGCCGGAATCCGGAGGAACCAGGGACCAGGGGTAAGTGGCGATGCCACACCCACTGATGCAAAGCCCCGGCGAGGAAGATCTGAGCTCGTGAACACGCCAGAACGGCGGGCCGACCAAAGGTTAAAACCGCAAGCCGGCGAGCCCAGTAAAGTGAGGGGGGCGGGGGGAAACACGAGCAAGGCACTGCTGAGAGGAAACACACCCGAACGCACTCACTCACACGCTAGGAACGCGTTGCCGGACTCCCGGCAAGTGGCACACTAACCACCGGGAGACCAACAACTCACAGGGGACATGATAATGATAAAAAAACAATCATAGTAATAATAACACACCCCTAGAACTAGATAACCTATCGGCTTATCCGGAAAAAAACACAGACCACACAAAGAAATCAGAACCTTGCCACGAGGCGAAGAGAAAAAACCCCCACGAGGGGCCTCTCCTCAGGCTCCAAAGCCGGAGGACGCCCCAACCACGTGGGGCGACCAACCCTGGCGCGTCTGCAACAAAGACAGGATCCGTAGACCCTCAAGCCGTCCCTAGGAACAGCAAGAAACTTAAAGGAAAGCCTCCTAACTAAGTCAAAAAGCAAAAACTAAGGCGCCTAGCAACAATGAAATAACACCACGAGGGGTGGCAAAAATTGAACACAAGAAGAAGCGCCTATCGTACCCTAATTTTAACACTTCCTGCGGGCCAAATATAGCACAACCCGTGCTAGCTAGTCTAAACCCTGCTCACTATCTCCCAAATATATACAAATGAGCAAAGACTCACTAGAGGAGAGCGAGCGTCAAATGAAGCCGGAGCGCGGGGCACTGGTGTTGACGTTAGGCTCGCGAGGAAGAGAAGGCCGAATCGTTGCGCTTGGCGAGAGGCGGCAAGAAGCCACAACGCAAGAAAATCCACCGAATGTGGGAAGCTTGTGATTAACAGTGTTAAGATGGGAATTATTTTCCCTTTTTTGGTTCTCTTATTTTTTACGAAGTTTTTTCGTAGTGGGTACCCGATCTGTGACGATTCCATAAGAGAAATAGCGTTGCACTTATGAAGATGACTCTTATTCTTCCTCGCGGCGGTTGATTCAAATGACTGACGTAGATGTTGAATGGAGACTATTATACTAATAGGCAACATCGTCAATGATGGAGGGGCCACTATTAAAAATAAGTATGTGTGATGATAGTAAAGCGGTTATGTCATACCACCGAACATAACACATTGTGAGTCTTTAGTGAATTTCAAAGTACGCTTAGATACATTTATGCAAATTAACCCTCACCTAGTACATAATTATAGCCGAATACACCTAAGTTAACCCATTCTGCACCAGTGACGTCCTTTTAACTATATTCTGGCTACTATTAGGCAATTGAATTTAGTTTCGAAAGGGCCTCCAACAATTAAA
Organism: Paralithodes platypus; assembly: GCA_032716605.1. Classification (NCBI taxonomy): domain Eukaryota; kingdom Metazoa; phylum Arthropoda; class Malacostraca; order Decapoda; family Lithodidae; genus Paralithodes; species Paralithodes platypus. The sequence continues at coordinate 36,336,265 of CM064544.1, forward strand.
AAGCTTCAACATATCTTAATTGACCGTTTTTACTTCCACATATCTGTTTTAAACTGCACAGAATCCTCTAAATATAGCTATCATAAAATGAAAACAAAAAACGTCGCCGGTACTGAAGGAGTTAATTGAATCATGCGTAACCGGTTCTCACATTATTTTGCTAACCTTATAATAGAGCAGCCTCGTTTGGACTGGTTTGTCTGTTGTGGTTCGTATGTCTTTCTATATATTTTCTGTTGTACTACACATTCGTGGTCAGGAATAATTGAACACCTCCTAGTGACACAAACAAGATGGTGAACATTAACTAGTGAATTCCAGTATTAGCTCTAGGTAGTTAAAGCAGTTTATCATAATAATTTGTCAGTGTATTATTATACGCTCCCCCATAAATTGCCCAGAAATTCATGTCCACGATTGTACATGTTAATTAGTACATAAGTTTAAATCTATCTATCGATATAATGACGGACAACTTACTCTGCTTAACCCTCCTGGCCCGGGCTAGCTCTCACAATGACAGTGTGGGCTACCCGGGCGATCTGGCCGAAAAACGTCTAGGCCTAGGCTACCGTATTTTTGTTTAGTTTAACTGCTAGAAATTTCCCACGCATCTATAAACGTAGTGCGGTTTCCAATCTGTAGACTGGCGTTGAGTAGAGCTATCTAAGTCAACTGGTTCAGTTGTGATGACAATTTCCGTGGAGCGAATTTAACCGGGATGTTGACAATATCGGAGATTTTCAGACACTAATTTCGTCTGACGTCACAACAATAACATTGATCCGACGTCTCCTTATTGTTTTCGGAGATGCGGTGACGCAACGATCGGCTTTGTTTACATGCGTTGGACGCACAGCGTTCAGACCAAGCTGAATAGGCTTGAAAGCTTACTGCCTATTAATAGAACACCCGGGCTCCTGCCCTTATTTCGTGGTGTCCTTTTAATAGGACACCCGGGCAGGAAGGGTTAATGAGGGTCGCCATACACAAAATGCCCCCAAGCGGACCTATCCCATGTAAAGCCCCTTTCCCAAATTCACGATTTTCATCGGCAATCCCACAGGATTGCCCACAATCTTATGAAGTTGCAAATAAATTGTGTATAATCTCATGACTCGCCAATGGATCTCATGCGTCGCACAAGGTGTCGCATGAGTCGTGTCAAACTTTGGAAACTTCAAAAGAACTCACGACTGGATAGGGACAACCCAGGCCAGTTAACTGAAGGACTTACAGGATTGACCTCTCCATTTAGGGACCCTAAATGAAGAGGTCAATCCTGTAAGTCCTTCAGTTAAACTGGCCTGGGTTGTCCCTATCCAACACAAATTTACAAAATAGGATAATTGCAGCTTGGGTGTTGGATATTTTCCATAGCAAGACATCCCATGATGATCACAGTTTTTGTTTGAGAGTCATTATTGAAGGTACACATCACATGATAATTATCGTTTAGATTTAGGGTTTACTACAAACTTTCATACGACATAATTATTTAGTGCAACATATCGTTGAGTATTTTTTGAAGGGACGCACCATGTATTAATTTAAATATTCATCAGTATCTGCAGTATGTTATAAAAGGGATAATTTGCATCCCAAATACAATAGATTTTGTTTATATTACATAAGACGAGTAACAGAATAATTGCAGCAGAGATTTTGAATGTATTACAAAGGTAATAATTATTGCAGCATTTTTTGTTATCCAAAGCAACACATCACATGCAGTAGGTGTGCAGTACAGTATCGTTACTATTAGCTGCGAACCCGCTTTAATCAGTATCGAACCCAATCGAGACAACACAGTGTACCATTATGCAACAGACATTTCACAATTTGGCCTCCATCCAGTTTAGGGGGGTCACCGGCTTTTTTTATCTCTCTCTCCTTCTCACTCTTTCCCTGGTTTGTATCCATTCGGCCCCATTCAGCCAACTGTTTTAAGACGTTTATCCCTATTCAGCTGTCGATTTCTTCCTGGCGAGCGATAGCGAGCCAGCATTGTATGGAGAAATCCGGCTTCGCCGGAGACATTTGTCTATCGAAAAATGTACACATTTAGCTTAATGTCAAAACAAATATATATGCTGGCTCGCTTCCGCTCGCCAGGAAAATATTTACACCTGGATGGGGGTAAACGTATTAAAACAGTAGGCTGAATGGGGCCGAATGGATACAAGCCAAAGAGAGAGGGAGAGAAAGAAAACAAAAAAGCGAGGTGGGCCCCCTTAACCCATACTGTACCGGTGACGGGTTTTGCATTATATTGTGGCAACTACAAGACGGTTTTATTCAGATTTGGAAGGACATCTATCAATAATATGGCTTCAAACTATCTCAACCAATCCTTTTAACTACCGCAGATCCTTTCCTAAGCTGCATAATATCGTATAAATATAGCTGGAATAAAAGACAACATACTGTACATCGCTGGTATTCAAAGGGATAAAAAACATCCCCCAAATCCCCCTTTTAGTTAAATTTGTAAATTTTTCGGTAGACAAATGTCCCGGCCGAAGGCCGGTTCCACCAAAATGTCAGGCTCGCTATCACTCGCCAGGAAAAAAAATCACTTAAATGGCACGAAAGGTCTAAATAATGACAAAGAAATAGGATGAAGTATTATAATCGCCAAACAAATCGGCCGAACGTCTTAAGACCTGAAAACTATTGGGGCGAAACATGACGGAGAAGGGGGACCAAAACAAATCAAAAACAAATATCCACATTTAATGGTGTATGTACTGTATGGTATGTTGTTGTGTGTGGAAGTGCGTGCGTGCATGTGTATGTGTGTTCGCGCCGATCTGTGCTGATAATATAGCCATTTAGATTCTCAGCATACCTTATATATACATAAATAATGCATAGTCTGTCGTATAATATTTTATTGTTGCAGCCGTAAAAATAAATGTTCTTCATTCACAGCTTGAGATATATTCGGCGTAAATATATATGCACACATTTAAGGGGAGATTTCCACATGAGGGAATTTTTTCTTGACTCCTTTCTCCCTCATGCTTAGCCCCATTGTTTTTCTAACTTTCAACCCATTTCTGTCAAATTTAAGACCTTTCGTGCCATTTAGGTGTCGATTTTATCCTGGCGAGCGATAGCGAGCCCAGGACCCACACACTAACGTAGTGTGTGGGTCCTGAGCGAGCCTGTAATTTAAGTGGAACCGGCTTTCAGCCGGGAAATTTTTCTACCGAAAAATGTACACATTTCTCTTGAAAGGGGCTCAAGGGGGTGTAATTTTAAGCTTGAAGGATATATAGGGACCAAACTAAAATCCTCCCCTTAATGATATACAAGGACAAGTTACGTGTGAAAGATGTACAATCTGCGAATAAATATGTACTTTTCTCTATTTTCGGACATCCAAGCTATAATTTAAGATTCAGCCGAGAGGTAAATATATTGATACATCCTTTGTATACAGGGTGTTTCATAAATACCCTTCATAAATTTCAGAATGAATAGACCTAGCAATAATAAATATACTTTACTATGTGACGGTTTTGGAAATTTCTCATATTTACCTGGATATTACACATTTTAGTCTAAATAGGAAAGTTCAGGGGATGAAAACGATCAGTAGATTACCATCACCTCAATTACTTTATTTTGTCATAAATGTTTGAACATCAATGTATTTGACAGTATTTACAATAGTTGCTCGAAGTTTCTCCCACCCGCGTTGATGTTTGGGCCGGTATTCTTGGTGACCATCTAATCGGTCCTTTTATGTTACCACAACGACTTACAGGCAATGAGTACACCAGATTTCTTCAGGATGACTTACCCATACTACTTGAAGATGTGCCTCTCAGAACACGTAGACAAATGTGGTTCATGCAGGATGGGGCTCCAGCTCACTTTGCACGAGGTACGAGGGATTTCCTTAATGTTATGTACCCTGATAAGTGGATAGGCCGTGGTGGTCCCATCGCCTGGCCACCTAGATCACCGGACCTAACTCCACTTGACTTTTATCTTTGGGGACACTTGAAAAGCAGGGTGTATGCTACACAAATCAACACCCGTCAGCAACTGTGGCAACGAGTTCAAGAGGCATGCAGAGAAGTAAGAAACACACCAGGGATATTTGAAAGAGTGCGACAGTCTCTTATGCGCCGAGCCCAAGCCTGTATCAACGAGGGTGGGAGAAACTTCGAGCAACTATTGTAAATACTGTAAAATACATTGATGTTCAAACATTTATGACAAAATAAAGTAATTGAGGTGATGGTAATCTACTGATTGTGTTCATCCCCTAAACTTTCCTATTTAAACTAAAATATGTAATATCCCGGTAAATATGAGAAATTTCCAAAACCGTCACATAGTAAAGTATATTTATTATTGCTAGGTCTATTCATTCTGAAATTTATGAAAGGTATTTATGAAACACCCTGTATATTTATATCAAAATGTTTGCATAAGGTTTGTAGCAAGTATTGGTTGGTACACATCGCAGTAAGTGTAACTATCACCTTGAAACTACTACTCGCACACTTAAGGGGGGTCACCGGCTTTTGTCTATCTTTCTCTCCTTTTCTCTCTTTCCCTGGCTTGTATCCATTCGGCTCCGTTCAGCCAACTGTTTTACGACGTTTATCCCCATCCAGGTGTCGATCTCTTCCTGGCGAGCGATAGCGAGCCAGCATTGTATGGAGAAATCTGGCTTCGCCGGAGACATTTTTACATCGAAAAATGTACAAATTTAGCTTGCTGTCAAAACAAAAAATATATATATGCTGGCTCGCTACCGCTCGCCAGGAAAATATTGACACCCAGATGGGCTAAACGTCTTAATTAAAACAGTAAGCTGAATGGGGCCGAATGGATACAAGCCAAAGAGAGAGGGAGAGAAAGAGAAAAAAAGCGAGGTGGGCTCCCTCAAACAGTCATTTGGATTCAGGAAACGAATACAGCATAGCACATAGTCGATAGACGCGTGGTGTGCGCTTTTTCGTCCCAAAGTCTATTGGCTCTCATATTGTATCGATTCATTAAATTGAAACCCACCACCATTTAACTAAACTTAGTTAAACGAGACTTAACCGAACCTTAACATTTGTTCCATAACTGTAATATAACGTAACCCGTAACCTGTAAAATTGCCTAAACAAATTTATACTAAGCTAGAATGACAAATTCCAACTTATGGGGGCCCACCTCGCTTTTTGTTCTCATTCAGCCTACTGTTTTAAGACGTTTACCCCCATCTAGGTGTCAATATTTTCCTGGCGAGCGGTAGCGAGCCAGCATATATATATTTTTGTTTTGGCAGCAAGCTAAATTAGTACATTTTCAGATAGAAAAATGTCTCCGGCGAAGCCGGATTTCTCCATACAATGCTGGCTCGCTATCGATCGCCAGGAAGAAATCGACACCTGGATGGGGCTAAACGTTTTAAAACAGTTGGCTGGATGCGGCAGAATGGATACAAGCCAGAGACAGAGAGAAAATGAGAGAAAAAAAAAAAAAGCAGGTGACCCCCCCCCCCCCTTAACTTAATCCAACCAAACCTTCCATAACCTATGGTGACGTAACCTAGCATTTAAGCTCACTTATGCTAAAATAGCTACAATTTAATATAATCTATTTTAGCTAAATGCATCCTTATCCTAATATGATTTAACCATATTTGGTTAAAATATGGCCCATTGGCCCATTGGCGATGGCCTGACCTCTCAGAGTGAGACCTGAGCGATCCTGCCATACCCATAGCTTACTCTGACTGTTCCTTTTACTTATATATTTTCTAGATCTCAAGTGACGGCGTCTCTTCCGTGGATTGCCCTCCCAATCTACCAAGATTGGAAGCTAAAGCGTCACATTATTCCTTTGCCCCTCAACTTTCTCTTCATAATTGCTCAGCGGCACAGGGCCCTGGGTGGGGCTTTGGTTTCCCGGGCGTTTACGCACCCTCTCAGCTCCCCGCCATGGAGTGGCTTCGGTCACCCAGGCTTTATTGTGGTCGGCAGGGAGGGTTCTGTGGGGGCGCTCGTTTATGGCCTTGGCCTTACTCGGGGCCTTGGGGCTGTTCGGCCAGGCAGCTTGGGGAACAACAACAACAACAACCATATTTGACCTGACATAACCAAGTTTTAAGTTCGGTCAAAGCCATTCTAAAAGGGATATATAATAGTATCCATACAGACCACATACAATCCAATAGATAGTGTCAAGCTAATATTAAAACATTTACCCTATCTGTCAGCTCACCTACAACCCCGGTAAGCGAACGGGAATGTGGGCGAGAAGTCCGGTAACCAGCCGTTAAATAATGTGCACTTACAATAAAAGGCGAGTTAATCTCTGACGTAAAAATCTGCCACTTTATCGTTTTGCCGCTTCCAGCTTGTTCGGTGAAGAATTAACTTTTGTTTTCGTTCATAAATCTGTTCGTTCACAAGGGTTTGGGGTTGCTATACAATCTGGTGAGTGCTTTGGGATGACCTTTTTGGCCACATACTACGTATTTTAATCTTTCGTTTACCGACCAAAGATATTTTTCCATACACTGAACATAGTTACGTTTAGTTAGAATGTCGCATAAAGTAAATCGTGGTTAGGTTCCGTTCAAGGATAGGTTAAGTTTATTTTAAGGCCACACACATTTTGTAAGCTTGGGTGATACGTATAGATTGGGTAAGCTAGACTAGGTAGTGGTAAAATAAGGTAAATATATATTATATTACGTTAGTTTATGCTGGCGTAGGTTAGGATGGCTTAAGTCTCTTAAGGTAAGGTTAGGTAATATTAGGATAGTCAATGTTAGGTTAAGATTACGTCAAAGCTAACTTAGACTAGGTTTAGGTTAAGATAGGTTAGGTATAGTTAATTTAAAGTTATGATAGGTCTGAAACAACGACTCTGAGTGGAACGTAGACGAAAGTTGTGGCCGAACTGACTGTATGGGAAGTAAATTAATGTTAAACCTTGCCGTAAGTTAGGAAGGACCTCTTGGATTCAGAGGATGAAAACTATTTCAATTTTTATTCTAAGTCTCGTAGATTCTTCCTAAGCTGTGTAAATTCGTTTAATGGTAGCCACAATTCATGGATGAGATACGTTACCCGTACCGCACGGATTATAAAACGAGTGGTTGAAGTGACAGGGTTAAGTTAATATGGACAAAAGACATTGTGTTATAGGACTCCACGAAAGAGCTTGGCGACTGTGTAACACTGGACGAAATTTCCACCAACAATCTAGCTGTTGATGGAGGCGTGGGGGAGGCGAGCCGATGACCAGCTGATAGCCACGACAAACGGACAGTAAGGAGGTAAACAAGTTGTCAGCAGGCACGGGGGTACAATGATTGTATATTTATTAGCAACCAAAGCAGTGATAGTAGACAGGGCACACAGCACAACAAATTAATAACAGTAAAATATACAGGTGCCAAGTTATCAGGAGGTACACTGAACAACATAACAACATGACGTCTTGAAATCGCCAAACTAATGGGCCGAACGCCTAAAAATCTAAAAACCAATGAGGCTAAACACGAGGGAGAAAGGGTACCAGAAAAAAGCCCATCTTCCCTAAAAGAGATCGTTAACATATATATGATCCGTTGTTTTGCATAAGTTTCTTCTGAAGCTGCATACGAGCGTCTAATGATAACCAGAACAAAATCAAGAATAACATGGTAATACTGAAGTAATTAATATTGGCCCATTTTCACTTAACATTCCTTTTTAGATTGTATAACTTCCACCTCGAATGCATCTATATATTTGTGTGTGAAGTTGAGGGAAGTGACAATTAAGTTAGGTTATAGTTAGCTTAGAATATGGTTCGGTTGCCATATATAAAACAGGCAGAAGATAAGATGACGCATTTCCTTTCTGTTTTCTGGCAATCATTAGACGATTGTATTCACATTTGGAAGGGTATATGGAAGTCAGATGGTTATTTGAGATAGTATTTACCTTTTGATACCCACAGATCCCTCCTAAGAAGTATAAAATCATCTAATAATAGCCAGATACAACTGTCAATATGCGTCAAAATCTTCTAAGGGTTAATCAAATAGTATAGTAACCGTCCAACTTCACTATACCTTGTTCTTTATAGGTAGGCCATAAATACCAATACAACCTCCCATAACTAAAAAAGAGCTTTAGTATTATGAGTTGTTATTCGTACTATTTGGGAAGAGTCAATCAGTAAATAGATGTGGGCAATTACAGTCCATTTGTTCCAGCCCTTCTTGAGTTACAAGAGGATTAAGTTAAGGGGAGGTATTATTTTCTGGATCCCCTTCTCCTTTATTATTAGCCCCATTAGTTTTAACATTTTAAGACGTTCACCCCATCTGTTTGGCAATGATAAGACCATTTGCCCCATTTCTTTGTCAATATTAAGGGGAAAAGGGAGTGAGTCTGATGGTTTTATAGCATTCACGAAAAGCAGACCAACTTGCCAAACTCCCAAGCGGCCAAAACCCCAAACGACGAGAAGCTCAATAGTTTAGGTTAGGATAAGTTATATTAGATTAGGCAAGAATTTGGTTAGGTTAAGCTAGGTTTAGACAGATACATTTTAGTTAGGTTAAATATAGGTTAGCTTAAGTCACTGGTTGTTCTAGTTCTGACCATTTTGACACGAAACCAATTGATGTGGATGTATCTGGTCCAGTGGCTTGCCTAGGTAGGGTGGTCAGGGAAGGCAAACAGGTAGCAACAACCTATCAATAAACAGAGATTGAACAACTCCGACATCTTGTTTCTCGCAGTCTTATATCCTTAAATACGATGGTTCCTTTTTATTTGTAAGGGGTATGTTGGACACTAAAGGCAAAATTGCCTGTAACAAGTGTCACCCAAGGTCAAACAAGTGATAAAGAGCCAAAATCAAGGTACATTAGAGGTAATTTAGGTGTGTTGGAAAGCAATGTGGTGTGCTTGTTAAGTGTAGTGAATTGAATAGGAGGAGGAGGCGTTTGTGATAGTTAGCTGGATTCCTCTCTGTGTAGGTGAGGCACAAATAGAAACAGTGAGAAAAGCCAGGCAAATGAAACAGGAGTTCCAGGAATTTCCTTATCATATGCCTATGTCACTTCCCCTCGGTACTGCCCTGATTTATTGGTGCCTACAATCTCTCCAGCACTTACTTAATTTTACCTTCATGATGTTGTCATCATGGCGGCAATTGGACGATATGCATTATGGGAAGGAACTGTGTTAAGCAAAGTTTTAATTGAGTTTGTGCTTCCCTCTTTCGTTCCTAGAGAATAATCATAAGCTAAGTTAAATCGACTATTGATAACAACATTTTATATATAATGATTAAGCAAAAATACAAATATATATAATGTTCATGTTACTTAAAAAGCACCATTTCTCTCTAGCCCTCGCTCCGAGATTCAATAGCGCTCGACCGAAGTTTATTACCAGGCACTATTACCCATTTCCTTGCTCAAGGGAAATGGTACCGGCTACCAGTATGTGTGAAAAAAAACTTCATGCCAGAGCGTGGGATTGAACTCGTAGTGGGAGGCCGGGACATTCTCCACTACATTACCGAACCGGTACAGATATTATATATATATTATGAGGTTCTCCACTCTCGGGTCACCCACCACTACTGTACGGCAGAAGCGTGATGATCGTGTTAGTTACGCTATTTTTTTCCCGTCTCGCATGACCCACTCTCTTTGTTTTTGTCCTTCCTACCTGCTTCTGTCTTCCCTCTACGCCCTCAATAGCCCAAAGTCTCACGCGATACAGTACTTCAATTCAATTCAGTTCAAAACTTCTATTGCAACTTCTTTGCAAACATTTGTTACGTATCTTGATCCTCAAGTGGTTAACTTGATGAATCTAGATAGCACAGAGATAATATTAAGGTATCAGTCAGCTGAAGGCAAAACAAAAGTAAAATCTAATAAAATTATTTCCTGTTGTTGCTTCCTTTCCTTTTGGATCTTAGGACTTAGTATCCTTTATTGACTGATACTCTTTAATTATGAAAAATACTGAAACTAATTAAAGTCATGTAGTATTTATAAAGCATTATTATTTAACCGAAGCTTAGTAGGCTATGGTTATGAACCGAAGAAGTTATATCTAAAGAAGGACTATTAATTCTATAAAAAGTCTTGAAAGATAAATATTAAAGTAAGAATATTTCTGTCTCTTACCCTTTTTGAAATTAATAGATAGTTTTCTTATATGTCCTTTTATTTATATTTAATGTAATTATTCTAGGTTCTTGTCTTACGTTAATAGTATTATATTATTAATATCATCAGGATTTATATCAAAGTCACATAAAAAGTTAGATATATATTTAATAATTAGTTAAATGTATTTCTTAACCACGTAACATTGAGGTTTGATTATGAGTAAATTAAGTTACAGGATCGCTTCATAGATTCGATTCAGGTCTCACTCAAATAATATGAAAAGCAAAATAATATTTTGAAGCTAAAAGAATGTTCTTCAGCTTAGGAAATCACTAGAAGTAATATTAACACAGCCATGTTAGTCTAAGGCGATATTACTAATATGAGACAATAGCATCACCGTACTAAGCACCGTTAAGCAATGTAAGCTTAATTAAAAGAAAATTAAAGAACTCGTAAGTATTAATATAAAACAATAGTATTACTTTCATCATAACCCAATTACTTAAAGAGTTGCTTTAGTCCACAAGTTAGTCAACTAAAATAGTTAAGTACATAATAGTAGCGTTAACGTTAATTCCCAATCAATTAGTTAAGTACATAATAGTAGCGTTAACGTTAATTCCCAATCACATATCTCACTAACCAACATAACGTAAGTGTTTACACCGAACACACACTTATATAATCTGACTGACAGTCACAATCCCATTATAATACTTCACCCCGTCTTCCTCCAGCTGCAAGTTCACCTTCCCCAACTCCAAATGAGACTGATTTGAATGCCCACTACTCGGGTCTTATATACTAAACAATGATGGTGTAGGAACGAATCAGGAGGCGAGTGATGGTGCGCGCCCCTATTATAGCTCCTCGAGTTGCATAGCAGGTGCGTGGTCCAATCGGGGCTCCTGGCGTCGATCATACGTCATAGCGTCGGGTCATCGAAGTAGTTTGCAGGGTCCCCTATGACGCACGCAGGTGTGAAGGCTTGTTTGCTGGTATGCGGACGAGCTGGTTTCCCACTCGCTGGTTCGCTCGCTAGTCTGCTTCGCCGCTTGGGTAGTTTGACACTCCTTCAACTCTAATTCTAACTCTTAAATTAACATACAGGGCTCCGTATGTCAGACCTCCCCCCTAGAAAAGAGTTTAAGGAGTATAGTACATAATATTAAACATAATACATAAATAGATTCACCACCAGATTGACAACAGCAAGATTATAATGAGGATATAATAAGGATATCACCCAAAGTAGGCAACGTCTCCAGGTACCACATCAGAACATAGCCGGAACGTAGCTGGAGCGTTATTCGAACTGCAAGGCATCTCACAGCTGAAGGCTTAAAAGCGCACTACTAAAACATGATAATTACCTCGCTACAAGGGAGAGCTAATTGCCAAAATCCTCTCATTAAAATAATCTTACTGCTGGATGAGGCCAACCCGGTAAATGTAATCTTTAACAGATACGTGATAGGCAATCGGCTAGCACGTTCTGGACCCCCTTAATATGTTTGACATCCAGGGAGTATTCCTGCAGCAACAAACTCCACCTGGTCAGTCGTTGGTTTTTATTTTGGAACTTATGCAAAAATGTTAAGGGGTGATGGTCAGTATACACAGTGATGGCACCAGAGGCAGATTGCACATAGACAGCAAAGTATTGAAGGGATACAATGAATGCTAACAGCTCCTTCTCAATGACTGAATAGTTACGTTGGGCAGAATTAAAATTTTTACTGAAATAGCACACAGGATGCAATACCTCACAGTCGTCTTCCTGGAGCAACACTGCACCAACCCCGGTATTGCTCGCATCCACTGCTAGGGAAAAAGATCTGTTAAAATCAGGAGCTCGGAGTACAGGATAATTAGATAATATATATTTGGTAGCAATAAAGGCCTCTTCACATTCAGAGGACCACTCAAACTTCACATCCTTACGGAGAAGATCTGTCAGGGGAGCTGTCAACTTTGAAAAATTTAAGATGAAACGCCTATAATAACCAATCATGCCTAGGTACCTTTGGATATGTTTCTTAGTGCTAGGAGTTGGGAATTCTAGAATAGACTCTACCTTTGCTTGAGGAGGTGCAACCTGCCCCTGACCTACCGTATATCCTAGATACTTGACCGTACTCTTTACAAAGGTGCATTTCTTAAGATTAACCACCAGATTGGCATCAGCAAGATTTAAGAACAGCAATCTAAGTTGGTAAAGATGCTGCTCCCATGACTGTGAAAAGATAAGAATATCATCGATGTAGACAACGCATCCAGGTACTCCTTCAGGCACCAAATTCATGAGGCGCTGGAATGTAGCTGGAGCGTTTTTCAAGCCGTAGGGCATTACATTACAGCAGAAGGCTTGATTGTTGACTACAAAGCATGATATTTCCCTCGCTCTAGGGGTGAGAGCTACTTGCCAATATCCCTTCATTAAGTCAATCTTGCTGATGTAGGTGGCTGTACCAATCTGGTCAATGCAGTCGTCGATCCGTGGCAGTGGGTAGGTATCGTTCTTTGTGACAGCATTGACTTGCCTATAGTCCATACATAACCTATGGCTCCTGTCTGGCTTTGGCACAAGTATGACCGGACTACTCCACTGGCTTAAGGCCCTTGTGATCAGCTCGTTAGACAACATGAAGTCAAGCTCGACCTGCAGTATACTCCTGCGTTGTGGCGAGACACGGTAGGGGGATAGTTTAATGGGAGTTGCATCCCCTACGTCGATGTCATGCACGGCCAAAGAAGTGAGCCCTGGAGTATCACGGAACACACTGGGATACTGAGATAAAACAGAGATTAGTTGGTTCGCTTGATCAGAGGGAAGATGACATAGTTTAGATGATAATTCCCCCCAAGCTACTGAATTATACTGAAAGTTGGATAGGCTACATGACAAGTCAAAGTCTGCATGGATACCTTCAGGCTCTGGAACAGTCTGTTGCGGGTCAGTAAGAGAACTGAAGACTTTGTCCGCACCAGGCTGCCCACAGGTCCTGACATTCACTGCCACAGTGGGAGAATCTGGAGGAGAGGAATCAGGGGACCTATGGTAGGGTTTCAACATATTTATATGGAATACTTGCGTGGGCTTTCTCCTGTCTGGGGTAATTACTAGATAATCGGTAATGCTCACCCTCCGAATGATCTTATATGGGCCCCTGAACTTGGCAGATAAAGGTTGGCCAAAAAGGGGGAGCAGGACCAAAACCTCATCACCGGGCTGAAACTCCCTCTCACGGGCTTTTCTGTCATACCATTTCTTCATGGAGCTTTTAGCCACTGTCAAGTTTTGAGCGGCAAACTCACATGAGGATCTCAGCCGGGTTTTGAAATCTGAAACATACTTGAGGAGGTTTTGGTTCCCCTCCTGGCCAACTAGGCTATCCTGCAATAGTTGCAAAGGACCTCTTACCTGGTGACCGAAAACTAGCTCATTAGGGGAAAAACCCAGGGATTCAGTTGGAACCTCACGAGTAGCAAATAAAAGAAAAGGTACCCCCTTATCCCACTCAACTCCGGTCTCTGTACAATACTTACGTAACATTCCCTTTAATGTCTGATGATATCGTTTGAGAACCCCTTGACTCTCTGGGTGGTAGGTGCTAGACTTAACATGCTCGATACCCAACTCCTTCAGGGACTGCTGAAAAATGTTAGAGGTAAAATTAGTTCCTTGATCACTTTGCACCTCATGGGGGAAACCCATTCTGGTGAAGAATTTGAGCAGTTCCTTGATGACAGTTGGAGCAGAGGTAGTCCTTAAGGGTATAGCCTCTGGGTAGCGAGTTGCCATGTCCATAATAGTTAATAAATAATTGTTACCTTGGGAAGTCTTCGGCAATGGGCCTACAATGTCCACTACCACCCGAGTAAAAGGATTCTCGAAAACGGGCAAGGGCACCAGAGGATGTACAGGCACCTTCTGATTGGGTTTTCCTGTCATCTGGCAAGTGTGACACACTCTACAAAACTCCACTACATCTGCACGCATTCCTGGCCAGTAAAAGTGGGCTCTGATTCTGTCTAGAGTTTTTCTCACACCTAGGTGTCCTGCCAATGGTATACAATGTGCCATTTCCAAGATATCTCTACGACAAGGTTTGGGGACTACTACTTGATGGACGTCCCAGGCCCCGTCATCGATTGGTCTGTGTGGCGGTCTCCATCTACGCCACAATACTCCTCCTTTGAGGTAGAAACATTCACCACCCTCCTTCTCACATTCCTCTTCACTCACGGACCTGGCAGCTAACTCCTTGCATTCACTATCATCTCTCTGTAGCTCTACTAGGCCACTAGGACAATTTGGAGGGGTTTCATGGTCATCATTAGGGTCAAGATGAGCCATAAAGGTGTCAAATAAATCCACCTCAGTCACATCATCAGGCACAGTTGGAGCGTCATTCACACTCTCATCATCCCTTTTATCAACTCTTACATTCGGTACATTTCTGTCTGAGGGAACTGCTACTTGAGACATTGAACGTGTGACAGCACACACAGGGAAAACAGTTGGCATCTCCTTTTCGAGCTCACCGGTTAGTGGCTCGTTAACAGGGGGAAGTGACAAAATGGGGTCTGGTCGGACCTTCTCACCTGCTACATCATTCCCCAAAAGGAGTGTTACCCCAGGCACAGGGATATCTTGGGACCTACACAAAGCTATGGTGGCCGCACCCTGTAGTAACTCACATTCAATTTCGCCTTTTACCAAGTGTGCATAAAATTGGCCTCCAGCACCTCTCATTACAACTGGTTCGCCAGGTGGGCACTCAGTGTAAGGATTCACCATGAGGGTGCTAGTAGAACCTGTGTCTCTCAGAATTTTTACCTCATGCATACAACCATTTAATCTCACGTTGCCAGATGAAATAAAGGGACGGTAACTGTCCTGCACTGCTGGTGAAATTATTATTGGCTTAACCCTAGTGGGTTGCACCACACATGCTACTACACCCCTGTCTAGATGATTTACGTTAGCTGCTAGGTACTCCTTCTGTCGGGAGTCCTGCATTAAAGGAACTTTTGGTGCTAGGTACTCCTTCTGTCGGGAGTCCTGCATTAAAGGAACTTTTGGTGCTAGGTACTCCTTCTGTCGGGAGTCATGCATTAAGGGAACATATGGAGTTTGAGATACGGCGGCAACTGTCTGCCCCGATCTCTCGGTTTTCTCCTTGGCCCAGCACTGATAAGCTAGGTGGCCTCTCATGCCACAAAAAGTACATACTTTAGGGGATACGGGAACGTTCCCACTTTGAGCATTACTATTACTTTGGGGCCCACCTCTGTTACCATTGCCCTGAGTCGCATTTTTAGTTGGGGGAACAATTCTATTTTGGCTAGCTGGGGAAGATGTTATAGGCTTGTGACTGGGTCTGTCAAATTTGTGATTGGGATACTTAAAATTAGAACTAGAATTATCGTAGGGCTTCTTTCCACGAAATTTGTTGTTGAGCACGTATGTGTCAGCCATGTCAGCGGCGTCGGCAAGACAATCTACCTTTTTCCCCTTTAAATGATAGGATACAGAAGAATCAATTTTCCATAGGAAATTTTCTAACAGGACCAACTCCTTCAGATCGTTGTAGCTTGTGACTTTCTTACTCTTGACCCAATGATTGAAAGTTTTAGTCATGGTCCTGGCAAATACCTTATGTGTTTCTTCTACTTTCTTCTGGTTTTTACGGAAAAATTGCCTGTAAGCCTCAGGCTGCAATTGATAGGTTTTTAGGATAGCTTCTTTGAGATTGTCATAATCCTGCCTAACTTCTGCTACTTCTGACAAATACGTGGCTCGAGCCTGCCCTGTCAAAACGGTTTGTAACATAAAAGGCCATTGATCTCTTGTCCACTTCATACCTCCAGCAACTTCCTCAAACAAAACAAAGAAATCCTGCACATTATCCTCAGTGAAAGGTGGAATGACACTGGTCATAGTTAATCCCAGAGGGGGAGCAATAACGGGAGCATTTGTATTGACATTTAGTTGAGCTATACGATATTGATATTCACATTGTTCGGTCGTTGCTCTGGCTTTTATGCTGGCTTCTTCGGTATTTGCTCTGGCTTTTATGCTGGCTTCTTCAATATTTATTCTGGCTAGTTCTATTTTTAGTTTGGCTTGTTCTAGTTCGAATATTTGATCACCGGTCAAATCAGGTGGCAATTGTACATCAAGTTGGCTAGGTTTACTCGGGATCCCACCAACTGCTCCGTCACCCTCCCCGCCTTCTACAGGGAACAGGTGGGTTTTTATGGTCTGAGCCACCTCTACTTTGGACATGTTTGAGACAGTTAATTGGAGATGTGAGGCAAGCACTTCCAGTTCGGATTTTGACATACAATCAATATCAGGGGCTGTGGGTTCTGATTCTATGAAAACTCGAGCATCTTCGTCATTAATTAGTTGAGGCATGATTAATATTTGATTTTTAAGTAGTGAAACAGTAAGGAAACTGAGTGAAACTGTATGAAACGAATCCTGGCAAGGTCGCCACTCTTCTGTTACGTATCTTGATCCTCAAGTGGTTAACTTGATGAATCTAGATAGCACAGAGATATATATTAAGGTATCAGTCAGCTGAAGGCAAAACAAAGTAAAATATAATAACATTATTTCCTATTGTTGCTTCCTTTCCTTTTGGATCTTAGGACTTAGTATCCTTTATTGACTGATACTCTTTAATTATGAAAAATACTGAAACTAATTAAAGTCATGTAGTATTTATAAAGAATTATTATTTAACCGAAGCTTAGTAGGCTATGGTTATGAACCGAAGAAGTTATATCTAAAGAAGGACTATTAACCCGTAGAGACCCAGCGACGCACGTGATGCGACGGCACTATTCGATCACCAGCTCCCAGCGACGCAACACGTGCGTCCGGCATATTAAAATCAGTTACGCGGCAGGTATCGTAAGGAAATGCCTAATAATGGTACCACGTACACTCTAGGGTATGGGAAAGGCGGGACTGGCGGCCGAAACGGGTTGGTGGGTCGTGCGGCTGAACCAGGGTGGATGAGAGGCAGGTATTGAACCCCCTTTTTTGACCGCAACTTTGGACCTTATTTACTCGGGTCGTATTGGTTGTTTTTGCTTGAAAATTGTGTCAGAGCCGTGGGATGTCATTGTCTACACGTATTATTGGTGTACATGAACATAGTCTGAGCAGGTGATGGATAATAAACGGATTTACGTATACCCGCATATTGCCACACGACTTTGGACATGATTTACTCAGGTGGTATGGTAACTATTGGCCTAAAATGATACAGGGTATTCGATACAATATGGGAAACCAGTGGTTGGCGGGAAAACGAGTTGGTATGGTGAGCGGCTGGATGGTGGGATGGATTAGGGGCGCGTAAATATCCACCTTTTCGCTCCGACTTTGAACCTTAGTTACTCGCGTCGTATGGTCGGGTTTGGCTTGAGATTTGTGTTAGACACAGTTTGATGTGTGTTTGAGAGCTTTGTATGGGTGTACCTGACCATGCCTAGTATTGCCTAGAGGCTACAGGCTGTGTGAGAAAATCCTATATGCGGATATTGCCTCGTTACTTTCAACCTTATTTACTCAGGTTGTATGGTGTGGTTTGGTCTAAAATTGGTATAGGATATTCCTTAGGATGTTTTTTTTTTGGAGCAGTTGTCAAAACGACTTTGGACCTTATTTACTACGTGCATATGGTAGGAAGTACCTGGATGAGTTGTGTATATGATAGACTAATCTATATTTCTGTAGGTGTGACATTCCTTAGTCACGCGACTTTAGACCTTATAATGTCTTGTCCTATGTCATATTGCCTTGAATTTTGTAGTGAAAAGTTCGGTGGCTGGTAG
The DNA here is from genome assembly GCA_032716605.1 of Paralithodes platypus. NCBI lineage: Eukaryota > Metazoa > Arthropoda > Malacostraca > Decapoda > Lithodidae > Paralithodes > Paralithodes platypus. The sequence continues at coordinate 36,354,278 of CM064544.1, forward strand.
ATATGATAAGACCAAAGGATGCTCTGGGCTTGACCTAGTGCGTGACAAAGGACATTCAGTATACCCGTTGTCTTCCGCGAGTGATCACCATGTCCCAACAACCTCCACGCCGTAACCATCCCGTGCTAAGGGCCTTACCATTGATGAAGCCCACGAAATCCTATTACAAAGTGACGAAGAAGACTCTGACACCGAATCCTCATGCCTCGATGATTCAGAAGAGGAATATTTCCCGAGTAGGGAGGAATATGCCGCTATGAATCTGGAGGCACCTTACATCCCTATACGAGAACTCCCTCTCAGTTTTGAACAAATGAGGGAGAGGGAGGCTAGAAATTACCATTCCCCCATGTCTCCCAGGGCAAGGGATATAGAGGACTCCCCACCAAGTGGGGAACAGGTCGAGCTACAGGAAAAAGTAGACGACCCAATGGCGTTCCTGGACATTCCCCTACACCACAGCCAGCCTACCCCTACGGCCGCGAGTGTGAGAGGCCACGTTCACGCTCTCCCTCCTCGCCGCCTCCCATCACCACCACCACGGAAGCCCTCACCTCTCAAAGGTGTAAAGCCCAAACATTTTTATGGGCTTCGCAGGAGACATGCCGCACCACCATCTAGTGAAAAGGAAGAGGAAGAGGAGGTTCCCGACACACCACCAAGGAAGTGGAAAGACGTCGGATGGTTGCGAGGCGTCTCTTCCCAGTTATGGCAGCCCGGGAAGACGCCGCCGCAGCGGCCAGGGGAGACCCTCGCATCACCACACCACCACCAGCACCATCACCAGACTACACCCCACCATCACCGGGTTCACTACCCTACACCCCCACCGGAACTCCTAGACGAGTGCCCTACCACACACCAACACCATCACCACCTCCATTCGATTCTCACGCAGAAGTGTCAGCTCCCGGTGGGTTGTAACTGGGCGTCCAAGACGGGTGGGTAAGGTGACCCTCGCTAGAGCCCCCCCCCACTGGCGGTTCGAGAGGGCCAGGAGGGTCCAGGCGGCCGTCAGGAGGCAGGCCAAGGGCAAGGGCAAGGGCAAGGGCAAGGGCAAGGGCAAGGGGTAGGGCAGTGGCAAGAAACACGGTTGTGCCCCTCGCCACCCTGGTGACCCAGATCCAGACGACGACCCTGATGCCGACGAAGACGAAGATGCCGGCGAAGTACCTGATGTTTGGGATTGGCAGGATGGGGCACGGTATCAGCCCACCGACTGGCAATTTGTGGGCGCCGGGATTGCCGGCCCTACGTTCCATCACCAAGGACCTGACACCCCAAGACTGGACATCTTTTTACATTTTTTTACTGCCAACCTGATGAGCCTAATTGTGGACCAAACAAACTGGTATAATTGGTACTTTATGGCTGGTAAGGAACAATCCAGGTACTCGGCCAGGCTGTCATGGGAAACACTCCAAATCCCAGAGCTCTACTCCTTCTTGGCGATCGTGATCCTGATGGGGGTGACGACGAAATCGTCAATAAGAAAATATTGGTCATGGGATCCCCTCATCCGCACCCCTATCTTTGCCAAGATCATGAGCAGGAACAGATTCTCTGCAATCATGGGGAACCTGCACTTCATTGACAGCCTGGCAAGCCATACCAGAAACCAGGACCCCCCAGAAACACCAAAGACCCCATGGAGAGGATAAGACCAATTTTTGAGTACCTCAAGCTAAAGTTTGCTGCGGCCTTCAAACCCCATCAGAAACTCATAATTGACGAGAGTTTGTTACTGTGGCGGGGAAACATCAGCATCCGACAGTACATCCCCAGCAAACGTCATAGGTATGGCTTGAAGACCTTCGTCATGTGTGACTGTTTGACTGGCTACATCCAGGACATCATTCTGTATATGGGGAAGAAGACAGAGTTGGTGCCATCGAGGACATATGGTATATCAGGGGCCGTTGTCATCACCTTGATGGAGCCATACTTGGACAGGGGCCACATACTGTACCTGGACAACTGGTACACCAGCCCCTCCCTTGCCAAGTTCTTGTATAGCCGCACAACAGGCGTGTGTGGCACCGTCAGGAGGAACAGAATATTCATGCCCAATCTACCACCCAGGCGGGAAAAGGGCTCCATCATCTACCTGCAGGCCAATAATGTCCTCCTGTTATCCTGGATGGATAACCGGGACGTCAACGTCCTCACAACAGTCCACCAACCAATCTTCCAAAACAGCCGACGACGTGACCGAGCAACAAGGGAAATAATCCGGAAGCCTGAGGCAATCTGTGATTATAATATCAACATGCGGCTGGTTGACAAGTCCGATGCTGTCATCGCTTCGTGTGAATGTGCGAGGAAGACTATGAGGTGGTACAAAAAAATGTTCTTCCATCTCCTAGACATCACCCTGTACAACTGCCACATTCTCCACCGTGAAATTACTGGCAAGCGAGAGACGATGGAGGACTTCTGCATCGAGTTGAGCAGAGAGATGTTGCATACATACATGACTCAACCCCGCAACCCGCAACCACCAGCACATCGTCAGCCAGCAGCAGAAGGGATTGCCAGACTCACTGAACGCCATTTCCCCACGTATGTGCCAGCCACTCAAGCCCAGGTGAGACCCCGCAGGCGGTGTCATGTGTGTCGCAACACGACACGAAGGAGCCCTATGCGTGTTGACACCAACAATTTCTGCAGGCAGTGTAATGTTGCCCTGTGTCACCCGGACTGCTTCATCCAGTACCACACCCTTGGACACTTCTAAGTGTATAAAAAAGACTGCGAAAAAAGACGCTAAACCAAGTGTAAATACTAAGTGTAAATAATATCTGTATAAAGTGATAAACTATAACTTCATAATAACAGTGAGATACAGTTTACTTGTACAACTAACAAAAATACAATGTGAAAGCCAATATTTCTAACTAAAAAGTGCCTACAAATGATATAATATAAGTAAACTATACGGTAAACTATTCTATATAATAAAGTGACAGTGTGTAAAGTGCTGGACTAATGTACAGTTAGACAGAGAGCGCGGGAGTGAGAACTGTCATCTGGTGTCCGTCTGTCTGTATGTAGGGCGGGAGTCGTTGCCACGAGTGAACACTTACGTCATTACTTGCATATGTGCACTTATTACACTTGAACTTTACTTATTATGACATTATTGATACATACATGGTATAATATGAACTATAAAGGCACACAAGATACTCGGGTGGTATGCAAATGCCCAAACACCCGAAAACTCGACTCATCGTACATCTGGCTGCCGGGCTCCTCAGCCTGCCCGCGCGGGCGGGATATATGAACCGGGCCAAACTGCAGCTGTCATCTCAGGACCCCCCACCCCCTTAGGACCCCTAAAAATCGTCGGTAAGCAAAAAAAATTTGTTTTCCTTATTTTCTCTTCATTCTTAGTTAGAAAAAAAAAAAAAAAAAAAAAATCAAAATCGCTTGGGACTGGGGTGAACAAAATTTTAAAACTGGCTGGGGCTCAGCGGGTTAATTCTATAAAAAGTCTTGAAAGATAAATATTAAAGTAAGAATATTTCTGTCTCTTACCCTTTTTGAAATGAATAGATAGTTTTCTTATATGTCCTTTTATTTATATTTAATGTAATTATTCTTGGTTCTTGTCTTACGTTAATAGTATTATATTATTATTATCATCAGGATTTATATCAAAGTCACATAAAAAGTTAGATATATATTTAATAATTAGTTAAATGTATTTCTTAACCACGTAACATCGAGGTTTGATTATGAGTAAATTAAGTTACAGGATCGCTTCATAGATTCGATTCAGATCTCACTCAAATAATGTGAAAAGCAAAACTAATATTTTGAAGCTAAAAGAATTTTCTTCAGCTTAGGAAATCACTAGAAGTAATATTAACACAGCCATGTTAGTCTAAGGCGATATTACTAATATGAGACAATAGCATCACCGTACTAAGCACCGTTAAGCAATGTAAGCTTAACCCGTTGAGCCCCGGCTAGTTATCATATTTTGTTCACCCCAGTCCCAAGCCATTTTCACTTCTTATTTTTGTTTGCTAAAATGGAAGACAAGGATGACAAATGAAAAAAATAAAAAAATAAAAATCACCTCGGATTTTTTTTTTTGGGGGGGGGGGCCTCAAAAAAATGTGTTGAGCCAAAATGGAAGAGAATGGTGAGAAATGAAGAAAAAAAGAAAAAAAATCACCTTGGTCATTTGGGGGGCGGGGGGGGGGGGTCGAAAGTTCGTCTCCCCCCGCATGACCACCCGCCTGGGAGCACTAGGGTAAAAACTGAGTATGGCATTGTACGGCATACATCCTAAGGAGTGTCTCACATAAATCTCAACCCTCTAGCTCCCATACGACCGGAGTAATGAAGGTTCAAAGTGGCGGTGAACTAAGGGTGTAAAGTATCCCCACTAAGCCCACCACCACCAGCCGCGCGGCTGTCTTGGCCCGCTCACACCTACCGACCCGGCTCCCACACACAGTACGGTACCTCCCCCTCCTATTCTCCCGCCATTTCCTACCTTACGAGCCACGTAACTGATTTTAATATGTCGGACGCACGTGATGCGTCGCTGGGAGTTGGTGATCAAACACTGCCGACGCATCACGTGCGACGCTGGGTCTCACTGGGTTAATTAAAATAAAATGAAAGAACTCGTAAGTATTAATATAAAACAATAGTATTACTTTCATCATAACCCAATTACTTAAAGAGTTGCTTTAGTCCACAAGTTAGTCAACTAAAATAGTTAAGTACATAATAGTAGCGTTAACGTTAATTCCCAATCAATTAGTTAAGTATATAATAGTAGCGTTAACGTTAATTCCCAATCACATATCTCACTAACCAACATAACGTAAGTGTTTACACCGAACACACTTAACACACACTTATATAATCTGACTGACAGTCACAATCCCATTATAATACTTCACCCCGTCTTCCTCCAGCTGCAAGTTCACCTTCCCCAACTCCAAATGAGACTGATTTGAATGCCCACTACTCGGGTCTTATATACTAAACAATGATGGTGTAGGAACCAATCAGGAGGCGAGTGATGGTGCGCGCCCCTATCATAGCTCCTCCAGGAGTTGCATAGCAGGTGCGTGGTCCAATCGGGGCTCCTGGCGTCGATCATACGTCATAGCGTCGGGTCATCGAAGTAGTTTGCAGGGTCCCCTATGACGCACGCAGGTGTGAAGGCTTGTTTGCTGGTATGCGGACGAGCTGGTTTCCCACTCGCTGGTTCGCTCGCTAGTCTGCTTCGTCGCTTGGGTAGTTTGACACTCCTTCAACTCTAATTCTAACTCTTAAATTAACATACAGGGCTCCGTATGTCAGACATTGAAGAACATGTTAATAAAGTAGGTGTTCAGTTTTCGCATTACCAAAAAAAAAAAAAAAAAAAAAAAAATCTGCAACCTAGAATTCTGCAAGTAGTATTGAATCTCTTAGGTGAAATCGGTTTATATGCAATTTATATATATACTGTATATATATTAAATGTTTTTATACTCACAGCCGGACTTGAACCACCGACAGTTAAAACAAGTGCCTATACTTTAATCCACTATACTACGGCGTGATAGAGGATACTTGTGTGTAGTGGATTTAACCCATAATTAGCGGCGAGCAACATAAGTCGAGTTAAATAAAGCTGGACTATGTGGCGGCGCTCGACATAACTCGAGTGGCAATTTCAGCACGTAATGTGGCTGAGAGAGAGAGACAAGTGGTGGCAGGAGACTAGCGAGCGTATGACTGCTCCAGACCACCGCGGCGAACCTACTGACACAAATCTCAGCTCCCTCCTCCCTCTCTCACTCGCTACATACTCAATTATGTACTGAAAGTACCGAATTACCTGCTTTTTGCACTCGCGTTGCACGGTTATTGCAAGAAAACTATCCATCATACAAGGATCGTTATGGTGTCATTCGAAAGCTCTGTTTATGCCCTTTCAGGGATAGGTACTTGTTTTACGTTCTGGGTCTTATTTAGGCATGAAAATGATCACGTAAACAGCCCTATTTTGGCTAAAAACACCCCGCTGTGCGGTACACATAAATAAACCGCATAGGCCGCTCGTAAGGTGTTAAGCATAGACACTAATCCTGACTGTTGGTGGTTCATGTCTGCCTGGGAGTATATATGTATATACCGGTATATAATTACATTTGTGATCACATTGAATCTTAACTATTTAAATATTTATCTATAATAAGGTCAGCGTAACACTATTTTGTAGCATTTTGAATATCTATTACAAATAGTGATCATATTGGCCTACTGTGACCTTGACCTTTGACATATAATAAAATACATTTATTTGGATGGTCGTCGCATTGACCAACTGATTTTGCCTGTATAACTTGGTGACAATACATTAAACAGTCTAGGAGGAGTTTAGGGAAAGTGACAAATACTCTTGTTTTGACCTTGACTTCTGACCTTAACTATTACAATATGTATGTGAAATGTGATACATATATAATATTTATGTAATAAGCCATAACACAGCCAGTTTTCCAAAAATTTTAGTAATCTTTCTTAATAATAAAAGTTGACCTTTGACCTTGACCTGTGACCTTGACCTTTATGTAAGAGTACATTTTTTTTTGCATTGACATTGACCATGAAAATCAAATAAGCATGTGTAATTTCATTAAAACCCATTAGATAGTTTCATATATATAACTAGAATAGTTGACCTTGACCTTTGACCATTATCTTGACCTTTATGTCTCGACAATTATTATTTTACTTTTCACTTAAAGTGCAATTATCTGACCAAATTTTGTGAAGTTTGCATGGAAAGTAAAGAAAATAGCATATTGACCTTTTATTTGACCTTGACCTGTGACCTTGACCTTTCACATGGAATTGTATAGTTTCTTGCATGACCTTGGCCTAGGTATTCCGAATAAACATGGTAAGCCTAGTGAAAATCTAACAGTTAGTATAAGAAATACTAGTAGAAAAACTATTTTGACCTTTGACCTTGATCTTTGACCTAACCCTTTAGAATATGTATCTAAAATGTGGGCAATACGATATCAAGGTTACCAGTAACTTGTATAGTGAAAATTAAGACATTTGAGTATAAAGTAAAATAAATAGTAAAAGTTGACCTTTGACCTTGACCTGGACCTTATGTAAGAATGTTTTTTTGTTTAGTGACATTGCCCCGGAAAATCAAATAAGCATGCCTAATTTCATTAAAACCCATCAGTTAGTTTCATATATATTAATAGAATAGTTGACCTTGACCTTTGACCTTTATGATATGTGGCCAATGAATCTATGTCCATTCTGTAATAAGGACACCAAAATTGGACAGCATAATCCATACGGGGTCTCACTAATGACAAGTAAAGTTTTAAGATAACATCAGCAGTTCTGTTACTCACACTCCTAGAGATGAACCCGAGAATCCTGTTTGCCTTATTACGAACGCTTATACACTGTTTTCTAGGCTTCAAATCATTGCTAACAAACACACCTAGATCTTTCTCGCAGTCTGAATTTTCTAATTCTAAATTAGCTAGTTTATATTTAACATTTGTTTGCATCTTCCCTATCTTTAATACCTTGCATTTGTCAATGTTAAACTTCATCTTCCAATTTACTGACCATTCATGTAAGGTATCTAGATCCCTTTGGAGGCACTCTATATCGCTATCTGAATCAATTGATCTCCCTATTTTAGTATCATCTGCGAATTTACTTATCCTACTAGTTATACCTAAATCTAGGTCATTTATGTATATAAGAAACAACAGGGGACCTAATACCGATCCCTGGGGGACACCACTTTTGACTGCTCCCCATTCTGACTTGGTACCATTTATGCTGACTCTCTGCTTCCTACCAATTAGCCATGACCTAATCCATCCTAACAACGCCCCACCTATTCCATGTGCCTCAACCTTACTCATCAATCTCTCATGAGGGACTCTGTCGAAAGCTTTACTGAAATCTAAATATATAATATCATATGACTTGTCATTATCTACTGCTTCATATACCTCTGAGAAAAAACTAAGCAAATTAGTAAGGCAAGACCGTCCCTGAGTGAATCCATGCTGAGAAGAATTGATTAAGTTAAATGTTTCTAAGTGGTTTCTCATTTTCCTAGCAATAATTGACTCTAGTAGCTTTCCTATGATTGAAGTGAGACTAATGGGACGGTAATTGGATGCTATTGATTTATCACCTTTTTTGAAGATCGGAACTACATTTGCAAGCTTCCAAGCTTCTGGAACTATACCTGTTTCTAATGACTTGTTAAATAGAAATGTTAATGGGTAACTTAACTCATCTCTGCATTCTTTTAATACTCTAGCATATACCTCATCAGGACCAGGCGATTTATGAGGTTTCAGTCTGTCAATTTCCTTAAGCACATCATTTCTACTTATAGTAACCGTACATAACCTATTATCTATACTATCGCTGTATAACTTACGGACTTCTGGAAACTGTGCCAAATTTTCATTAGTGAAAACGAAAAGAAATTGACTATTTAATGTACTGCACATTTCTAAATCACTTTCTGTCAATTCTCCTATCGAAATTTTAAGGGGACCAATTACATCTCTAACCTTGGATTTATATAGTTGGTAAAAAGCTTTAGGATTATTTTTTGAGTCATTGGCAACTTTAATTTTATAATTTCTTTTTTCTTTACTAATATCCTTTTTTCCTGTCGTGATAGATTCTGATAGTAAGCAAGTAGGTGAATTTCGCCTTTTTTAATTTTTCTATATATTCCTCTCTTTTTTCCTAGAAGATCTAATAGTCTATTATTCATCCATTTGGGTTGGTTCTGTGTTGATCTAAATTTTCTTTTGGGGATATATTTATTTTGCGCATTGAATACTGACTTGATAAAATTATCGTATGTATCTACCAAGTTTGACGTCTCTTCCTGACTTAAGATGACAGGTGCCTGAGAAAGGATACACTCATTTGGACACCTGGATCGACTTAATTTTTTGACCATAGGGTCCGCTAACAGGGCTTCTCTTAACCCACCATAATTGGCTTTTCTGAAGTCAGGTATTAATGTTGTATTCTCTCTGATATTACCTTTCCATTGTATATTAAAATACACAGAATTGTGATCACTATTTCCTAGGTGGTCCCCGATTTCTACACTATTTATCGTATGTTCATTGTTACTGAAAACTAAATCGAGAATATTATCACCTCTAGTCGGCGTATCTATGAATTGAGATAAAAAACTATCTTGTACTACCTCAATAAACTCCTTTGAATCAGAGTCGCCTATTTGTTGCTGCCAATCTATATTAGGGAAATTAAAATCCCCCATAATGCACACGTTGCTAAGCCTTGATGCTATTTTAATTTCCTCCCATAATGATGTTCCGTCATTTCTACTCATATTTGGCGGTCTATACATAACTCCAATAACTAAAGTCTCACTACCTTCGTTAACTTCTACCCAAACACTTTCATTTTCATTATTTACTCTAATACCTGATTTAGTACAGCTTTTTAATGAACTCCTGACAAACACTGCTATACCGCCGCCCCTCCTACTTGTTCGGTCATATTTAAACAAACTATATCCCGGTATATCAAACTCTGCTAAAAAATGCCTGGTTTCTGTATTAATCCATGTTTCAGTTAACGCTATTATGTCTATATTTTCTTTGCTAACCAGTGCTCTAAGTTCGTTCATTTTGTTACATAAACTCCTGCAATTTGTATAATAAACCCTCAAACTATTACTTGTATTTGCAACTATTTTTCTATTGTTTTTAACTAATTTATTTGTACCTGTTGAACTACTGGACCTAGACGGAAAATCTACGCTATCAAAATGTTCGTTATTACTATCAATTTCATGTGGCTGGGATTCTATTTTACTTACACACCTATGGTTTATTAACAAAACCCCTCAACAAACTTGTCGAGTGAGCTGGCTAAGGTCGAAACTCCTAGTCGAGAGAGATGTACTCCATCCTGGGCATACATTTCATCCTTACCGTAGAAGAGGTTCCAGTTATCCAGGAATGGAATAGTATTTGCCTTGCAATACTTCTCCCAGTCGGCTATTTACACCAATAGCCCTGGAGGACCATTCCTTCCTTACCCCTCTTCTTGGTAGGATACTGTGTACCACAGGAACTCCACCCTTCTCCTTGATCCTCTCCAACATTTCCTGGTACGTGGTGAGCAACTCCTCAGTCCTGCATTTCCAAATGTCGTTGCTCCCTGCGTTGAGGAAGATGATGGGGTCCTCTCCACTCGCTTCCATGACACCATGGAATATTGGATATTAATCACCATGGATATTAATAGAATAGTTGACCTTGCCGTTTGACCTTTATCTTGACCTTTATGATATTTGTCCAAATGTATTCTTTTCCTTTTCATTTAAAGTGAACTATCTCACCAAATGTTGTGAAGTTTGCATGAAAAGTAAAGAAAATAGCATATTGACCTTTTATTTGACCTTGACCTGTGACCTTTACCTTTATTATGGAATTGTATAGTTTCTTGTATGACCTTTGCCTAGGTATTCCGAATATACATGGTAAGCCTAGTGAGAATCTAACAGTTAGTATAAGAAATAATAGTGAAAACCTATTTTGACCTTTGACCTTGACCTTTGACCTTACCCTTATGAATATTTACCTAAAATTTTGTCAATATGATTATAGGTTACCAGTAACTTGTATAGTGAAAATGAAGACATTTGAGTAAGAACTAAAAAATATAAAAATAGTGACCTTATTTTTAACCTTAGCCTTTGACTTTAACCTTTAAGTTAAATGGAAATTTTCTTTTTGACTGACCTTCGCATTGACCAAATGAATATACCTGTGAAATATGGTGCAAATCCATCAAACGGTCTAGGAGGAGTTTCCGGACAGACAGACAGACGGACGACGACGACGACGACGGACGACGACGACGACAGACAGGCTGGCTGGTGGTGCACAGTATTCAGGCGGGATCTGTGTGCGCGATACCACTCTGCTTCGCAGAGTTGATAAATTGTGCCGGTCAAAGTTCAGGATATGTCAGAGAGTTATTGTTCATATTGCTTTGTATGCACTGACAGTCAGAAAATATTGAAGTTTGGTGAAATGAACGTACTTTAGCTAGGGTCAAATGTTCACGGGCATTCTTGAGTTTGACAGAAGTTATGGAAGGCCTTTTTGTTTTACCTAGGGGACAAACTTAAATATATTGCTTGAAAATGGCAAAATCAAGCAAAATCCTCAATAACAATTGAACAAAATATGATATTAATCCACAAGACGTCGGAAAAAGATAGTGAACACCACCATATGAGGGGTGCGTCCAGTACACCCGAACACGCAAACGTGATAGCTCTACTGGAAGTGATAGCATCTTATTCGGCGAATCATGTTTGAAACTGCTGGCAATCAGACAGCGATCACGCTATCACACCGTTGAGGTGACTTGCGACGAAAATAGTCCTAAATCACACATTTATAAACAAACAAATCGTGACTATTATGCTTATATAACGTAAAAGAAGGAATTTTAGTGCAGTTCTTACGATTACTTCTCCTCATTTTAACAGCGGCAGTTAAGGCCGACCAATAACGTTTTCGCTTATAAATCAGGAAGTCTGCACGCAAAGAGTCGAAGCTCAATGACTTCATGTTTTGTATACGTTTATTATATGTTCGTAGATTTGTATTGGTCATATTACTATGTCAATCTTATATGTTAACGGGCTTTAACATGCCTTATATATTATTGACCGCTTGTCTCTAATATTGGTTGCTTTATATTTCTTGTTCGTGTTCTTGTTGGCTTGGAAGGGCGCTCGGGTGACAGACGCTCGCTTGGCCCTGTGTGTATATTATGTAATTACTGTATTTAGTATTTATTAACAGCACATTCTGATTGCATCCAAGTATGTTAGGTCAGTTAAACCATGTCTGCTACCCACGCTATTGTTCTATTTTCAAATATAATCTAATACTCAAGAAAGAAATAAGCAATAAGCTTCCACTAATATACAATAACCTATACACATTCATCGCCAGGAAAATAAAATATATATATTTACTTCACCAATAGACTAACAGTGAATTTGTTAAAACTTACAGTACACGGGAAATATAGAGCTACCTTTGCCAGATAAAGGCCCTAATAAATACTGTAAATCTTTGTCCAAGATTCCTAATGGAAATTAATGGCTAAAACGTTATTATAAGGTAAAAATAGTCTGATGTGACACAATCTACAGGAGGCCGTCTGTCTTGAACAAGTCAGCTGACTGTAGCTGATTGTAGGACAATCTTGGCCAATATATTGATGGATTATATTGATTAAAATATATTTATGGAAATGAATTGCCGAAACAGTACACGTGTGACAGGGCCTATGACCTTTGTGGATATCGCCGACTATTTTGAATTTCGAGCCCACAGCCATTGACCAATCAGCGACGAGAATTAATGTTTGACTATCACGTCGTTCACCCTGCTCAATCATAAACATGATTGCTGAAAGATAAACAGTATTAATGCCTCGAGAACATCTGAACTCAACCCAGGTTAATGAAAATATCTGCCACCCATTATTTATATTTATATATGCTAATTAGCTCACAGGCAAACATTTAACTGTAAAAGCTTTAAGGGGGTGGTTCTTTTCTCACAGCCGGACTTGAACCACCGACAGTTAAAACAAGTGCCTATACTTTAATCCACTATACTACGGCGTGATAGAGGATACTTGTGTGTAGTGGATTAAAGCATAGACACTAATCCTGACTGTTGGTGGTTCATGTCCGCCTGTGAGTATATATGTATATACCGGTATATAATTACATTTATGATCACATTGAATCTTAACTATTAAAATATTTATCTATAATAAGGTCAGCGTAACACTATTTTGTAGCATTTTGAATATCTATTACAAATAGTGATCATATAGGCCTACTGTGACCTTGACCTTTGACATATAATAAAATACATATATTTGGATGGTCGTCGCATTGACCAACTGAATTTGCCTGTATAACTTGGTGACAATACATTAAACAGTCTAGGAGGAGATTAGGGAAAATAACAAATACTCTTGTTTTGATCTTGACTTCTGACCTTAACTATTACAATATGTATGTGAAATTTGATACATATATAATATTTATGTAATAAGCCATAACACAGCCAGTTTTCCAAAATTTTAGTAATCTTTCTTAATAATAAAAGTTGTCCTTTGACCTTGACCTGTGACCTTGACCTTTATGTAAGAGTACATTTTTTTTTGCATTGACATTGCCCATGAAAATCAAATAAGCATGTGTAATTTCATTAAAACCCATTAGATAGTTTCATATATAACTAGAATAGTTGACCTTGACCTTTGACCATTATCTTGACCTTTATATGTCTCGACAATTATTATTTTACTTTTCACTTAAAGTGCAATTATCTGACCAAATTGTGTGAAGTTTGCATGGAAAGTAAAGCAAATAGCATATTGACCTTTAATTTGACCTTGACCTGTGACCTTGACCTTTCACATGGAATTGTATAGTTTCTTGCATGACCTTGGCCTAGGTATTCCGAATAAACATGGTAAGCCTAGTGAAAATCTAACAGTTAGTATAAGAAATACTAGTAGAAAACTATTTTGACCTTTGACCTTGATCTTTGACCTAACCCTTTAGAATATGTATCTAAAATGTGGGCAATACGATATCAAGGTTACCAGTAACTTGTATAGTGAAAATTAAGACATTTGAGTATAAAGTAAAATAAATAGTAAAAGTTGACCTTTGACCTTGACCTGGATCTTATGTAAGAATGTTTTTTTGTTTATTGACATTGCCCCGAAAAATCAAATAAGCATGCCTAATTTCATTAAAACCCATCAGTTAGTTTCATATATATTAATAGAATAGTTGACCTTGACCTTTGACCTTTATGATATGTGGCCAAATGTATTATTTCAATTTCATTTAAAATGCAACTATCTCACCAAATTTTGTGAAGTTTGCAAGAAAAGTAAAGAAAGTAGCATATTGACCTTTTATTTGACCTTGGCCTGTGACCTTGACCTTTATTATGGAATTGTATAGTTTCTTGTATGACCTTGGCCTAGGTATTCAGAATATACATGATAATCCTAGTGAGAATCTAACAGTTAGTAAAAGAAATACTAGTGAAAAACTTATTTTGACCTTTGACCTTGACCTTTGACCTTACCATTAGGAATCTTTACATAAACATTTGGTCAATACGATATATAGGTTACCAGTAACTTGTATAGTGAACATTAAGACATTTGAGTAAAAAGTAAAATAAATAGTAAAAGTTTACCTTTGACCTTGACCTGTGACCTGGACCTTTATGTAGGAGTGTTTTTTTTTGTTTTTTGTTTTTTTTATTGACATTGGCCCGGAAATTCAAATAAGCATGCCTAATTTCATTAAACCCATCATTTAGTTTCATATATATTAATAGAATAGTTGACCTTGCCCTTTGACCTTTATCTTGACCTTTATGATGTGTCCAAATGTATTATTTTCCTTTTCATTTAAAGTGAACTATCTCACCAAATGTTTTGAAGTTTGAATGAAAAGTAAAGAAAATAGCATATTGACCTTTTATTTGACCTTGACCTGTGACCTTGACCTTTATTATGGAATTGTATAGTTTCTTGTATGACCTTTGCCTAGGTATTCCGAATATACATGGTAAGCCTAGTGAGAATCTAACAGTTAGTATAAGAAATAATAGTGAAAAACTTATTTTGACCTTTGACCTTGACCTTTGACCTTACCATTATGAATATTTACCTAAAATTTTGTCTATGATTATAGGTTACCAGTAACTTGTATAGTGAAAATGAAGACATTTGAGTAAGAACTAAAAAATATAAAAATAGTGACCTTATGTTTAACCTTGGCCTTTGACTTTAACCTTTAAGTTAAATGGAAATTTTCTTTTTGACTGACCTTCGCATTGACCAAATGAATATACCTGTGAAATTTGGTGAAAATCCATCAAACGGTCTAGGAGGAGTTTCCGGACAGACAGACAGACGGACGACGACGACGACGACGGACGACGACGACGACAGACAGGCTGGCTGGTGGTGCACAGTATACGGGTGGGATCTGTGTGCGCGATACCACTCTGCTTCGCAGAGTTGATAAATTGTGCCGGTCAAAGTTCAAGATATGTCAGTGAGTTATTGTTCATATTGCTTTGTATGCACTGACAGTCAGAAAATATTGAAGTTTGGTGAAATGAACGTACTTTAGCTAGGGTCAAATGTTCACGGGCATTCTTGAGTTTGACAGAAGTTATGGAAGGCCTTTTTGTTTTACCTAGGGGACAAACTTAAATATATTGCTTGAAAATGGCAAAATAAAGCAAAATCCTCAATAACAATTGAACAAAATATGATATTAATCCACAAGACGTCGAAAAAGATAGTGAACACCACCATATGAGGGGTGCGTCCAGTACACCCGAACACGCAAACATGATAGCTCTACTGGAAGTGATAGCATCTTATTCGGCGAATCATGTTTGAAACTGCTGGCAATCAGACAGCGATCACGCTATCACACCGTTGAGGTGACTTGCGACGAAAATAGTCCTAAATCACACATTTATAAACAAACAAATAGTGACTATTATGCTTATATAACGTAAAAGAAGGAATTTTAGTGCAGTTCTTACGATTACTTCTCCTCATTTTAACAGCGGCAGTTAAGGCCGACCAATAACGTTTTCGCTTATAAATCAGGAAGTCTGCACGCAAAGAGTCGAAGCTCAATGACTTCATGTTTTGTATACGTTTATTATATGTTCGTAGATTTGTATTGGTCATATTACTATGTCAATCTTATATGTTAACGGGCTTTAACATGCCTTATATATTATTGACCGCTTGTCTCTAATATTGGTTGCTTTATATTTCTTGTTCGTGTTCTTGTTGGCTTGGAAGGGCGCTCGGGTGACAGACGCTCGCTTGGCCCTGTGTGTTATATTATGTAATTACTGTATTTAGTATTTATTAACAGCACATTCTGATTGCATCCAAGTATGTTAGGTCAGTTAAACCATGTCTGCTACCCCCGCTACTGTTCTATTTTCAAATATAATCTAATACTCAAGAAAGAAATAAGCAATAAGCTTCCACTAATATACAATAACCTATACACATTCATCGCCAGGAAAATAAAATATATATATTTACTTCACCAATAGACTAACAGTGAATTTGTTAAAACTTACAGTACACGGGAAATATAGAGCTACCTTTGCCAGATAAAGGCCCTAATAAATACTGTAAATCTTTGTCCAAGATTCCTAATGGAAATTAATGGCTAAAACGTTATTATAAGGTAATAATAGTCTGATGTGACACAATCTACAGGAGGCCGTCTGTCTTGAACAAGTCAGCTGACTGTACCTGATCGTAGGACAATCTTGGCCAATATATTGATGGATTATATTGATTAAAATATATTTATGGAAATGAATTGCCGAAACAGTACACGTGTGACAGGGCCTATGACCTTTGTGGGTATCGCCGACTATTTTGAATTTCGCGACCACAGCCATTGACCAATCAGCGACGAGAATTAATGTTTGGCTATCACGTCGTTCACCCTGCTCAATCATAAACATGATTGCTGAAAGATAAACAGTATTAATGCCTCGAGAACATCTGAACTCAACCCAGGTTAATGAAAATATCTGCCACCCATTATTTATATTTATATATGCTAATTAGCTCACAGGCAAACATTTAACTGTAAAAGCTTTAAGGGGGTGGTTCTTTTCTCACAGCCGGACTTGAACCACCGACAGTTAAAACAAGTGCCTATACTTTAATCCACTATACTACGGCGTGATAGAGGATACTTGTGTGTAGTGGATTAAAGCATAGACACTAATCCTGACTGTTGGTGGTTCATGTCCGCCTGTGAGTATATATGTATATACCGGTATATAATTACATTTATGATCACATTGAATCTTTACTATTAAAATATTTATCTATAATAAGGTCAGCGTAACACTATTTTGTAGCATTTTGAATATCTATTACAAATAGTGATCATATAGGCCTACTGTGACCTTGACCTTTGACATATAATAAAATACATATATTTGGATGGTCGTCGCATTGACCAACTGAATTTGCCTGTATAACTTGGTGACAATACATTAAACAGTCTAGGAGGAGATTAGGGAAAATGACAAATACTCTTGTTTTGACCTTGACTTCTGACCTAAACTATTACAATATGTATGTGAAATTTGATACATATATAATATTTATGTAATAAGCCATAACACAGCCAGTTTTCCAAAATTTTAGTAATCTTTCTTAACACCTTACGAGCGGCCTATGCGGTTTATTTATGTGTACCGCACAGCGGGGTGTTTTTAGCCAAAATAGGGCTGTTTACGTGATCATTTTCATGCCTAAATAAGACCCAGAACGTAAAACAAGTACCTATCCCTGAAAGGGCATAAACAGAGCTTTCGAATGACACCATAACGATCCTTGTATGATGGATAGTTTTCTTGCAATAACCGTGCAACGCGAGTGCAAAAAGCAGGTAATTCGGTACTTTCAGTACATAATTGAGTATGTAGCGAGTGAGAGAGGGAGGAGGGAGCTGAGATTTGTGTCAGTAGGTTCGCCGCGGTGGTCTGGAGCAGTCATACGCTCGCTAGTCTCCTGCCACCACTTGTCTCTCTCTCTCAGCCACATTACGTGCTGAAATTGCCACTCGAGTTATGTCGAGCGCCGCCACATAGTCCAGCTTTTTTTAACTCGACTTATGTTGCTCGCCGCTAATTAAGGGTTAATAATAAAAGTTGTCCTTTGACCTTGACCTGTGACCTTGACCTTTATGTAAGAGTACATTTTTTTTGGCATTGACATTGCCCATGAAAATCAAATAAGCATGTGTAATTTCATTAAAACCCATTAGATAGTTTCATATATAACTAGAATAGTTGACCTTGACCTTTGACCATTATCTTGACCTTTATATGTCTCGACAATTATTATTTTACTTTTCACTTAAAGTGCAATTATCTGACCAAATTGTGTGAAGTTTGCATGGAAAGTAAAGCAAATAGCATATTGACCTTTAATTTGACCTTGACCTGTGACCTTGACCTTTCACATGGAATTGTATAGTTTCTTGCATGACCTTGGCCTAGGTATTCCGAATAAACATGGTAAGCCTAGTGAAAATCTAACAGTTAGTATAAGAAATACTTGTAGAAAACTATTTTGACCTTTGACCTTGATCTTTGACCTAACCCTTTAGAATATGTATCTAAAATGTGGGCAATACGATATCAATGTTACCAGTAACTTGTATAGTGAAAATTAAGACATTTGAGTATAAAGTAAAATAAATAGTAAAAGTTGACCTTTGACCTTGACCTGGACCTTATGTAAGAATGTTTTTTTGTTTATTGACATTGCCCCGGAAAATCAAATAAGCATGCCTAATTTCATTAAAACCCATCAGTTAGTTTCATATACTGTATATTAATAGAATAGTTGACCTTGACCTTTGACCTTTATGATATGTGGCCAAATGTATTATTTCAATTTCATTTAAAATGCAACTATCTCACCAAATTTTGTGAAGTTTGCAAGAAAAGTAAAGAAAGTAGCATATTGACCTTTTATTTGACCTTGGCCTGTGACCTTGACCTTTATTATGGAATTGTATAGTTTCTTGTATGACCTTGGCCTAGGTATTCAGAATATACATGATAATCCTAGTGAGAATCTAACAGTTAGTAAAAGAAATACTAGTGAAAAACTTATTTTGACCTTTGACCTTGACCTTTGACCTTACCATTAGGAATCTTTACATAAACATTTGGTCAATACGATATATAGGTTACCAGTAACTTGTATAGTGAACATTAAGACATTTGAGTAAAAAGTAAAATAAATAGTAAAAGTTTACCTTTGACCTTGACCTGTGACCTGGACCTTTATGTAGGAGTGTTTTTTTTTGTTTTTTGTTTTTTTTATTGACATTGGCCCGGAAATTCAAATAAGCATGCCTAATTTCATTAAACCCATCATTTAGTTTCATATATATTAATAGAATAGTTGACCTTGCCCTTTGACCTTTATCTTGACCTTTATGATGTGTCCAAATGTATTATTTTCCTTTTCATTTAAAGTGAACTATCTCACCAAATGTTTTGAAGTTTGAATGAAAAGTAAAGAAAATAGCATATTGACCTTTTATTTGACCTTGACCTGTGACCTTGACCTTTATTATGGAATTGTATAGTTTCTTGTATGACCTTTGCCTAGGTATTCCGAATATACATGGTAAGCCTAGTGAGAATCTAACAGTTAGTATAAGAAATAATAGTGAAAAACTTATTTTGACCTTTGACCTTGACCTTTGACCTTACCATTATGAATATTTACCTAAAATTTTGTCTATGATTATAGGTTACCAGTAACTTGTATAGTGAAAATGAAGACATTTGAGTAAGAACTAAAAAATATAAAAATAGTGACCTTATTTTTAACCTTGGCCTTTGACTTTAACCTTTAAGTTAAATGGAAATGTTCTTTTTGACTGACCTTCGCATTGACCAAATGAATATACCTGTGAAATTTGGTGAAAATCCATCAAACGGTCTAGGAGGAGTTTCCGGACAGACAGACAGACGGACGACGACGACGACGACGGACGACGACGACGACAGACAGGCTGGCTGGTGGTGCACAGTATACGGGCGGGATCTGTGTGCGCGATACCACTCTGCTTCGCAGAGTTGATAAATTGTGCCGGTCAAAGTTCAAGATATGTCAGCGAGTTATTGTTCATATTGCTTTGTATGCACTGACAGTCAGAAAATATTGAAGTTTGGTGAAATGAACGTACTTTAGCTAGGGTCAAATGTTCACGGGCATTCTTGAGTTTGACAAAAGTTATGGAAGGCCTTTTTGTTTTACCTAGGGGACAAACTTAAATATATTGCTTGAAAATGGCAAAATCAAGCAAAATCCTCAATAACAATTGAACAAAATATGATATTAATCCACAAGACGTCGAAAAAGATAGTGAACACCACCATATGAGGGGTGCGTCCAGTACACCCGAACACGCAAACATGATAGCTCTACTGGAAGTGATAGCATCTTATTCGGCGAATCATGTTTGAAACTGCTGGCAATCAGACAGCGATCACGCTATCACTCCGTTGAGGTGACTTGCGACGAAAATAGTCCTAAATCACACATTTATAAACCAACAAATAGTGACTATTATGCTTATATAACGTAAAAGAAGGAATTTTAGTGCAGTTCTTACGATTACTTCTCCTCATTTTAACAGCGGCAGTTAAGGCCGACCAATAACGTTTTCGCTTATAAATCAGGAAGTCTGCACGCAAAGAGTCGAAGCTCAATGACTTCATGTTTTGTATACGTTTATTATATGTTCGTAGATTTGTATTGGTCATATTACTATGTCAATCTTATATGTTAACGGGCTTTAACATGCCTTATATATTATTGACCGCTTGTCTCTAATATTGGTTGCTTTATATTTCTTGTTCGTGTTCTTGTTGGCTTGGAAGGGCGCTCGGGTGACAGACGCTCGCTTGCCCTGTGTGTTATATTATGTAATTACTGTATTTAGTATTTATTAACAGCACATTCTGATTGCATCCAAGTATGTTAGGTCAGTTAAACCATGTCTGCTACCCCCGCTACTGTTCTATTTTCAAATATAATCTAATACTCAAGAAAGAAATAAGCAATAAGCTTCCACTAATATACAATAACCTATACACATTCATCGCCAGGAAAATAAAATATATATATTTACTTCACCAATAGACTAACAGTGAATTTGTTAAAACTTACAGTACACGGGAAATATAGAGCTACCTTTTCCAGATAAAGGCCCTAATAAATACTGTAATTCTTTGTCCAAGATTCCTAATGGAAATTAATGGCTAAAACGTTATTATAAGGTAATAATAGTCTGATGTGACACAATCTACAGGAGGCCGTCTGTCTTGAACAAGTCAGCTGACTGTACCTGATCGTAGGACAATCTTGGCCATTATATTGATGGATTATATTGATTAAAATATATTTATGGAAATGAATTGCCGAAACAGTACACGTGTGACAGGGCCTATGACCTTTGTGGGTATCGCCGACTATTTTGAATTTCGCGCCCACAGCCATTGACCAATCAGCGACGAGAATTAATGTTTGGCTATCACGTCGTTCACCCTGCTCAATCATAAACATGATTGCTGAAAGATAAACAGTATTAATGCCTCGAGAACATCTGAACTCAACCCCGGTTAATGAAAATATCTGCCAACCATTATTTATATTTATATATGCTAATTAGCTCACAGGCAAACATTTAACTGTAAAAGCTTTAAGGGGGTGGTTCTTTTCTGGGCCCCCTTCTCCCTCATGTTTAGCCATTTAGCTTTGAGAGTTTAAAATGTTTTGTCGTTAGTTTGGTGATTTTGAGGCCTATTTCCCCATGTATTTGTCAATTTTAAGACCTTTCGTGCCTCTTAGGTGTCCATGTTTTCCTGCCAAACGATAGCGAGCTTACAATTTAGGATTGATCGGCCTTTGGCTGGACCATTTTTCTACCGAAATCCATAGACATTTCTCTCAAATAGTGGTCTCGAAGGTATTATATAATTATATATATATATTATATTATACTGTATATATAAACTAAAAAAAAAAACATATATACAATCCTCCCATTAAATCTTGACTCATTCACAGCACTTGTCCCACGTCGGAGAGTCGAGCCCACAGCTAACCTATTGTCCGTAATGTGTTGTTCAACCTTTGATTGATGGCTGCTTTGTAATAAAGGACACGTAATTGTAACATAAAGACTATTTTAGTCGTGTATGTGTTCTTATATGAAAAGATAAGCCGAAGAAAACGTTTTATGTGTTCTGGTATCATTATATAATCCAAAGAACACTCTTTATGTGTGTTGCTATTAAAATATAAGCTGAATGACATTGTTTATGTGTTCTATTATTAATACATAAACCGAAGAACACTGTTAATGTGTTCTAATATTAACCTTAATGAAATATGCCAAAGAACACTGTTTATGGGTTCTATTATTTATTGAATATACCAAATAACACTGTTTATGTGTTTTATTATTTATTGAAATGTTTATTGAATATTAAGGAAATATACCAAAGAATACTGTTTATGTGTTTTATTATTTATTGAATATACCGAAGAACACAGTTTATGATGTGGTCTATTATTAATACATAAACCGAAAAATGTACACATTTATCTGGAAGGGGGATCTTGCGGAAATATTCTTAAGCTTGATGGAGTGCTAATGGGAGAAAAAAAATAGTATACTATATATATATATATATATACCGGTATATATATATACTGTATATATATATATATATATATATATATATATATATATATTATATATATATATATATATATATATATATATATATATATATATATATATATATCGACCAATAAGAAAACCCTACTCCCTTAAATCCCTTACCACTACTGGGACACAACTCAGTAATACAAAATAGGTAAGAAGTGGGTAATTATAGTGTCCATAATATTCTACCCATTTAAAGGTATATAGAAGGTAATAAACCCATCAAATATAGGGACTGAAAGGTATATCACTATAATAACACCCAATGAGTATATATAACTTTATGATAATTTTTGTATATAACTATTATAATACCCAATGAGTATATATAACTTGATCATACATTTGGTATAACACTATTATAATACCCAATGATTATATATAACTTTATCATACATTTGCTATATCACTCTTTCTGTACCGGCGATGTCTATTTAATTGTATGCTAAGCATATTTAGACGATTTTGAGTAGTTTAAGAATGACCTGTGGTAAAAAAGTAGTTCAGTGATATAGTCAGAAAGCCTGTTAATTGCTGGAGGCCATATTTAAACTGACTAGAACCGTCTAATAGTAGAGAGCATGAAGGTAAAAGGACGGCACCGGTACTGAACGGGTTGAAATAACCAATTATTATATATAAAACTGCCTACCCTGTCTTGTCCAGCAGTGGCAGGGGTACTATCACGGCAGAAGACCATCGATCACGTTTGAGTATTAAGGGGGGATGATTCACTTGTTGGTCGATTTTTTTGTATAAGTTTAATGTTTCTATTTTCCTTTCATAGACCTCTATCAAACTTAAAAATTCAACACCAGGATCCCCCTTCAAAATATATTTGTAAATTTTTCGGTAGAAAAATGTCCCCGCCGAAGGCCGGTTCCTCCTAAATTATAGGCTCGCTATCGCTCGCCAGGAAAACATTGAAACCTTAATGGCACGAAAAGTCTTAATGTTAACAAAGAAAAGGGGCGAAAGGTCTTAACATCGCCAAACTAATGGACTGAACGTCTAAAAATCTGAAAATTAAAGGGGCTAAGCACGAGAGAGAAGTATGTCCAGAAATATGTCCCATCTCCCCTGGCTTAAGCAGTAAAGAAGATCAAGGTATTCGCAACACATTCCTTGGATGCAGTTAAGACCTAAAAAAAGTGCCATAAAACTGATATATGTTATTGTAGTCGAATTTATTTCAGCTGCCGGTAAACTGGTTCCCTTAAGTCGGTATCACATGAGAGCTTTTTCCCTCAATATTTATTTTCAACACTGGTCTGGCAGCTTTGGAGGTCAACATTCATAATATTTCGGTCACCTAAATTAATCTATCATCAGTCTAGTTTCCGATACCAGTGCCAAATATTCCCGAAATGTTGCCAGAAATTTTTTGATCATGGAATGTTGACTATAAAAGCTCTCGTGTGATACCGGTTCTAGACACTGATTTCTCTATAATTATAAGACAACTAAGAAACTGCTAAGTCACTGAATCATATCATTGCCATGTTTTCATAATGCACACCCTATTCTACCATCAAATTTTTGTAATATTTACAATTTGAAACCCATTAACGCCATCAGACAGTGCACTAGGACCATAAGGCTGGGAGAGTGTAGATAGCAGAAGATAGAGGAAGCTGTTGGAATGGTTTTGGTATGTGTGTTAATAATCTGTATAGCTGGGTAATCAAGATAGGCACTTGGCAATTTGCCATCAGCGGTCAAGAAACAGACTGAGTACACTGGTATAAATATAGAGTTTATATAGGGTATGGAATAGGTATGTCATATCATCGGGTACATTGATCGTCATTGACCTCTCTATCCTTGTAATAGATGGACTTACTACCACCAATATACCTTTAAAGGGGGTAGGTTTAATTATTAGTTGATTTATATATTTATTTATGATTGTGTTAGTTTACTTCCTAGACCTCCATCAAACTTAATATATTATCATCAAGATCCCCCTTCAAGATAAATTTGTACATTTCTCGATAGAAAAATATCCCGGCCGAAATCCTGTTCCTCCAAATCTAAAGACTCGCTCTCCAGGAAAAAATCGATACCTAAGTGACACGACAGGTTTTGGTATTGATAAAGAAATTGGACAAAATGTCTTAAAATATGCAAACTAATGCGGCGAACGTCATAAAATCTCAAAAGTAATGGGGCTAAACATGAGGAAGAAGGGGGTCCAGAAAAATCAACTACAACCAATATACCTATATATGGTAGATTATTAATAACTCTATAATCACCCTTTCCATACCTATAAACAATTTTTTACAGCATATAAAACAAAGACTGCAACACCACAGGTTTATAATTATGTGGTCTGTGTGGGCAGTGTTTAGTTAGAAGAATGTCTGGGAAGGCGGTTTGGTTACCCTAGGGGACAAACTGAAATACATTGCTTGAAAATAGCAAAAGCAAGCAAATTCCTCAATAATAATTGAGCAAAATATCATAATAACCCACTACACGTTGGACCAAATAGTATTAAGTTAATGTCACACGAGCGCTTTTTCCAGCAATAAATGATGAGATTTATTTTTGTTCTCGTAATATTTTGAGGCTCTTTCGGGCTGGAATTGGAACCTAAACCGAAAATAAGTTTTGTTAGGAGGCTATAACTTAAATAAAACTTAAATTTTGAAGCTGCCAGACTATAATTGCCCCTACAAAATGACTGAAAAATCGCTCGTGCGACACCGATTCTTACACAGTGGACAGTGGAGCAATCAATACGTTATATTCAGTTGGTCTTGTGAGGCATTTATCTAGCCAGTTACACGTTAGAGTTCACGCCTGTCACACCTCCAGTCTGTCTCTAGCTAAGGGAAAGCAAGAAACAACAGAATTTCCTAAGCTAAGCAAAGTGCAGTCGCTAAGTAAAGTTCATTGCCGTCATATTTCGAGCCTCTCGGTAGTTGGGGGAAATCGAGTAACAACAGAGTCATCTAAGCTGAATAAAATACAGTTGCTAATTAAAGCTCGCTGCTGTCAAACCTCAAGTCCTTCTTTACCTGAATGAAAGCAAGCAACAACAGATGTTTGTAAATTAAACAAAGTACAGTCGTTAATTATAATTCAATGCTGTCACACTCTGTTGGTGAAGGAAAGCAAGAAACAGCAGTTATTACTTAGCAAAACTTGCTCATCCATTGGCCTCAAACCTCGAATGCTGCAAGAGGTCCTTTCTAGTCAAGATAAAATCGGCTGGTAGTAGCTGCAAGAAAAAAACTAATCTAAAGGATATTTGGAATTAATTAAGAGAGGTCATCGTCATTTTGGTAAGTTCCGGCCAAGTCTGATCATGTCACTGGTATTCCGAACAGGACGAGGATGTTTTATCCATCTTGTGGTACTGTTATTCGAAACAGGATTTTTTGGGTTTTTCCGGACCGCCACAGCCATTCCCATGCTGCAAGTACTCCATAATGGACTATCCAAGGTTGTTTGTATGCTACCAGGACTGGGAAAGGCCGTCATGATGGTTTTACGAAACAAACTAACCAATCTAGGTTCTAAGTTACTGGTATTCCAAAATGGACTATCCAAGTCAGCTCTTAAGGTACCGGTACTGCAAACTGGATTAGGATGCTTTATCTGGATATTAAAGGTAGTACTTGCGTCACCGCAAGTTGAGGGATTGCCAGGAGAAATGTGGCATTCTGTCCAAGTTTCCAACGCTAAAATCGAGTGGATTGATGCTGTCGTAGAAAAAGTTAAGGTACCCGCAGGTGCCAGCTTCGACATATACTGCTTCTATACCTGCAACCGTCTGTCCTGGTGTTGGCTGTGGTGTAATGCTCCTGCCCCCGCCACGACCACCTGTGTCCTCTCCAGCATCATTGTCATGCCTAACTACCTGGAGACGGATAACTCTGATGTCATTGCCTGCCACACCAACCAAACCAAGGATCTTGCTGCCTACGCCACAATCAGTGATGGTAATGTTGATGGTAATTATCCTCCCAGAGTTGAAGAGAACTTAGTCAATGGGATACACAACTGGGACATAGAAGAGACATTCATGAGCTAATTTAACCCAATCAAGAAGTGGTTCATCTTGGATTTTGGGCAAGTAGTAAAGATCCAGGGAGTAGTCTTCTTTCTGACTTACAAGCAAGCTGCTGCACGCTTCAGCGATATTGTGGTGCGAACCGGAACCAACCAGGCAACTTCCTTCAATGAGCTGACGGCTGCATACACTGTGTTTGGCCATTACCCTGGAGCAGGATCTAACAGAGAGGTAGTGACCTTGGAGTCTTCAGAGCCGGTGTCTGCCAGGTTCCTCTCCGTCCAGAAGATGACCGCTAAAGGGCTCCAAATCGCCCACATTAGGTGTATTGAGGTGGTTAATGTGTCGGAAAATGTTGGTAGGTCACCAAAGAGCAAAGAAAATATTCTGTACGTTTTGTATTTTCCAATTGAAATCAAACATCAGCAAAAAGCCCTTGTTTTTGTATGGTTGGATTAAGCGAAAGGCAAAAAACAACGAACAATAAATATTGTAATCTTTTCGGAGACGTACCAACATGTATTAACAATATTTTAATCTTGTCGGAGACGTACCAACATGTATTAACAATATTTTAATCTTGTCGGAGACGTACCAACATGTATTAACAATAGTATAGCCCTTAACCCTTTCTGTACTGAGGCAATATTCTTCATTGTATTCTGACTGTCATTCGACAAATTCCTACAACTTCATAAGCACCTCTAGCAATCGAAGTGGTAAAATCTATCTCATTACGCTTTTAACACCCACAGACCCTTTCCAAGCTAGTACAATAGTTTTAATAGTAACTGTAGTATAATAATTATATTAAGGCCAACAATTTTGACCACTAACTTCTATAACTGAAAAAACGACTAGAATAATCAAGCTAATATTTTTACCATCTGGGAAGAGTCAGCCAGGGAATAGGTGTGGTTATTTACAGTATATTTGGTCTGGCACATATTTTTGTTACAGTGGTTAGGGGTCACAATTTCTGGCCTGTTTATAAAGAATGAATTATAGAATATAATTAAATAATCTGTCATAAGATACTGAAAGGGAGAGTAAACTGTCCAATTAAAGTTGCAGCAAAAATAAACTTGTGTGACACGCCCTTAACCCTTACATTATGGTGAGTTATATAGCTGATGATGATGATGACTATATAGCTAAGAATACATTCTGGCGCCATATCAGTAGCCCAGACCAAGTTCTAACGAGTTACATTAAAAACATTGAGTCAAATTCTCCCTATACAAGTCTTCAATCATTCACTCTGACCCTGGCATCTTTCGGAATATTAGAGAAATGTTTCCATATTTTCGTCCCACTCACCAAGCTCATCATCACAGTGTGTCCCGGTTCCTCTTTTGTATTTCATGCTCATGATAATTAAATTAAATTATGTGTAATGTTGTCAGGTTTTGTGTTTGTTAGACAGTATGAGCTATGACCTGTAATATGAAATGAACCTCACATTCGTACCTGGTATATACAGTAGTTGTCACATATAAGTGTATAATTAAAACTGTTTTCGGTGTATTTCATCTTGTAAAACACCTCTTCCTTGGACACTCACCCTCCCTCAACGAATGCATTGAGAAGAGTGATATTACTATGGGTGGCAAGCTTAGAACCTCTGTGACGCCTGCCAGCGTTGGCAGAATCGCCTTCCGGTAGCCACTAGCGCTCGCGAGGGCAGTGAAATGGGCTACAGTCTATCTACAATGTTGTACTTTCTTTCTTGTGAATCGTCATGTCACAGGCAGTATAGAAGTGGTCTTTATATTCGCCTCTGACAATGCATTATATTTTATATCATGAGTAGAACATAAGATGCATTGTAGTGAAGTTGAGAGAGAAAGAGCGAGCGAGCAGCGTGGGGGCAGTGAGTGTTGCTTTCCCTCCTCCTTCCTCCCTCCCGGAGGAGTCCCTCGCCCGCGTGGGCTTTCTCTCGGTTTTGATTGGCTGGTGGCTCCTAGCGCCTTCTGCAGGCCTGCTGCTTGGTGA
Source organism: Paralithodes platypus (assembly GCA_032716605.1). Classification (NCBI taxonomy): domain Eukaryota; kingdom Metazoa; phylum Arthropoda; class Malacostraca; order Decapoda; family Lithodidae; genus Paralithodes; species Paralithodes platypus. The sequence goes on from CM064544.1 coordinate 36,382,771, forward strand.
CGTAGCGGCCTGTGATTGGCTGACCACCATGCCTTTGTGTGATCCTGGGGGTCCCGAGGAGCTACCTTCCTCAGAGCTTGCCTGACAAGCATACCCTTCACATCTCCCTTGCTACCTGTCCCCGACTTCTACCTATAGAACACTTTCTCTCTCTCTCAACTTCTTACCTCTTATTCTTCTAATCTATTTAACTCATAACTCCCCTTTGGTTCTACACGATTTCATATATCGGCCATCGTATTATATGCTGAAGCTCTCAGATATCCCATGTTTAGTTAGACATTTTGGAGGGGTTAACATTTTGTCTGTAGAGGTTCGACACACTCGCAGTGTCTCCCTACCTTTTGCTTGGTTGTCTGCTGGGCTATTTAATGCTAGACTGGGGTGAGGCTATTGTTCTTGTGATTTCCGATGTGTACTAGGTTTTGTTGAACTTGTACAATTGCAACGGATACGTGGGAAGCCTAGGTTGTCTTTCTGACTGTGTACCTTGTGAGTTTAGCACTGTGTTGCAAGTGAGGGCTTTTGCTTCTGCCACCCAACACTGAGCTAACTCGTTTTGCTTTGACTTTGAGAGGGTCGCCAGGAGAGAACCAGATACTAGCGATCTGGACCTCTCAAGAGAACACCCCGTCATTTAACGTAATTTGGCCGTACAGTCTTAAGGACCTCGCTAGGCTACGAGCCGCTTGCTCAGCCATTGTTTCCTAGCCTACTACATCCCAGCTAGACTTTATTCGCCTAGCAGACACCCGATTAAGATTAAAAACTCTTATGTTATGTATGCAGCATTTGTATTCACGTTGATTGTAAGCCTTGTTGTTGAGTTGCACAACCCGAGCAGGTTTTTTGAGTTGCCTGAGGAAGTACTTCTTTTGTTGTTGGAGATAATACTATTGCGTATTTATTATTATTCCCGTGCCAGTTAACACTTTATGTCCATACTCTTGTAATTTCTTGTTCCTGCTTTATATAACAGTTCAAAATCCGATTCGATCATCTTAAGCAGCATCAGACTTTCTTCAGAAGATTCCTGTTCTATGCTTTAGGACTTTCATTCACTTTCTTTAACCCATAACTAGCGGCGCGCAACATAAGTCGAGTATAATAAATCTGGACTATCTGGCGGCGCTCGACATAGGTCGTGTGGCAATTTCAGCACGTAATGTTGCTGAGAGAGAGAGACAAGTGGTGGCAGGAGAGTAGCGAGCGTATGACTGCTCCAGACCACCGCGGCGAACCTACTGACACGAATCCCACCTCCTCCCTCTCTCACTCGCTACATACGGAATTGTATGGGGAAAGTGCCGAATTACATGCTTTTTGCACTCGCGTTGCGCGGTTGTTGCAACAAAACTAGCCATCATAAAAGGATCGTTATGGTGTCATTGGAAAGCTCTGTTTATGCCCTTTCAGGGATAGATACTTGTTTTACACTCTGGGTCTTATTTAGGCATGAAAATTATCACGTAAACAGCCCTATTTTGGGTAAAAACACCCTGCTGGTGGCTACATATTATATACCGCCTAGGCCGCTCGTAAGGTGTTAATATAGGAGTGACAGTTTATTATTGTTTAGAGTAACTTTAATTATACCTTCTTCTTGTTTGCATTAAATCATTGCAGTGATTTAATTAAGATCTCTATCTTTTCCTTGTATATATTATTAACGTAATTGTATGTTGTTGTGATCAGGCTGTATCAGAGATCATCAGCCTGTAGTAGTAGTGCATTTATACCGAGTTATAGGATACCCCGCTATCGCAGATTTAACTCTGGAGGGTATAGGTGTTTTTGTTCGCCGGCATTATAAGTTCGAGGGTTGAATCTAGTGTAACCGTTGTGGCTGTGTGCCTTTCTAGTCCAATGATTAAGAGCCCTTGTTTTATACGAGTCCCGGTCGTAACAAATGGCGACCTTGCCAGGATTCGATCATCTTAAGCAGCATCAGACTTTCTTCAGAAGATTCCTGTTCGATGCTTTAGGACTTTCATTCACTTTCTTTAATATAGGAGTGACAGTTTATTATTGTTTAGAGTAACTTTAATTATACCTTCTTCTTGTTTGCATTAAATCATTGCAGTGATTTAATTAAGATCTCTATCTTTTCCTTGTATATATTATTAACGTAATTGTATGTTGTTGTGATCAGGCTGTATCAGAGATCATCAGCCTGTAGTAGTAGTGCATTTATACCGAGTTATAGGATACCCCGCTATCGCAGATTTAACTCTGGAGGGTATAGGTGTTTTTGTGCGCCGGCATTATAAGTTCGAGGGTTGGATCTAGTGTTACCATTGTGGCTGTGTGCCTTACTAGTCCAATGATTAAGAGCCCTTGTTTTATACGAGTCCCGGTCGTAACACCTCATAGAAGGATCTGGCAACAAGCGTCGCAGGTTGGTCCAACTAACTCTGCCAGAAGTACCATTAAGTAAAGGTACATTGCCCGCAGTATGGAACTTTTTATATATAGGACGTATGGATAGTTCGGTTGCAGAAAAGATGTTAGACAAGGTTTACACCGACGCTTTCCCGCAACTGTTTCTGGTAACATTATGAGATTACTTTGCACTGGTATCGGAAACTAGATAGCCAGTAGATCATTATAGCTAACACAAATCTAATGAAAGTATAGATCAGAAACTGCCAGATCAAGATGCTGATAAATCTTGTGATAAAAAACTCCTGTGTAAATCAATCAACAAATAACGGCTACCATACCTTGAGTCTCTTTGTATCTGACGACAAAAGTATAGTCTGTAGGAAAGTTTTTCGTTGTCACAGTCCACATACACTCTGTTTGCCAAGTATCCCAAACCAGGATCTATCAGAGTGATGGTTACCATGGTGTCTCATGCACCGATGTGTGTCTGCCATGTCCCATTCTGTACAGTAGATGTCCGGTGCCCGAGGGTTCCAAATCTCTCACATCCAAGTGAACTCAAGATGTAGGAGGAAGGCATTTTAGCCTTTAAAATACTGTTTCACATTTTGGCCTGTGCCGCAATTCTGCCAAATTTACTATGTGAAAAATATTTTTTATCATAATACAAAATCTATATTGTATCTTAACATTTTAATTAATTGATGTACCAAAGTGAGAAATTCTAAACTTGTTTGCTAGGCACAAATACCTGTTTACTCAGACTGCTCCATTAAATAAAGGTAATATGGAGATTTTGTTCTTGTGACAGTTTTAGTCAATGTCTCTCGGATGTTTTGTATTATAGGAAAATTAACATAAACGCTGTAATATTTTGTAATATTCTGTTATTGTACTAAACCCCTCCCATGGTTTCAAATGTATGTAGACTCACAACATACAGCGTCAATAGTTAAGCCCTCTAACCACTAGGATAAGACTAGGTTAAAAGACACTATTTTCTATTTGGAACTAAGTATATCTGACAAGAAGAATGAAAGTAGTTGATATGAAATTACATGTTTTCATCGAATAGTCATAAATGGGTAATAGTTTCACTCAGTCAAAGCATAGTGGTTATAGAGGGCTGAGCTTTTCACGCTGTATGCTGTGAGTAGCCTAGGTTTGAAACCACTGGAGGAGCTTCGTAAATCAAATTAAGCTAGATGTGTATTTGTGTGTTCAATATAATTTGTATTTTATTCTCAAGTACTTATATAAAAACTAATATGAAATCAAGGTACTTAAAATATAAACTCTTGTTTTAATGTCAAGGAAGAAAATGTCTAACATGTGTAATTTTTAACAATTATTTGTCATTGTAGCGCCTGATATATATATATATATATATATATATATATACAGTATGATTCAAACTCTACCGACAATATTTGAAGGGATTTTGTAAATATAATTGAGCATAAAGTCTTACATGAGTTATTGCGCGAAAAGGCATAGGTAATTAGAAATACTTTGTTTTAAGTCAAATAGCATACACAGCCAAAGCCATTCCTATCCTTTCGCCTAACCACTATCCCTGGTTCGGCGGTCGAGGTAAGTTGTTTTGAGGCATTTCATACGAGGTGAATAAACTAAAGGAATCATTGTTGTCTTGGTAGCCAAAACCAAACGTTGGTTTTAACATGTATGTGAATTATAGAAACCCATGCACTGTACTGTCATGAGTAAGCTGAAATAATAGCTATACATTCAATGTAAGGTTTATATATATATATATATACTGTATATATATATATATATATATATATATATATATATATATATATACATATATATATATATATATATATATATATATATATATATATATATATATATATATATATATATATATATATATATATATATATATATATATATACTGTATATACAGTATACATATATATTGTCACAATGACCAGGGTCTTTTAGGAGTAGCCAGACTCTAGTGGCGCCTGACTTCTGACAGCAGCTGTGCCAAGTCTATTAGATATACCTGGTATTGTGAGTTTCTCTCCGATACCCTTCCAATTACTCATGACTAGTTTTGCCGTATCTCTAAGCATTTTTGTCTCAGTAAACATTTGTGTAGAATGAGCCAATAGAGTGTTACTAGGTTCGTATATGAAGTTGTGTTTTAGTGGCAATACTGTAATTTGCAGGCTGGGTGTTGCTGGGTAAGGGAAGAAGTGGAGGAAGGAATGTTGCTCCAGTCTCGCGGTTGGGGAGGCGATGTTGCTAAGTAACACGAGTTTAATTAATTATGTGACCATTGCAAGTTTAGTTGTGTTGCAATATCAAGATGTACTTTATTTTCTCTGCCACACTGGTTTAGTTAATTTGTTAACACAGGAATACTTTAGTATAAGTTATTCCTGTGAGTTTCTTAGTGTTATCATATCATGTGGTGATATCTTGCAATCCCCGCTTAGTTTGAGCCTGGCTCCCGCCAGCTTCGCCAGGGCCAGGCCTCACCATTCTCTCGTGGGCGGCCAGACAGTATAGGTGGTGGTAGCTCTCTCTTCTGGCACCCGAGTCGGCCCCCTGTTTATTTTTCCTTGCTTGCATAATAGTAACATAACGTAATTAACAGAATCCTAGACATTCATTTCTTTCAATTATTCTTTTCCTCTGATTAGCATTTTAGTATCTTTCCCTTTGTTATCTATATTCTGTACCTCCGGTGGCTATGTCGGAATTCGTGATAGGGAGGAGCTGGGAGGTATGCCGGGGTCCTTACTAGTAAGCACTGTTAATCCCATAGACAGTCCACACACACACACATCCATAACCCCTACATATTTTTCCCAGTGTTCGTGCTTAGAACCCGGTAACAACCTTGACGGTTCTGCCCCAGCACTTGTGTGTTCCCTATTTCGGGTTTCGAACTGGGGCAACGGAGTGTTTAATATTAATTAGGAATCCAGCTTCAGTCTGGACCCCCCCCCCCCATAGTTAAGTGAGTGTGGGAGGTGGACTCTTAAGAGTTCATTGTTTGGGCGGTAACTCACTGGGGGGCCCAGGTTGAAGCAATTGAATATATTGGTGTGATATGAAAGGTGGTCAGGGCAACCTGCTTCTACTAATATCACCCCGAGGTTAGTAGTCATATTAGGACACTGCCTTGTATTGTTAGTTCATTATATATATGCAATATTATTATGTGCAACTCTCTTGGGTTGAGAGTGGATTACCGTTGGCTGGTTTGCGCACGGTTTAGTATTGTCGAGGGCGCGCATAGCCTGTTATGCTCGAAGTACACCTGCACTCTTGTTTCTTTGATGTCTGCTGGCAGCCTATATGTATTTAACTGTTTTGATTATCCAACCCAGCATTGCTACTCCCGGTGTTGGTTTAGAGTTCTCGTAGCTAGTAAGTTACATGATTATTTCTGTTCTACTTATTATTCAGAATAGGAGCAGGGCAGTGTGCACCTTAATCCCTGAGAAGAGCCTGGAAGCGTTCAAAGTGCTCTTACCTGTTGCGTCGTGGTGTTGTTTGGTAGAGAGACAAGGTGCATTGCCATTAGTAATTAGTTTCGTATGCCGTCTCTAAACAACTGAGGTCCAGATTCGGAACAATATATATATATATATACTCGGTATATATGTATATATATATATATATATATATACTCGGTATATATGTATATATATATATATATATATATATATACTGTGTATAATGTATTTATATAGTATTATATTTATTTATCAAGCCACGTTGTGAAGTTTGTTCATATAAATAATATAATCCAGTTTCCTCTTTTCTTTCCCTATTTATTTGCACTATACAGTTGCAGTGAGATATTCATGGTACACTATACTCTGTTCACTACACGTAGGGTAGAAACCTTTACCCCCTATCCTATGGGTTGTAAATGTCTACAATTATCTCATGGTTGATTCTTCCCAAATGCTAGAAACGTCAGCTCAGTTACTCTTGTTGTTTTATAGTTTGTGTAACCACCTACAGTATATATCCCCCAGTTGTCGGACCACTAATGATATAGAGTCCTCACCATTAAGGAGAGGGTTATTATTTTCTGGACCACCTTCTACCTTGTGGGTAGTCCTATTAGTTTTGAGATATTAAGATGTTCGCTCCATTAGTGTGGCAATTTTAATACGTTTTGTACAATTTAGGTGTTTATTATTTCCTTGCGAGTGACACCAAGCCTGTAATTTGGGAGGAACCGGCCATTAGCCAGAATAGTTTTCTACCGAAAAATTCACTAATTCATCTCGAAGGGGGTATTTATATAATTTTGACGGAGGTCTTTGATGACAAGAAAAGAAAATAATCAGTAATTAAATCAATATGTAAATATATAAATCAATTCAAATCTCTCCTTAGCCCACCCAGTACCAGCGCCGAATGTAGTTTGTCAGTATACAGGTTATGCACAAGTACGAGCGCCAAACGTTATGCGTCACTAGTACTTGGGCTGTGTTCTCTGCTAATGACAAGCATGCCTGTAAAGCGCGGTTCCCATATCTCCGTTTTGGACGGACCTACGTCATTGATGACGTAGGTCCGTCCACGACGTGTTGGCTCCGGCGAGTGGGAACCGAGCCTAGAAACGCTCCGTCACGGCCACCTCCGACCTTCCGTTCAGAGTTGAATCTTATTTAACTTTGGACGAACGTCGGAAGACAATTACGTGTATTTATGGTACCCATGATATATTATATTGGCATGTACTAGTCACCAATGAATAGTTCACACCCTATAACCTATGCACACACACACAGGATGTACGTGTAGTGCGTATTTATAATGTAAACATGAGAAACACTTACCCTCTCCACCACAGACACAATATTGGGCGAGTTCTGAAGTACTGCCAATGTTTATAGCCCAGGAGCAAGGCGAAAAAGTAGCCCACATTTTTAAATAGTCTCATACTTTCCATTTTGTGAAGCCAGAGTTGTATAGAAAGTGTGATTTGATAGCTTTGCATGTTGTCACGACTACCAATTTTGGATATTGTGTAATATTTATTCCGAAATCAACAAATTTAGGGTTGAAGTACATTGCCTCTTTTGATGCTAGTGCTCGTTAATTTAACTTGGATTTCAGGCTTTCTAAATACTCTCCCATATTTTGACTGTTTACATAGTGCATATCACGATAAATTGTGTCAAGCAGTAACACAAAGACGAATAATTTGCCATTTATACTTAAAGTAAGCCCAACTGGGCGAGCTAAGAGGTAGTATGGCAACATTGGATTTCACCTTCGTGAAGTTTTAACTCCTGGGAGAGCACACACGGCCAAACGGACCTACGTCATCGATGACGTAGGTCCGTCCCAAACGGAGGTCAAAACGGAGGTATGGGAACTGCACTTAAGGCCTTAATGGAGCCCACCTCGCTTGTTTTCTCTTTCTCTCCTTTTCTCTCTTTCTCAGGCTTGTATCCATTCGGCCCCATTCAGCCAACTGTTTTAAGACGTTTATCCCCATCTAGGTTTCGATTTCTTCCTGGCAAGCGATAGTGAGCCAGCATCTTATGGATAAATCCGGCTTTGCCGGAGAAATTTTTCTATCGTAAAATGTACAAATTTAGCTTGCTGTAAAAAATAATATATATATGTGCTGGCTCGCTTCCGCTCGCAGGAAAATAATGACACCTGGATAGGGGTAAACATCTTAAAAAAGTAGGCTGAATGGGGCTGAATGGATACAAGCCTAAGAGAGAGGGAGAGAAAGAGAAAACAAGCAAGTGACCCCCCTTACTGGTATTATCAACAATGTCCGAGTGTCAGCCAGCCATTCCCATCCGTCACACTCAGTTACTCCTCAGCTTTCATGAGTGATGCATTATGTATTGCCGCGGAAATATCCTTTATCGAAAATGGCTGGTATGGAAGGGTACATAGGTTACATTGTAAATTACTTTTAGTACAGTATGGGTTAATGGGGTATGGGCGTACTTAATTGCTTATTTATATATCTTTTTATATATTTGTTTTAGTTTCTTCCCTAGACCTCCAAGTTTTATATAACACCTCCAAGACCCTCCTTCAAGATAAATGTGTACATTTTTGTAAAGTAATCCGGCATTTGATCAGAAACTTATACTATATTTAACGAACTCAAAAGGAAATTAATGATCCGTATAGTTAATGATTCTCGGTCCGGATTGAAATTAGTTCAAACTAGAAGAGGATGAATATCTACGATTACTCAGTATAAACTTGTCTTTTGGAACTGTCAATTCCCATTGCAATCTATCTGTGTCGGCGCTATTCAAAGATTGACTTATCTCGACTTCGGTTTCAAGTAGCAATAACTATGAACTAAAAAGGAAAACTTTGCATTGGATAATGTACGTTATTATTCCTCCATTAATAAATATCAAGCGCAATCGATAGCATGCTTCGACGAGGTTATATATATACATTAATAGAATAATGCAATTTCCTTTGTTAACAGAATAGTTTCCAAATGGGCATAGCTTTCTCCTGACTATTGCTCAAGCTAGATTAAATTAAATACAACCCTAATTACAAGCTCGCGTAGATTGCGGGTAATTTTACTGTAATGCCCTAATCCTTTATTATGTCTTCTTGCCTAGTCTCTTTCTTCTTCTTCTCCGCCTTTCACCAGCTCAATGCTGGCCAGTACACTCTGCTATACTCGTCCTTGTCTTCCACCAACTGGTTCCAGCTGTGGATTGCTTGTGGTGAGGTGTGAAGAAGGGTTATATGAGTTCAAGCTCTCGGATACTTAAAGTGGATGGGAGCGAAGGCAGACTTGCTAATATTTCTCCTTCGGTGGAGAATTTGGCTCCTCCACAGTGCTTGGATGGCCTAGCGATTTCCCTTTCACAATCCCTCCATGGTGGTTGGGTGGGAGCGCCACTGGGGAGATTTTCTCCAGACTGTACCGTGTCACAAAGTGAAGTCCCAGGAATGAATGAATGAATATGAATATAGAAAAGTGGGTGAAGGTGAAAGAAGGCAAATTTTCATTGGTTAAGTAGGAGAGACAGTGGTAATAGTGAGAGAAATAGGGTGTCGGGGCTTGACCCAACATGCGTGAGTTGAGTAATTGGGTTGGGGTTGGATTGTTTTAGTCGGAGCAGTATTACTTTAATGAGATTCAGTATGGCTTGCCAAGAAGGGGGCTGGGGATGGTGGGAGAAAAATAGTTTTGGGTGGTATAAAATCGAATATATAATATAATATAAAATCCGGGTGGATGGGACTCGTTATCCTTGGTCGGCAACCCATCTAGGGGAGACAACCTTATACAAATTCGGGTAGATGGGACTCATCAGCTTTGGTCGGCAACCTGTCTAGGGGAGTAAACCTGATACAAATTGGTACTGCTTACATAAGGGTGAAGCAGGCTAGTGGATGGACTAGCCGAACACCACTGTAGAAAAATAGTGCTAAAAAGATACATAAGGGCCTCGGGGTCGGACGGGTCCTAAATTGAGTGGTCAATCCTGTAAGTCCTTCAGTAAACTGGCATGGGTTGTCCCATATACAGGGGATAGGTCCACTTTGGGGCATTCTGTGTATGGCCACCCTCATTAAGGGGAGCAAGGCGTCCGGCAATAGATAGATAGAAAAATAACATCGAGAATGCTTGCTATTTGGGTTTTTGTATGGCAGTGGAAGCCTACTAGAGAACTTGGGTCGTAGTTTTAAAATGTAATAATTTAGGGTGGTAATAATACGAAACGGTATAGAAGGGGGGGGGGGGGGGAATAATTTTGGGAGGCATAGCGTCAAAACCGGGGGTAATGCTGGGGCTGTCGATGGCAGAACTTGTAAGGTGGCTGTATTGTTATTTTATTTTTGAAGTTGACGTTAAATGAGTGTTGTCTTGTAATTTAGTTATAATTGGTGTTAATGAAAACATGCGAATTATTTGGGAGGGTCTGTGAAGTTATTCATATTTAATAATAGTAAGTAAATCTAGGATTGGGTGCCTCTCTGTTGTTAGGGTGAAGGAGGTTTGACAAGGGGGGGGGGGTATAAAATTATATTGGAAATTTGGATGAAGTTATCGTGAAAGGTCTCAAGTTTAATAAGTTGTTTTTCTGCTTAGTGATTCCAATATGTATTAAGAGGGGGATGCGGGCTAAATCATGAAGATGTTGTGCCGTCTGGAATTCAAACCACTGAGTCCCGAAAGTCCATCTCAGTGCTGTATTTTGATTTTTTTTGGTATTTTATTTGGTCAAATAAAAGAGTGATGCTGAGTGGGACGTAGCACAAAAGAGGTCTTATTAGTGCTTTATATAAGTGAAGCTTGGTTTTCATAGAGGCATTACGGAATCTAAAGATGGTTTGGAGGGATTTTGATGCGATGGCAGTGGAAGTTGTTGCTTGATGATGGAATCGGAGGAATTTGTCAAATGTGAGGCCGAGTACTTTGTTAGTGAGAGAGACATTTATTGGTGTGCCGTCAGGGTGAGGTGCTCGGGAGTTTTGGAATAGGGGTCTTGGACGGGGACGTCCTTTGGTAAAATTGGTGATGTAGGACTTGTGAGGATGAGCCTGAATCCGCCATTGTTGTTCCCATTATGCTACTTTGTCAAGTTCTCTCTGAGCTCTGTTTGTCAATGTGTCTAGTCTGTCTGCTCTTATTAATTGAGTCACGTCGTCTGCATACATTATTGTGAGTGAGTCATTGTAAACGGAGTTGGGAAAGTCATTTGTGTATAGGATGTAGAGGGTAGAAGCGCATGCTGAGCCTTGAGGTACTCCTGCGTTGAGTGCAAATGAATCTGAATAGAAATTTGAAAATTTAATTTTGGCTGTTCTAATATCCAAAAAAATGCAAAGAAGTTTCTGAGTTATTAATGGGAAGTTGAAATTTTCGCAGATTTTGTACTCCAAACCTTCGTGCCCATTATGGTCTCTGGGTCTTCTCCTGGGTGACCTGGATGTGTGTGAGTTTGTGCTTTTTATCTGTGTTTATTTGTTGTTTTATGTTGTTTTTGTGTTTTCCCTGTTCTTGCTCTGTCTTGAGTCGGCTACCCCCAAAATGGGGATTGGGCCTGAGCATATAGATAGATAGATAGATAGAAACCTTCGTGCCACACAGTGTCAAAAGCTCGTTTGATGTTCTTGGTTGTTGTTGTTCCCCAAGCTGCCTGGCCGAACAGCCCCAAGGCCCCGAGCAATTCCAAGGCCATAATACCATGATGTTCTTGGTAATTAAAGCTATTTTTTCGTCTGGACTGTTTATTTATGTGAATGTAGTTCGTAATAATCTTTAGTGCTTCTTGTGTTGATCTGTGTTTCCTAAAACCAAATTGCATGTGTGTGAGAAGTCCTTCGTCTTCGAGAAATTGTCTGAGTCGGTGGTTTATGATACGTTATAGAGTCTTCCCAAGAGTCTCAAGTAGACTAATGGGTCTGTAGTTTAGTGGATCAATGTTGTCTTGGTTTTTCTTGGGGATTAGAATAATGGTTGCTGTCTTGAAGCAGCCGGGAAAGTAGCCTGATGCCAGGATGGCGTTGTAGAGGCGAGTGAGTGCTGTTAATTCATATAAAACTGTAGAGATACGAAATAGTGACCATATAATGTGACCTTGACCTTTGACCTTTGACTAAAAATAAAACACATATATTTGGATGATCGTCGCATTGGCCAACTGAATTTGCCTGCACAATTTGGGGACAATACATCAAATAGTCTAGGAAGAGTTTAGGGAAATTATTGAATAGTTTTGTTCTGACCTTTGACCTTGACCTTTGACCTTAACTATTACGATAATTATATGAAATTTGATATATATGTGTTATAAGTAATACGCAACAAACACAAACAGTTTTCCGATAATATGAGCCATCTTTCTTAATTAATAATATAAATTGCCCTTTGACCTTGACTTGTGATGTTGACCTTTATGTAAGAGTGCATTTTGTTTGTTTGTATTGACATTCCCCTGGAAAATCAAATAAGCGTGCCTAATATGATTAAATCTCATCAGATAGTTTCATCGTTAATAGAATTAAAATGTAAAACTTGCAAACCAAACAAACCAAAATTGGGACAAGGACAATATAAAGTCAAATTAAATTACCAAAATCGCTATGTGGAAACAACGCTTACTAAAATGAAATTTGTGAAATAAAAGAACACAATCCACCACATAGGGTGTACATTACTACATGAGTAAGTTAATCTGTTTCCCAAGCAAACTAATCGCACACATAACAACGCACTATCGTCACGTTCAAGGAATTAGTCAAATTTGGAAAGTCCGGGACGTTCTGGTAAATTTTACTAAACTCTGCATGAATAAAGAAACTACATGTTAAATGTCAAAATATTCATTAAAAACTTGCAACATGACAAGATATTAACAATAGTACAAAATACAAATATTGATAAGATATCTATACTATTACAGAATAATATATACATTACAGTACAGCACTCACTAACGATAGTGCTATCGGGTAAGCATAGCATGCCTCAAGTGACCCCTATCAATAACTACCCTACAAATAACCTACATTTATCGCACAAATAAACTAAGGAAATCGCAAAAGGAAGAATTGATACTATCGACAATGAATACATATAATATAAAGACAAATAATTGCAAAATATGAAGAAGTAACAACAGATTTAAACAAAGAGTACTCTTTTAACAAGAACAATTAATTTAAAAACAAATCATCAATATTAATATTAATAATAGAAGAAAAAAAAAAGATAAACAATTAATACAGACAAAAAGTAAGCAGAGGTTATACAAGAAACTTCAAGTTAAAAATGCTTGATTAAAATTATTGATGTCAAATTTTAGAATACAGTCACAATAATTGACCCTAAAAATATTAAATTTATGTAACAATTTACTTGCCTCAAAACCTGTCTACTAACAGTCTGTATAGTAACCTAGCTCTAGCCCAAAAGTCATCTACTTTAGTGCAAATTTTACAAAATCTTATTAACTGGGAATACAGATAATTATAAGTTATTTTACTATCGATATTACTACTAGGGAAAGGAAAGTTTATTACGTTAAAATTAAAATCATCAACTTTGTGATATACTTTAAGTATGCACTGTTCATTAACAATCTCTATATTTATATCAAGAACATTTTCAACTATATAATTTACGTTACATTGTGTGAGGGGAATAGAATTAGGATAAATAAGTTTAGCAACTTGATTAACATTTAACAAATTGCAAACGAGAATATCATCAATATATCTAGTATTATTACTTAACAATTTAGCAAGTGCTAATTTTTTTCAGGGATTTTATTTTTCTTGCTACTGTCAACTAAGTCTTTTATATATTTAAATTCTAAAACAAGCAAGAATAAATCTGCAATTAAAGGGCTAGCATTTCCACCCATAGGAATTCCTAATATTTGTTTGAAAATATAAGGCCCGAATCTAACATAAGTATTGAAAAGGAGGAATTTAAGGACATCTTTAAGTTTAGTTCTATCAAAATATACTGAACTAGTGGGAGTAGAGCAAAGTGATGCATTATTAAAATATGTATAAACATTTATGAAATAATTACCATTCCCAACGAACCTGTCAAAGTGCAAATCTATAATAAAGCAAAGCTCTGAATATACTCAATCTAAAGGCAAATTGGTATACAAAGTTGAAAAGTCGAGCTATGTACCGAGGTAACTTTCGGCATGGTATTTATTTTATCAATAACTTCTAACGAATTGTCAACACTCCAATAATAATTAATGCCAGTTCTTCTCATGATGGTATTACAATATCTTTTATGAGTACTTTTAATGTATTTTAAGCAATTTACGACTTGTTCTGATAGAGTTTTAGTGGTAGCAAATTTTGCTCCGGCAATGAAGCGATATTTATAAGGTCTATTAAGAAATTTAGGTAACACGTATAATTTTGCAATGCACTTGTTCTTATCAGAAAGTTTAATATCAAATTATATTTTTTGTTTGGTATGTTATCGATTTAGTTATCAGTTGACCTTGACTTTGACCTTTATCTTGGCCTTTATGATATGTATCTCAAAATTAAATATATTTATTTTCATTTAATGTTCAACTATCCCACCAAATTTGGTGAAGTTTGCATCAAAAGTAAATAAATTAGCATATTGACCTTATAATTAATATTGACCTGTGACCTTGACCTTTCAAATGGAATTGTTGTATAGTTTCTTGTATGACCTCGGCCTAGGTATTATGAACATACACAATAAGCCAAGCGAAAGTCTAACAGTTAGTTTAAGAAATACTATTAAAGCACTTTTTTTTACCTTTGACCTTGATCTTTTACATAATCCTTTAGAATATTTATCTAAAATTTGGTAAACAAATATTTAGGTTACCAGTAACTTTTACAGTGAAAATTAAGAAATGTGAGTAGAAAGTAAAAAATATGAAATATTGACCTTATTTTTAACCTTGACCTTTGACCATAACCTTTATGTTAAATTGAAAATTTATTTTTGAGTGACCTTTGCATTGAACAAATGAATATACCTATGACATTGGGTGAAAATCCATTGAACTGTCTAGGAGGAGTTTCCAGACAGACAGACGGACAACGGACAAGCTGACTGGTGGTGCATAGTTTACGGGCGGGATCTGTGTGCACAATACCACTCTGCTTATGCAAAGTTAAATAAAGACAATCATAACGGGTCTTCGAATTCTTATGACTTGGCTACTATGTCTTCCAAGTCTACGTGAGTGAAGTGTTTAGTCAGGACATGCTCCTCAATTTCCTTAAAAGCTTATTATACAAACCCACCTTCAGGAATGTAGGCTAGAACTCTTAGCAAAATACACAAGGGGAGTCACGCACATATGAGTCTGCTGGAACTGGATGACACATGCACAATAATAATAGTCTCTTTGTTTCAGGAGTAGCCTTACACCTGGTCATTTCTTGGTCTTTTACCAAGGGTTAAGGGGAGGGTTTTTAATATGCTCCCTCGACCTCCATCAAGTATTATATAACAAAAAAACTGTTATAGGTAATTGGTAGATTTTGTACATGTGAACATTTTGGTCATTGTCTGTCGAATGTATAGTATTTTAGGAAATTATATATAATTGCTGTTATATTTGTAATATATATATATATATACAACGTGAATAGTTCAACCCTCTATTACAACCACTATGATAAAACTATGTCGATATTTTTCCAGCTCACGGTAAAATAATTCCCTGAGCAACTAATTTCTCGATAAACATCGGCAAAATATGAAACTACTACGTCTCTGAGTAAACATTATGCAAAGTTTTGGTAATTAACATTATATCGGCAAAACATCTTCGTAGTACGTTTTATTTATTTGTCTACATATTCATTCATTTATTATTAGCTTAGTTTCCCCCCTAGGTATGCATCAAGGTTAAACAAAATCCTCAAGATCAATTTGTACATTTTTCGGTAGAAAAACATAAAAAAAAAGGCTTGCTATCGATTGCCAGGACAATATCGATACCTAAATGGCACTAAAGGTCGTAATATTCACAGAGAAATTAGGCAAAAGGTTTTGAGTCGATAAACTACTGGGCCGAACGTCTTAAAATCTAAAAAATAATGGGGCTAATCATGAGGGAGAAGGGGGTCTATAACAAAGGACTGCCTCCCCTTCCAGCCGGCGTCACAAGGGGGGTCTGTCAAGGCCACCTAGAGTACCAGGCCGCACGGATGGGACCTTTAAATTCTGTGATGTCGACAAAAGGAGTGCTGAAACGGTCACTACCCTCGCAGGTCAGTATACATTTTAGTGAGGTAGGGGGAGGTTGTCGCTGTGTTTCCAAACTATTTCCCCCTCATATATACTTTATAAGTACATTATTCCCTGTGATAGCTTCTCCATGATCATCAACAATGCCTTACACGTGTTCAGTGCCAAATTGCAAGGGGAATTACAGATCGGGACCGAAAGTGCACGTGTTTAGGTTCCCAAGGAATGCTGACCTTTCCAGCAAATGGCTTACAGCCATTCGACGAGTAGATTACACTCCAAATGAAAACAGCAGGGTGAGTAAAAAATATTCTACAATGTTATTCACGTGTCTAAGTATTGAGTACGGTAGGCTTAAACATTACATGACTAAATTTACTCATTCCTTCAGCAAGTTAAAATAAAAATAATAATAATGTTAATATAAATAATAATAATGATAATAATAATAATAATAATATTGATAATACTACTAATAATAATAATAATAATAATAATAATAATAATAGTAATACTAATAATAGTAATAATAATAATAATAATAATAATAATAATAATAATAATAATAGTAGTAATAATACAGTAATAATAATAATAATAATAATAATAATAATATTAATAATAGTAATAATAAGAATTTTTGAAGATTTATGAAGGATAAGACAGTGGTGGAACGAAAGTCATTGATTGATTATGTATGTGTGGATGAACGAATGAAGAAATCTGTGATGGATGCTAGGGTGTATAGGGGTATTGGAGGGGGTCTGTCTGATCATTATGTAGTGGTAGCTAAGGTTAGGATACAAAAGAAGTGGGTGAGGAGAGCGGGAGGGAGGCGAGAGGAGGGTGGAATGGTGAGGAGGGTGGAGAGGTTGCAGGAGGAGGAAATCAGGGAGGAGTACAGGAGAGCAGTGGAAAGACGACTAGGTGGGTTCGACCTGGAAGTTATGGAGGAAGTGGAGGAGATGAGCAAGGTGTTTAAGGATGAGATCTGTGCAGCATGTGAGGAGGTGTGGAGTGAGGAGAAGAGGGAGGGGAGTGAAAGGTACAGCATGGTGGACAGAAGAGGTAAGAATAGCTGTGGAAGAAAAGAAGAAAGCATATAGAGAGTGGTTGGGTAGTAGAGGGAATGAAGATTCCGAGAGACAGAAACGAGCGAGGTACGTGGAGAGTAAGAGGGTGGTGAAGGGAGTAGTGAAGGAAAGTAAGAGAAGAGTAGATGAGGAATTTGGAAGGAATCTGAGTGTAAAATGGAGGGAGAGTAAGAAACTGTTCTGGAAAGAAGTCAAGAAAGTTAGGGAAGGTAGCAAGGGAAACAGTAAGGGTGTGAAAGATAGAATGGGAGAATGCTAGCCGAGAAGCAAGAGAGAGTCGAAAGATGGAGGGAGTACTTCAGTGAGTTGCTATATGAAAGGAATGAAGAGCCAGCAAACATAGCTGGATATGGTATGGGAGGGAGAAGAAGAGAAGTAGTGGAGGAGGAGGTGGGGATCAGGAGGTCAGAAGTGTGGGAAGCCATGAAAGAGTGAAGTTGGGGAAAGCACCAGGAACAGATGGAGTGTGTGGGGAAATGTTGAGGTATGGTGGTGAGATAGTGATAGAATGGGTATGGAAAATGTGCAAACTAGCATGGGAGAAGGGGAGTGCACCCGATGACTGGAAGACTGGCATAATAGTCCCCCTATATAAGGGCAAAGGGGAAAGAGGAGTGTGTGGTAACCACCGAGGAATATGTCTTCTAAGCGTAGTAGGGAAGGTATACAGAAGGGTAGTGATTGAGAGAGTGAGAGTGAGAACGGAGAAATGGATAGGCGACGAGCAGGGAGGTTTTAGGAAGGGAAGAGGATGTGTAGATCAGATTTTTACCCTGATTGTGTTGTGGAGAAGTATCTGGAGAAGAAACAAAAGGTGTATGTTGCCTTTATGGACTTGGAGAAGGCCTATGACAGAGTGGATAGAGAAGGTTTGTGGAAAGTACTTAGAATATACGGAGTAGAGGGCAAGTTACTGAAAGCAGTGAAGAGCATGTATGAGGGTGCAAAGGCGGCAGTACGTGTGGAGAGTGAGCAGAGCGAGTTCTTTGACCTGAATGTTGGTTTGAAACAGGGGTGTGTGATGTCCCCGTGGTTGTTTACTGTATATATGGATGGAGTTATGAAAGAAATCCTATCAAGAGAGTGGATGTTGGTGTATCGCTGAAAAGGGAGGGAATTGAGTGGAAGCTACCTATACTGCTGTTTGCGGATGATACAGTTCTGATGAGTGATAATGAATGGGAGTTGCAGGGTCTGGTAAATGAGTTTGGAACAGTGTGCGAAAAACGGAATTTGAAGGTAAATACGGGGAAGAGCAAGGTTATGGTCTTCGAAAGGGGTGAAGTCACAGAGTGTGAGGTGAAGCTGAACGGTCAGGCTATGGAGATCGTCAACTCTTTTAAGTATCTGGGCAGTGTGTTGAGTAAAGATGGGACTATGGATGAAGAGGTGCGGGAGAGGGTACAACAGGGGAAGAGGGTTGTAGGAACGCTAAAAGCAGTAACAAGAAATAGGATGGTCAGTATGGAAGTGAAGAAGTCCTTGCATGACAGTGTGGTAATCCCGACACTGACTTACGGAAGCGAAGCATGGACGTTGGTTGAGAGACTCAGACCAAGAGTGAGAGCATGGAAATGAATTACTTAAGGAGTGCGTGCGGAGTTACATGGAGGGATAGACAGACTAATGAGGAAGTAAGAAGGAGGTGTGGTGTGGAGGTAGATGTGCTGGAAAGTGTGAAAAGGAACAACTTGAGATGGTTCGGCCATATGGAACGTATGAAAAGCGAGAGAATGACTAAGAGGGTGTACGAGAGCGAGGTGGAGGGACAGAGGGGGAGAGGTAGACCGAATATGAGGTGGAAGGATGGAGTGAGGAAGTACATGAACGAAGGCGGTGCTGGTTGGGGGGAGGGGCGTCGACTGACTGGGGACAGAGGTGCATGGGGGCGGTTCGTTCGTGGCCACCCCTTCGGGGATCACGGCGTCAGGCAATAGATAGATAGATAGAATATAATAAGAATAATAGTAATTGAGTAGCTCAACAGTGGGAGTATATATATTTTCGGGAGTTTATTATGTGGTATATCGATGATTTCATTAATGATATAATAGATGTGTTACCTTTAATATAATTATTATTAATTTCATTATTGATATTATTATAATTACTAATATTAGTATTATTAGTATTATTATTATCGACGAAGCAAGTTATCCATAACCACGGAGTAGAAGTTATTTTATTTTGTTTGTTGTGTATGTTTGACGACGACGCTGGCGGATGCATTGAATTGGATCCTCCTCCTGGATCAATGCTGCATAATGAAATAATTTTGTATTCCCAATTATGGAAAAATATATATACACAATTTAAGCCTACCCAGTACTGTAATTTAAGTGTGGTATATTGAATTGTATATAATATTCATAAGTCAAATTACACACTGCTCAAAATCAGTGTATTTACTCCTTCGTGAATGATTGAACTACCAAGCAATAATATCGCTCGCAATACAATAATGCAACGATTTATTTTTAGCTTAGCTATATCGGAGCTTTCATCTCTTACAGGTGTGTGAGCTCCATTTTAGACCTGATGAAATAAGGCGAGAGACTTCGTACTTTGACGAGAAGAGCGGAACTAAATTAGTGGCCAAGTTGACGTATCCTCAGCTCTGTGATGGTGTAATTCCATCACAATTGCCAAACTGCCCCTCTTACCTTTCTGGCCCATCACATGCTAGAGAAGCCCCGGACAAGAAGAGGAAACGAATGGAAGAGTCTGCCATTCAAGCTGCGGTAGCAAAGAGTATTGCAGATAACAATAAGTACAAACAAGACATAATATTTCATTCTTTAGATGAACTTAAAGACAAAATACAGTTCATTGATAAGAAATACTGGACAGTTATTGAAAACGAGGAAGATTTTCATATATGTCGAATTGTTCATTCCCCACAACCTAAAGTTATTTTGTCCTTAGTCATCAAATCAGACTGTAATGTTCAGGCTAGTGTACAGGCGGTGCAAATAAACCAGCTAGGGGATTATAAGATTCCTTCAAAGGTCACTGACATTAATACAATTGAAGTGTTGCTTGATGCTTTGCGTAAGTGCGATATCAATAATCCTGCCTCAAACCCAATTAATGCAATTGTAATAATTCAACTTGTGATCTCCTTTTTGTCAACTATTGTACAGGATAATGGCTTCAAGTATCAGAATACACTCAAATTCGTTTGTGAACAGCTTCATTTAATGACTCTCACTAAATTTGATTACTCCTCAGAATTTTTGATATTCTCCTCTCTCTTGCATAATTGCTCACCTCAAGGTTACAGACTTCTGAGAGATAAGAAATGCCTAATTCTACCTAGCTATTCAACTATAAGACGAATATTTTTGTCCAAAACGTTTAACCCAGCTATCGAACACCGTACCAGCCATTTTCTTATGTATATTAAGAACAATTGTAAGTCCCTGACAACCCGTGATAAAACGGTTACAATGATGGTTGATGAAATTCACCTGAAGCCTTACTTGGATTATAAAGCAGGAAATATTGTTGGTTCAGCATTTGACAGTGATGCAATTGCAACAAGCGCATATGTGTTTATGCTAAACAGTATTCGGTCAAAATACAGAGATGTTGTTCACATAATTCCAGCAAAGATAATGAAGGCAGAGGCATTATATAACATTATGAAGAAGATTATTTTAGGGCTTGAGAAGATAGGATTTAGTGTCATTAGCATTGTAACAGACAATAATGCAATCAATGGCAAAGCTGTATCATATTTTGCCAATCCACCAAAACTTTCCATTGTTTACCCACATCCAGCGCAAAGTACCAGACCTCTCTTTTTCCTATACGACGCTGTACATATTTTAAAATGCATCAGGAATAATTGGCTAGGACAGAAAGATGAAGAAAAAACTATGAAATTCCCACAGTTCCCAAGTAAAAATGTCCGTAATGAATCTAATAAGATAATGTATGCCCCTTTCAGTACTCTCAAAAAACTGTATTTCTTAGAGGAAAATTTGCTCCTAAAGCAGGCCTATAGGCTAAGCCTGAAAGCATTATCCCCCTCCAACCTAGAGAGACAAAATGTCAAATTAATTCTCCAAATGTTTAATGAGTATATAATTCAAGCCTTGCTCAATATTGGAAAACATAATGGCCTAACGTTATTTTCAGATGTTGCTAGGTACATCGAAGTGTTTCTTAATTGGTGGAATATAATGAATGTGAAATCCCCATTTAAAGGTCTTAGGCACAATAACAAGTTATCTTGTCCATTAACAAATAGTACAGATGATGACCGATATCAGTTCTTGGATAGTTTTCCTTAAGTGGTTAGATGCGTGGGATAGTCTTCCAGGATGTGGGGGGAAACTGACTAGGGAAACAATTAGAGCTCTGAAACATACGACCCTTGCAATATTAGAAATAACAAATTATTGCATAACAGAACTGAATATGACCTACATACTAACAGGACAATTTCAAACAGACAATTTGGAAGCAAGATTTGGTCAGTATCGACAGTTAGCAGGAGGAAATTACAATATTTCTGTACGCCAAATATATGAGTGTGAGAAAAGATACGGATGATGTCAGTGTTAAAACTTAGTTTACCCATACTCGACAAGAAGGTCATTTTAAAGGATTTTGAAGAAATTGACTATGAGCAAGTAAAAACAGATGAGGAAATTGATTTTGGTTTATGTCATACGAATGTTGAAGTTTGTAAGGAGGATATTGACAGGTGTAAAGACATCATCCCCGTTATAGTTTATTTAGCTGGCTATTGTTGTTACTCCGTGATAAAGAAAATGAAATGTAATGCTTGTAAAGAAATGATTACGTGTTCAGATAGTGCTGAAGAAATCCCAGAAAATCTAAGTTACATTGCTGGAATTAGCAGAGGTTCTCTTATATACCCAGATAGTGTGACTGCGAACATGGTCATGTATAACTATATTGTAATTAACAAACTTGCTAAGCTTCCTGCCTTTCGCAATGCTACTAGCCAAAGAAATATAGCAACACACCTCACAGTTACGGCTTTAGCAGATGCTGATCTCCTGTTCCCTAGTGATATCTGTGAAAATGGTCATAGCACCGAAAAAATAGAAAGTATGGTGGTATATGCTTCAACTAATGCAATTTTAAATAATTACTGTGCTAAAGAAAATAACATCCCAACAGCTAACAGAGCTAATAAGAATGTAGGCGTGAAGAGAAAGCTTCAAACCCTAGAGAAATAGATAATGTGTACTGTATTGCATAGTATATAATATGATATCGTGTGTGTGTGTGTGTGTGTGTGTGTGTGTGTGTGTATGTGTGTGTTACAGTAAATATATTGTTCATCTTCATACATATAGTATATAATTAAGTTACTTATATATATTTGTTCACGAATAATATTGGATGTCACGTAAATTGGCTCTTCAGTAAGGTTGTTTATGTCTTTGTATATAATATAGTAATGTATGGCTCTTCACTAATGTTGTTTATGTCTTTATTTACAATATAGTAATGTATATATCATTGTGTTTTATTTTACTCCAATAACAAAGTAATGAGATATACTTATAATAAGTTTTAATCTTGTACAACTACTTGTTCAAGGTATAAGTCATATGCAAGAAATAACCAAATCATGTTATTATGATATCGGTATCATAATATAGAGTATAATAAAGTAAGATATAGGTAGATAGTGGTTTTGCGTACACCTTAAACGTAAAATATATAATTTGTTTGTACGTTAATCTAAAATTTAACAGAGAAAAGAATAAAAGAGAGTATTTATAAAATGGGGACAGAGCGCGGGCAGTGGATGTAGCACCCCATTGCCTACGTCACAGAATGGTCGACATGGCCTGGTACTCTAGGTGGCCTTGGGTCTGTACCGTAACGACAGTATAGGCTGAGAGTTATGTGGTCGGAGTCAAACCTGTACCAACCACGTCTTTTGTCATTATATTCTGACAGCAATTAGACGGGTTTATTCAGCTTAGGAAGGACGTCCACCAATCAAAAGACAACAGACTATCAAAATTAATAGTTTAAATTACCTTATATCATCCCTAAGCTTCAAAAAGTCGTCTAAATGTAACTGAAGTCAAATAATAAAAAAATCACCGGTACTGAGGAGGTTAAACACATTCAACCAATGATACTTCCATTGTGACATTATTTTAAAAGTTTGTACCTCAATCCTTTGAAGATGATGACGCATTGTGACAGTGCATTATGGCTATCATTGTGTACAACTTAGAAGAGATCTGTGGGAATTACAAGGGAAAACATTGTATCACTTAACCCTCTGACTTCCAAAAACCCTTTCTAATCTGAATAATATCGTCCAATAATAGCCAGAACACTGAACATAAATGCATAACCGGATCTTGAGAGAGTAATAACAAACAAATAGAGCAGTAAAGTGTTGTGGATGCCAGAGTCGAATTCACAGATTTTCGGATCCAGCTGTTTGTGTGACTCCAGGTTTAACACTAGCTGGTCTGACGTCCTGTGCGTTATTAGGATAGTTTATTTTATCATTAAGGATTTGCTCTCTTTTGCCATTTTCGAGTAATGTATTTTAGTTCGTTCCCTAGGCTAACAAAAATGCCTTCCCAGACTTTCTTCAAACTATAATATGCCCATCCAGACCTCCTTTAAATTAAATTTGTAATTTTTTTACAGGAAAATGTCCCGGCCAAATGCCGATTTCTTCGTATTTACAGGCTCGCCATCGCATGCCCATAAAAATTTGAGACTTGCATTTGTTCATGCATCTAAATATCTCTCTAGGTGCCTCATATGGGTTAGCGAATGAGGTTGTGGCCACGCATTGGTAGCTGAGAGTGGTCTCGGGGTTCAGTCAAAATAGGGGTTTGTCAAACTCTGACGGAGAGCAAGGGTTGCTGAACTCTGTGTGCCTCACATGGGTGATTGCGGCATGCCTAGGGCTGCTTAGGTTGGTCACTTTTGTTATATCCGGAGGGTTGCTAAGGGTGGTAACTCCTAGGTAAGGGTTGCTGAGTTTAGGAGAGGAGGTGGGCCTGCCGAACAATCTTACCTCTCGATCCTTGTTTATTTGTCTATTCCTCTTGGTCTCTGTGTCCTTGTGAGGAGAAAAGGCCTTGGTGGTATTGTTGGGGTGGCCGTGGTGTCCTTGTTTCTCTGGCCCGACACTCTCTTGTAATTTACCTTCCCAGGTGAGGGAGAAGGTAGACAGCCAACTGTGTAACGAGTGTCCTTGATGAGCGGCGCTCTGATGTTACTGGCTCTGTGATTACCTGCACCTGTTTGTGTGAGATAGAACGGGGTGGCAGGGGGTAAAGAAGACTTGACTGGAGTGAGCACTGTAGTAGGCATCTGGATTACAACTATTTGATTGGTTGAGGCTGGTGTTGTCCAGGGTGTTGGGACTGGTGTAGTGCTGCTGGAGACTTCTTGACTCTCTTACATTTTGATTAATTGTATAATTGATTACAATCGTGGTAATCAGACGCTCCAACGCTAAATTTTTCAGATCATATTGCAGACTGCCGGTCGTCGCTTCTACACTACTATGGCACAGAGGGACGGCTGTCGACATTATTTCAGGCCGATATAATAGCGCTGATAAAATCACTGGCTCACAACCCTCGAACATTTGCATATTTACTTAATATTCCTCAATTTATATAGGAAGAAACACATCAAGAACAACCTGAACAAAGGTTGAATACAGAGGTATTGTTCAAATTGGTTAGGAATATTTTCTGTAATTTTGTACTGGACATAACTGTATTCATAAGTACGCATGCATCCGCTACATCCCGTTTCCACATCATACTGCTTTAGACAATCTTGCGGTGCAAGAGCCACCACAGTCTGTCGCGGAAATCATACAGGTTCACTTTGTGTATTTTGGGTCTGCAAACAAATATAGTCTTCGAGTTCAATGATATTTCGGCAGCCGTTAAGCAGGAATAGTGAGTCAAAGTTTATGGAGATGACAAGCGCAGTGAAACGAGCTACTTAGCGAGTGACACGTGTAGCAGAAATCTGGCAAGCTCACTTTGTTTTTTAGGTTCCGCGAACAACTTTGGGCTTAGTTATCAATGTCTTGGAGCAAGACGTTTAGGAGGAGGAGTGCGTCAAAAGTTCTAGAGACATCAACAATAGAGACATCAACAATAATGTAAGGGGGGTCACTGTCTTTTTTTTATCTTTCTCTCCTTTTCTCTCTTTCTCTGGCTTGTATCCATTCGGCCTCATTCAGCCAACTGTTTTAAGACTTTTATCCCCATACAGATTTCTTCCTGGCGAGTGATAGCGAGCAAGCATTGTATGGAGAAATCCGGCTTCGCCGGAGAATTTTTTCTTTTGGCAAATGTACAAATTTAGCTTGCTGTTAAAACAAAAATATATATATGCTGGCTCGCTACCGCTCGCCAGGAAAATATTGACACCTGGGTGGGGGTAATTGTATTAAAACAGTAGGCTGAATGGGGCCAAATGGATACAAGCGATAGAGAGAGGGAGAGAAAGAGAAAAAAAAAATAGGTAGGCTCCCCTAAGCAAAGCACAGCCCTCCTCTTAGCGGAGTTAGAGTTGACATTGCTAATGGTGGGGGCAGGACGTATGAGCGTGAATAAATGTCGAGAAGGCAAATAGAGGAAGTAAGTGCTCTTTCCAACCAAATCGTTTTATCACGTGACTGTTACATGTGGTAGTACTACTATAGCGTGTCTTCATCTGCAAATGTACTGTATTTGTCTTTGACCACAATTCTTCATCTGTATGTCTCCTTCATAACTATAACTCTCTCTCTCTCTCAAGAAAGGGGATCACAAGTGTCCCAAGAATTATCTGCCAAGTAGCTTGACTTCTATCATAGTAAAACTCTGAGAAGGGATACTAGTAGACAAGATAGTTGACTACCTAGAAAGAATCCCAACATGGATTCAGGCGACACCGATCATGTCTTACCAATTTGCTGGAATTTTTCCATGAAATGCTGAGTATGACAAAAGTAGAACCATAGAAATCCTCAACTTAGATTTTCAAAAAGCTTTTGACAAAGTACCTCATTGCAGGCTAATTTCAAAAGTGAGTGCACTATGTATCAATACAGAGGTCACAAATTGGATGGAAAGTTGGCTAACAGGTAGACAACAACAAGTGGTAATCAATGGTGTTTCTTCTGAGTGGACTGCAGTCACTTCTGGAGTTCCACAGGGATCTGTCCTTGGCCCACTTCTGTTTATCATATATGCCAATGACATATAGATATTGGTCTGTTGAATGTGATCTCCAAATTTGCAGATGACATAGAACTGGGAATGAATGAGAAAGACCCCAAAGGGGTTGAACAGCCCAGGATAGACCTCAACAGACTGACTGAATAGTCGGAGACATGACAGATGCCTCTAAACTTGGAAAAATGCAAGTTGATGCATATCGGCCAAGCAAACCCCAAGTTAGGCTATTCACTATTAGGAATGCTTCTGGAAGTGACTGACTTGGAAAAGGATTTGGGTGCTCTGATTAGAAGTGACCTAAAGTTTTCCAATCAGTGCATTGAAGTAGAGAAGAAAGTTCAGAAATGATTGGGCTATATTAAGAGTCAATCGCTATCCTCTATCCATAAAACACTACTCTTCCCACTACATATCATACATGTAACACCATATACCTTTACCTAATAAATATGGCAGTACAATTGTTAAGAGCAAACCTGGTGGTCCCTCAGATATCCACCCCCGGCAGGGTTGGGTCATTGACACAGCTAGGGCCCTCCCGGTCGTCATCATGCGACTGTGTCAAGAGCATTGCAACGTCCCAAAGCTGCTCGTCGGTGCAGCTTTTTCTTTAGCAATATAAGGGGACTTCACTCTAACATCAATTCTGTACACCAATTTCTTCAAGCAGAATCCCCTACTCTACTTTTTTTGACAGAGACTCAAGTAACATCCACATCTGACACGTCTAGATTTAATTTTCCAGGTTATCAACTGCTCCAAAATTTCAGACCTAAAGGAGGTGTATGTTGCTTCGCAAAATCTGAAATTGCCCTGGAGGAGGTTACTAGTTTCAATTGTCCCTATTTTGATTATTCTATATACAAATTAATTTCTGCTGGTAAATTTAAATACATATGTTGCATCTACCGTTCCCCAAATACTCCTCCAGAGCAAAGTCTTTTTGATTCTCTGTCCTCACAACTCAGTGTCCTTAACTTAAATGCTTCTTCCGAAATCACTGTGTTGGGTGATTTTAATGTCCATAATGTTGAATGGCTCACTCATTCAGCCAAGACTGATGATTCTGGTCTTGAATGTGAGCTATGTGCAGACTCATTTAATCTCACTCTACTAGTCAACCAATCCACCCGTGTACCAGATAATCCTAATCATAATTCCCACCTACTGGACTTATTTTTAACAACCAATTCAGAAAATTATGATGTTACAGTGAGGTCCCGCTTGGATCTTCTGATCACTGTCTGATACAGGCCACCTGTCTATCACCTACCACACCTTCCCACTCTGAACCTGTTTTGGTGACTAAATGGCATTACGATAGGGCAGACTGGGAGGGTCTTCTAGGTTTCTTTATTGATATTCCCTGGACCTATTTCTTTTCTAATGATGCACACTCCACCTTGAGCGACATACAAGATTTTGTAAAAATTGGAATGGAAACTTTTATTCCTCATGAAAAGTACAGTAAAAGATCTAATTCACCTAAATGGTTTGACCATAATTGTGCTAGAGTAACTCAACATAAAGCAATAGCCTACAATGCATACACAAGATCAAAAACACATGAAGCCTTTAATTACTTTAGAAACATCAAAAATCATGCCAAAACTGTATTAAACCTAACTAAATCAAACTTTCTCCACAAGCAGGCAAATAAACTTCTAAATAATCCAAATGATAACAAAATATTTTGGTCTACTCTTAACTCATTCAAATCCAACTTTACTGCTGCTTCATCCATTCCACCATTAAAATCTCCGACTGGCAATCTTGTAAGTGACCCACGAGGTAAAGCTAACCTTCTTGCGGATATTTTCTCCATCAACTCAACCTTAGATGAAATAAATCAAGATGTCCCTGTACTTAATTTTAATTCGCCTGAAATTCCCTCACTTAAGATCCACACCAGACATGTCAAAACTAGTTTGCAGAATATCTCAGTAGATAAGGCTCCTGGTCCAGATGAAATTCCTCCAATAGTACTTAAGAATTGCTCCTTGGTGCTCGCTCCTGTATTGGCAAAAAATTTCCGTCTGTGTACTCATACCTCATGCTTCCCAGTACCCTGGAAAGAAGCAAACATCCATCCAGTTCCTAAAAAAGGTGCCTCTTCAGACCAATAGCTATAACTTCCACTCTTGGTAAAGTCTTTGAAATCATATTAAATAATCACATAATTAAGCATCTTGAGAATAATAAATTAATCAGTGATAGGCAATATGGTTTTAGACGATGTCGATCAACTGCAGACATTCTTTGCCTTCTTACGCATCAAATCAACCAAGCTAAAGACCAACATGGTGAAACACATACAATAGCACTGGATATATCAAAGGCATTTGATAGAGTCTGGCATCAATCCTTATTGTCGAAGATGTAACACTACGGCCTTGCATCATTAGTTCCACTAATTTCTTCTTATCTTCATAACAGAAAAATATGTGTAATGGTAGATGGCCTTTATTCTCAATTTCACTCAATAAATGCTGGTGTTCCCCAGGGATCAGTTTTGGCCCCAACTCTGTTCCTCATTCATATCAATGATCTCATATCTACCACTCATAATCCAATACATTCCTACGCAGATGACTCAACACTCCACAGTTCCTTCACATTTACCAATTCTTTCACCCAACCCGATCTTATAAATTCAAAAATAAACACTGCAATTTCTCTGAACCAGGACCTTTCTAGAATTAATGAATGGGGACAAAAGAATCTAGTTTCCTTTAATGCACAGAAAACCAAGTAGATTCAATTTTCTAACCGACAGAATCTCACTGACTCCCATATATTTTTTAATGATGTAAATATTCCCACTTCCCCTAGTATTGACATTCTCGGTGTAACATTAACTACTAACTTGAGCTGGACACATTATGTTAGAAGCATTGCTAAGAATGCCTCTAAAAAACTGGGACTCCTGTACAGAGTTCGAGAATTCTTCACTGACGAGCAGTTGGCCGTAATATATAAAAGTCATGTGCGTTCTCAGATGGATTACTGTTCACCTCTGTGGAGTGGAAGTGGAGTGGTTGCATTGAGGCAGTTGGACAAAATTCAAAATAAAGCTATTAGATTAATCAATAACCCTGCAATCACACAGGACCTTCCTACATTATCCATACGAAGAAACGTTGCATCCCTTGCATTATTCTACAGATATTTTCACAGCAATTGTTCAGAGGAACTTGCTTCAATTGTGCCGCCTCTCCACATCTTTCCCCGTAGAACTAGGGCAGCTGAGAGCGCCCATGAATTTACACTTTCTCCTCCACAATGCAGAACTTCTGCTTATCAAAATTCATTTATCCCTAGAACTACTACTCTTTGGAATTCACTTCCCTCGAATTGCTTTCCACAAACTTACAATCTACAAAAGTTTAAATCCAGTTGTTACAAACATTTTATGAATGGAGGATGCCTTTAGGCACATGGACCTTTTTGTTTTATCTGTGTTGTTCCTTCCTCCGTTCATTGTCTCTTTAAAAAAAACAAAAAAAAAACAACAACACATAAATAAGGAAATAGTCCTCATAGTTTCCAACGCTCTGATACGGCCTCTCCTGGAGTATGTTGTTCAATTCTGATCTCCAGCACTCACGAAAGATATAGAGCGACTAGAAAGAGTACAAGCTAGAGCTGCAAAGCTTATTCCATCGCTTAGAAGACTGAACAATGAGGACCGGTTGAGAGTTCTTGATCTCTTTCCGTCGGAGACACACAGACTATGAGGTCAGCTCACTGAAGTTTTTAAAATACTTAATGGGTTTGCCAATATAGATTATAGCAACATGTTTAGCCTCAATATGGATACATCACGCAACTATGACTGGAAATTAGAATTGAAAAGGTTTAGCACTAGTATTTGTGGACACTTTTTCACATATAAGATCTGTTTTACCTGGAACAAACTTCCCTCCGAAGTTGTAAATAGTTTTTCAGTAGAGCAGTTCAAGAAGAGAGTAGATATTATTTTGCACACTGTAAAAAGTGTCGTGCACTAAACAGTCTTTCTCCTTTCACTCCGAGTATCTCCTCGGAATGGACCGCAAGGTCTCTTAGATAGTAACTATTCCTTGTAGCTCCTTGTAACTAACTTTAAGGGGATAGTGTCCATATGAAGCCGAGCTACATATACTCCTGACTGTGCTTTAGGTCTAGCAATAAGACTTCTTCCCTATTCATTTCACAAACAATTATTAACTTGATCTTATGGACCCTACTGCTACCTCAAGGCTTGGGACACTACTCTATATAAACACCATTTAACTCTTACAGGTAGTGCGAGACTGGAATAGAAGGAATTCTAGGCGGTAAGGACAGATAAATGCAGTGTGACGTCAGTGCCCCGATAAGCCCATTCCTAACGTGTAATGCTTGACCAGTCCCTGTGACCCTTCTATGGTGCATCTGGCTGGCTTGCTCTTAGGTGAGAGAGCTTTACTGCCTTGTTGGTTGCCAGGCCAACTATAAAACCTGGGTTTGTCTACTGGAATAAGTGTGATATCCCTTGATCCCTTGATTCTAGAGTCTGGCCATTTGAAGGTGGTTAGTAGTATTTAGTAAGGATTAAGGTTATCGCTGTCACTCCTTTCGGGATATGAGTGTCTTTAGGACACGAGTGCTGCTCAGTTGGGAGCTGCGGCACGTTGGGACTGTCTAACCTCGGGGAGACCTTTGGCTTAGTGTGACAGGTATAACAAAGTCAAAATCTATAACAGAGCGAACACCATTGACGAATAGGCGGATGTGGATGACGCGGGTATTATTCACCACCACCACCCCTTTCTCATAGCACTGTATTGGTAATATTCTTACCTTGAATTTTTGGAGCCTTTACATAGTATTTGAACTGTTAGAGCAAATTATAGATAATGTCAGCTACTGGTGTTTTAAACTTAAAGCAACTTGTGCTAAGTGCAAGAAGCTAAAATGGTGTACAGACTTTAACCCTTTACCGGGAACTTATAGAAATACTTAGAAATTTCATTGTTTGACCCTAGACCATGAAAGTAGACCTAATTCTAAGGTATTTTTGCTTATGATTTTTTTCACATTTTTGCATATTGAATTAGCAAATCGAGGTTGACGAAGTGATCATATATGGTCAAGCCGCCGGTCTAGGGTAAAAATAATCTTGAATTATGCTATATTGAAAATGTAAATTTAAGGTAAACAAAATACACAGAATAACAGTTATGTCATTGTATTACCCAAAAATAAGCGTTTTATTTTAATAAGTATATAAATAGATTATATATGAATATTTTAGTTTAGGTACTTTTCACAACCCCGACACTGTCTGGTACCCCATGAATAATTAATTCCAAAAAACAAATTGGGCATAGGTTCCCCCTGAACAAGTAATTCCAGCAACATTTGGGCATAGCTTCCCCATGAACACAGAATTCCAGCAACATTTTGGCATAGGTTCCCCATGGACAATGAATTCAAGCAAAATTTGGGCAGAGGTTCCCCCTGACCAATGAATTTCAGCAAATTTTGGGCATAGGATCCCCATGAAAATTGGTATTTCTTTATGTGACAGTACTCATATCTCAAAAAAACTTCAGTATATGCCTCACAATATCAAAAATATATGTGAACTCACTAAAATATTTGTGAACTCACTAAACTTACCAAACTCATATTTATTTCACTGTACACTTATGAGGAAATAATAGAAATCGGTCATTTATTTCTATGTTGAACATTCTAGAATCTCTACCCAAGTTGTGGCCATGTGCCATGCTGGTTTGGGTAACTATCATCAAAGTTATATGGTTTTATGTAACTTGGGAGTACAACCCCTTTCCGGGCGAAATGATCATATTTAGTAATTTCAATTCTATAGGCTACCGGGCGTAAGTCCATATATGATCACTTGGGCTTTACCCCTTACCGGGCGCATGTCCATATTTGATCATTCACTTTTTCGCAAACAAATTTCACCAATTTCCGTATGTTCCACGTAAATGACAACTATATCAGGTTATAGTACAACTATTCAACTGCATAATATCAGATTATTATCAACTTACCGATATTACGTGATGAGCTAGGGTCGAGGGCGTCAAGAGAAAAATCGCTGAGATCCTACTTTCTTCATGTCTGGCCTGCAACTGAACTTCGAGTTGCTCTCAACCAATACTGAGATGGCATCAGCTCTTACACCATACCCACGTGAGTAGCCTGATCATCGATGATTGGCTGAGGCATGATGAAGTGGTGGCAGACACACACCGGGCGGCTTGGGAGCGCCCTTTTGGACGCCCATTTAAGTTACCATATATGGTTCCTCGCCCGGTAAAGGGTTAAAGACGATACATATGTCACCATCCCCCATGTTAGTCTACCTCTTGTGTGGGATAGAGGGAAAACTCATTGCAGGAGGTAGATGCAATTATGGAACAGTTAAAACAAAGATGTACTGAGAATACAAACCTGAAGAACGAAGTTTTTTAAGGAAGATCATAATAAGAAGAGTTGAAAACGGAAATAGGATGCCTTTGAAGTGAAAATAATGTGATAGTGGCCGCTGTTCCCGAACACGCCAGTACACGCCGAACACGCCATGGAGGTGGGAATAAACAAAAGAAGAATTCAGTGTCAGTCAAGGAGGCAACAGTTGATACAGCAACTACTGGAGAGGCTATCATTCTTGCCACAAATAGGGCTAGTGACCCTATAACTATGTTTATAGAGGGGCAAAACACAAAAAGAAGAAAACGACCGGAATATGAGGTTAACACCTCAAATAGATTCAGCCCTCTAGACAGTGCCTAAAGTCAGTATGACTTCCCTAAGTCCTCACATAACAGGAATAATGGATATTCAAGTTCAGAGTGGGCAGCGAAATTTTAAGCCTACTAAGCGTAATTCAAACAACAAAGTAACCAAACTTAACATGTCAAGCAGGCTTGGTTTTGTTAGCGACAAAGAGACAAACCAATTGTGATTGGATATTCTCAGGTCAGAGGACGAAAATCTCACTTTGTTAAGTTTCGTCGTGATGTGAGCAAGGTGAAGATCCTCACATCTGGTCCAAAAACTAGGGGATGGCAATAATAGCCCAGGTCAGTGGTAACGACCTGTTCCTCAAAGGAAATACAGTCGGTGCCACATAGTCGATAACAGAAGAGGTCATGATACTGGCTGATGAACTCCGACTCAAGACAGACAGAGGCACGATACTTGGTATTTTGCCCAGGATGTATGCAGGGGATTGTGCTACCAGCAAAGCATTGGGCCTAAATGGTATTTTAGTTGACCTGTCTGAGATTTATGGACCCATTTGATGAGTTCTATGGGAGGTGCAACCTCTGCCTCCGTGACGGTGTGCAACTAAGCATCAGTGGTAAGATCAAACTTGGTAATTTCCTAAATAACCAAACAACGGACATTGTGAATTCCACACTATACAAATATAAACATATAATATATACCTCTTGCAGCTTTCCCTTCTGTGACTTTGTGCTAAAATGATCAATCAAATTATATATG
The DNA here is from genome assembly GCA_032716605.1 of Paralithodes platypus. Classification (NCBI taxonomy): domain Eukaryota; kingdom Metazoa; phylum Arthropoda; class Malacostraca; order Decapoda; family Lithodidae; genus Paralithodes; species Paralithodes platypus. The sequence continues at coordinate 36,416,703 of CM064544.1, forward strand.
GCAACTGTATATGGCCTTCTGTGTATGGCCACCCTCATTAAGGGGAGTAAGGCGTCCGGCAATAGATAGATAAATAGATATGGGAACACCATTATCATGTCATCGTTGGATCAGCTATCTAAATATCATTCACAACAGAATATACAAACATGTAGTGTGAAACATACCTCTATGCTCTGATATCATAACAATATTAGTATTTCCTTCGGTTACTAATACCCTTTTTTCTGCTTTATTTAATTTCTTAATTAGACATATGTATACGGACGATATTCGTAATGTATTGCCTTCAAATTAGATTGCTCGGGAATCGAACGCAGGTCCCCTCTGCTGTGAGATGAGCACGCTACCAATCTGCCACAAGAGCATGTAGAGTGTACGTGACAGCCTAACATTACTTAAAGTTCATGGTATGCAGTTTGAGGTGATGAGTTTTGAGATAACTCAGTGACTTATGGGAATTTATAGATATGGCGTAGAATGAACACTGAAATAAATATTGGCAAGTTATTGAGATGCGTGGTTTAGGGATAGCTACCGCATATGAGTATTGGGATGTGTGAAATATTAAGGGTAGAATAAATATAAACATCATGTGAGGACGAGCACTGTATTGACAACGTTCGCACATAGAAAAGCTTCATCAGGCCTGATGAAGCTATATGCGAAACGTTGTCAATAAAGTGCTCCTCCTGACATGGTATTTATATTCATTCTGTCTACTTTTTAAAGTTTATTTTTATCTAGGGCAGAATTGGAAGTGAAAAAGTGCTCTTAATTTGTATGATCTTTGTTAAGGTTCTTCTTAGTATCAGCAAACGATTTCATAAACCTTAGGGAGAGCCTCTACGATAGAAGAGAAAACAAGAACATCTAAATTAATCTTTTGACTTTCACAGGTCCTTCATAATTGTGTTATATTTGTTAAATTAAAGTTGAGGGGGGATAGACAGGTTGGGTATGTGAGAGGTAACCTTAGTTAGTTAGTTATTTAAAATAGGACTTTAGAGGCTATCGACCCATGAGGATCATTAAGCCCACCTTAAAGTCAGGAAGAACGTAAGACCGAAGTCCCCGAGACCCCCCCAAATGTATACCCCATGTATACATCCGGAGGTTGTCCTGCTCGAGAACCCTAGACTTCTTCCTTATTAGCGATCAAGACTGGAGCCTCTGTACGAGAACCCTAGTCCCTTGTCAAGAGGTAACCAGGATAAACTAGAAATAAATGACAGCGTACTGAACAGGTTAAGTTAAAAGATGTAGACAAATAATGGTAAAATACTAAATGAGCGATGCGGCACAATCGAAATCAATAACTCGCCGGACACCTTGATGATAATGTTTGTGAAATCTTCACTTCACTTCACTTCCGCCCCCAGGTAGGTTTTTCAGCCTTTCAGTGAGAAGCATCGCAGCAGCCATTCCACTCTGTCATATAACACATCATCCTCACGAAGTCTATCCAATCTTCCAATCCTGTACTTTGGTAAAATGTCCTGCACTCTGTCCTTCAATCTTTTTCTTGGTCTTCCAGCAGGTCTTCTCCCATCAGGCTCCCAGTCGAAAGCTAACTTGTGAATCCTTCCTTCGTCCATTCGCTCCAGGTGCCCCAGCCATCGCAGTGTTGCTCGTTCTATTATTGTCATTAAGGGTATTACATCAAGGTTTCTCCGATTTTCTTCAGTCCGCATTTTACCCCTTCGGGCCTTTCCCAGAATAACTCTTATGGGCTTCATATCTGCTGCCACTAGTCTGCGAAATATCTGCAGTGTTTATAGCCCATGTTTCAGCTCCATATATTAAAGTTGGGATGAGAACTGTGTTATATATTAGTCTTTTGACTTTTTGGGGGATATATTTTTCTTTCAGGAGTGGGCATATCATTTGGAACTGTGTACTAGGCTATATTTGTATATTATTTCTGCTATTTCATCATGCATACTCCCTGCAGTCGATATTTTAACCACTAGGTATTTGAATGTTCTTACAAGTGGTAATACGGTGCCATTTATATTTATTTTTAAAATATCCTGGTCTCTTCCATGGACCACCATTTCTGTTTTAATCTAGCATACTTTAACTTTGTATTCCACAATACAGCTATATCTTGTAGAGCTTCTCTGATTGTTTCCTAGTGGCAAATATCATCTGCATAAGCGAGCGTCTTGATGGTTGAGACTTGGTGTTGGTTTACTTGTTTCATAACCTTGTTCATAAAAGTAATAAAACGTAAGGGGGCAATACACTACCTTATTTCACTCCAATGTTTATGTTTGTGAAATCTATGGAGAGAAACATTAACTCGAAATGTTTACTGCATTAAAAACAAAACTCTATATTATAAGTATTGTACTATTATTAGGGGTTCGTCCCCTACGGGGAACCCCTATTGTAATCATTAAACCTGGGATTTCATCCAAATTCTTCTTACGCGCCGGTTTCGACGCAATAACTCCAGAACCGCTTTTTGGATCGGGATCAAACTTTCACAAGAGGTGCGTTTTTGTATTGGGCAACTTTTGATATGTTAAACGTCCGGCATGGCGGCCAAACAGGCCCGTGGCAGCCGATTTCCCGAAAACCTTGACGCCTAAATACCGTCTCTCCCACTCACAGGAAACGACTGGGCTTTGGCATACGCACTCCCCTACTAATGCTCCGCAAATTTTAGAGAGAAGGTTTTGCTTTTGCACGTGGGTTTTTTTCCGGCAATCTTGAAAAAACTTAGAATTCCACTTAAAATTCCACATCTTGAAAACTACGCCGATGATCAGAGCCATGCTTGCGTAGTTGGGTGAGGCTCGCGATTCCGAACGTTTTGATACCAAAAAAATAAATGGGTGGAATAGTTTGGCCGCAGCATTGAAAACTGTCTATTCTTAAATTACTTTAAAACCGAATTCGCTACCCACACAAAGTTTACCGTCTACAGTCTATAGGCTTCCACGCATCCCCCAGTTTTGCTTAATAACATAATCTCTTTATTATTCAGATCTATCATTTGTTTTTTATTTAAATCTCTCAAAACCGTTCGAGTCCCTACGAATTCCAGCAATTATTTAGCCAACCTACCTATACATACCTACCCTACCAAATAATAATGATAAATTCAAATTTGTTTTTGGTGAATGACAGAGTATTGGCTAAGGTTTTTAACAATTCCTCCCTTTGCCAAATGCTTAGTTTAATAACAATGATATGGACCTTTAAAGTTTTGGCAATTGCCCGTGTGACTCGTATTTTAACCCTCCTAAAGTGTTACCACGAAATACCGCTAGATCCTTTCTCAAAAGTCGCTAGCATGTTGCTACATAGCCAAACAATGTTAGGATAATGCTGCAATTTCTAAAGAGTTTTGGTTTGTTTGTTTTGAAAATTTTACAATGTAGTATGACTAGAATGTCTGAAATTTTCAAATTATCCCTAGTAAATGTCTCTAGATATGAAAAAATGGCTACTAAACAGAAGTAAATATAGCTCTACATCTAGCGGTAATATGTAGCGGTACAACTGGCAACACTGCCTACAACTACCCTCTCATCACCAATGATTATGCTCTGCTGAGGTTTGTATTTGCTTATCTTATCCTGTGTATAAATGTAACCCTTACACATGTTTCTATTAAATAATGACATTAAACAGGACTCATGATTTAAATACAAGGCTAGATATTTATCGGAAGTACGTATTTACCTTCGGAATGCTAAAATATAATGTTTACACATATGGGATAGGGAGGAGGGAGGGAGGTATAAGGGGTGGACCGATGGAAGGGAAGAGAACCCCGATATACGAGATACATAGCTTCATATGCGCGTATTGATCACTTTCATGCTATTATGTATGCATACAGAAGTAGCAGGACACATATGTCAAGAGTGAACACCAATAACTTAATCCATACACAGTAAAAAAGACGGAAATAATATCGTACATACGAAGTGATGGAATGGGAATGGGGGGGAGTGTGTATGATAATGTAAACAGGACAGTTCGTCGCTAGATAGGCGTGTGTGTGCTTGTGTGATGGTCTTGTGTAGCTATGTTTGTGCTTGTTGAGTGTTGAGTTATCTCTCTCTCTCTCCTCTCTCTCTCACCAATGATTATGCTCTGCTGAGGTTTGTATTTGCTTATCTGTACTAGTGTATAAATGGAACCCTAGGGAGCCTCGCTCTCTATTAAATAATGACATTAAACAGGATTCATGATTTAAATACAAGGAGTCTGCAGAGCGTATTACCTTCGGAAAGCTATATAATGTTTACTCAGTAGCCCAGGAGGGAGGGAGGTATAAGGGGTGGACCGATGGAAGGGAAGAGAACCCCGATATACGAGATACATAGCTTCATATGCGCGTATTGATCACTTTCATGCTATTATGTATGCATACAGAAGTAGCAGGACACATATGTCAAGAGTGAACACCAATAACTTAATCCATACACAGTAAAAAAGACGGAAATAATATCGTACATACGAAGTGATGGGGATGGGGGGGAGTGTGTATGATAATGTAAACAGGACAGTTCGTCGCTAGATAGGCGTGTGTGTGCTTGTGTGATGGTCTTGTGTAGCTATGTTTGTGCTTGTTTGAGTGTTGAGTTATCTCTCTCTCTCTCTCTCTCTCTCTCTCTCTCTCTTATTTATCGCTGTCTTCCTTACGATTACGACATACTGTACTAGTGCATGAGAACAGGAAATAGGGAGCCTCGCTCTCTCTCTCACAAATGAGAACATAAGTAAACAGGAGTCTGCAGAGAGCCGATTGGCTATAAGACTCGGTAGCCTATTCCACATATCTACAACTCTGTTACTAAACGAATAGAGGCAGATCCCTTACACACCCAGTCTCTCTCTGGCGCTCGTTTGTTTGCACACCGGTACAAATGAGGCAGATCCCTTACAAGATGAACATGGGAATCTGCAGAGAGACAAGTGGCCCACAAAAGGCAGATCCCTTTCACATACAACCCATTTCATCCATATGACTATCTGATTTTATCTTTAAATTCTCTATTGTTCTTGATCCCACTATAGCACTAGGTAGCCTCTTTCACATATCTACGACTCTGTTACGAGAGAGGCAGATCCCTTACACAGCCAATCTCTCTCTTATTTGCACACTGGTACAAAGGAGGCAGATCCTTACACATGCTACCAAGATGAAAATGGGAGTCTGCAGAGAGCCGGTTGGCCCACACACGGCAGATCCCTTTCACACCCAATCCATCTCGTCTTATCAAATTTTATGTTGAAGCTCTATTGTTATTGATCCCACTATAGCACTTGGTAGCCTATTCCACATATCTACAACTCTTTTACCAAGCGAATAGAGGCAGATCCCTTACACAGCCAATCTCTTTCTCTCTCGCTCTTGTTTGTTTGCACACCGGTACAAATGAGGCAGATCCCTTACACATGCAACCAAGATGAATATGGGAGTCTGCAGAGAGTCAAGTGGCCCACATAAGGCAGGTCCCTTTCACACTCAACCCATCTCATAAACTTTACCTGTTATTTACACTACTTACTATACACCCATGTTATCATATACCTGCAACCAAAACACAATTGTAAGAAATAGGAACATAAGAAAATGGGAGTCTGTAGAGAGCCAATTGGCCCACACAAGACAGATCCTTTTCACACCCAACCCATCTCATAAAACTCTCTCTCATTTATCTCTGTCTTCCTTACATTTATGACATCCTAGTCTCTCTCTCTCTCTCACAAATGAGAACATAAGAAAACCGGAGTATGCAGAGAGTCGATTGACCCACACATGTCAGATCCCTTTCACACCCAACCTATCCCGCGCTCTCTCTCTCTCTAATATTTATCGCTATCTTCCTTACGTTTACGACATCCTATTCTCTCGCCATACTCCCTCTCTCCTTCACAAATGAGAAAATAAAAAAATAAGAAAACGGGAGTCTCCAGAGCCGATTGACCTACACATGTCAGATCCCTTTCACACCCAACCCATCTCGTTCTATCTAATTTCAAGTTGAAGCTCTATTGTTCTTGATCCCATTATAGCACTCGGTAGCCTATTCCACATATCTACAACTCTGTTACTAAACGGATAGAGGCAGATCCCTTTTACAGCCAATCTCTCCCTCTCTCGCTCTAGTTTGTTTGCACAATCTGCTCCTTCTGTAGTTTCTCCATGCCCGATAAGTTAAATGATCTTTTGATATCTGTGACACAGCATTTGTATCAAACACAATACCCTGCTTGCAAAACCGTCGAACCCCGGACAACGTTGCTTGCAACTTTAATTATTATTATTATTATTATTATTATTATTAGTAGTAGTAGTAGTAGTATTTCAGATTAGATTCACATAGCTGGTTCACAATCACACCACATTTTAAAAACTCTATTCTCTGTACGTCATTAACGTTACCCTGTTGTCCTTAACTTTAACTTAATTTATCCTCAGAATTGTTCATTTCACAGCCTTAGGGGGATAGTATACTCGCTTTTTATGGACCCCCTTCTCCCTCATGTTTAGCATATTAGTTTTGAGGTTTTAAGACGTAATTCGTTTCGTTAGTATGACGATTTTGAGACCTTTCGCTTCATTTTGTTGTCATTATTAAGACCTTTCGTGCCCTTTAGGTGTTGATAGTTTCCTGAGGAGTGACAGCGAGCCTCTAATTTTAGAAAGAACTGGCCTTCGGCCGCGACAATTTTCTACCGAAAAATTTACAAATTTATCTTGAAAGGGGGTCTTAGGGGCATTTTTATAAGCTTGACGGCGGTCTAGCGAGGAAACTTCAAAACTGCCCCTCAAAACAATCCTCATCGTGTCATCCCCCGCCATGTTGACCCCCGACCTTAACCAGTGACCCTTGGTGGAGAACTAATGGAAGGACAAGTCACACCAGCAGGTTTCTTCTTTATCCCTAAAAAGTTAACGTATTTGAAGCTATTACTGTAAATATGTCGCTAACTATACTGACGTTTTATGCTTAACTCTTTTAAGATCCGATCACGCATTTATTATTGTCTGTTTGCTGGCTATTATTAGATTACTGTATTTAGATTAGGAAGGATATATGCAAGCCATAGGGTTAATTGATAATATTTGTTAGCCTTATCATTCCCATACAGCTTTACTAAGATGCATACAATTATATAATGACAGCTAGAATAAACTGACAAACTGCGTCATAATCTTCAAAGGGTTCGAAGTTCTGATAAAATATAAATTCAGAAGGTATAACACCAGAGCTGTAGTGAAAATTAAGGGGAGACGGTCGTTTTTCTGGTCCCCTTTTCCCTCTTGTTTAGCCCCATTATTTTTTAGATTTTTAGACGTTCGGCCCAATTGTTTGACGATTTTAAGACCTTTCGTCCCAATTTTGTTATAAATGTTAAGACCTATCGTGCCATTTTGGTGTCGATTTTTTCCTGGCGAGCGATAGCGAGCCTGTAATTGTAAGAGGAACCGGCCTTCGGCCGGGAAATTTTTCTACCGAAAAATGTACAAATTTATTTTGAGGGGATGTTTTTCTAAGATTGAGGGATGTCTAGCGAGGAAACTAAGAATTTATGAATGAATGAATTTATAAGCCAAAAAACTAGTGAGTCTCTCTCTCTCTCTCTCTCTCTCTCTTTTTCACATATAAGATCTGTTTTACCTGGAACAAACTTCCCTCCGAAGTTGTAAACAGTTCTTCAGTAGAGCAGTTCAAGAAGAGAGTAGACAATATTTATAATACTATGTAATGAGTGTAGCTGTGCACTTCAAACTATCTCTCCTTCCGCTTCGAATATCTCGACGGAATGGACCGCAAGGTCTCTGAGATACTATATATTCCTCGTAACACCTTGTAACTCTCAGAACGCGAGTGTGTTCACGACTAAGCATAGCTAACAACAGGCCATGACCAATTTTAGTTCGATGTGTTTTTACTTAATTGTACTTCAATAGGATAGGCTAGGTTGGCTAAGTTAGTTAATACAATAAACTCAAATAAAATATTTTGAAATAGAGTCGTGATTGGGCGCGAAATTTAATGGCTTAGCAGCTGTCATGGCCTTCCATACTTAACTGTATTCTATATACTGTTCTTCCAATTTCGATAGTGATTGTGTGGATGTACAAGTAGATGAGCTGGAGAGTGTGAAGAGGAACAATTTGAGGTGGTTCCGACATGTTGAGCGTATGGAGAGTTAATTACATCAAGTTACTTATAAAGGGAGTGAGATTAACCCCTTCAGACTCATATGACACAGAGGTTGCCAGATTAGCAATAAGAAATAGAGTTCTCTCACTCTTATAATTACTTCTCCAAAATTAGTTTTCTACCCACAGCTAACTCAAAGACAACTGCAGAGGTTGAAGTAACTAAACTAAAGGTTTCTAAATACCCCTGATGGTAACAAAGGTTTTAAAGTATCCCTAATAGGCTCAAAATCGCGTCATATGTCGGAGAGGGTTAAAAGCCAAAGAGGGAGAGGTAGGTCGGGAATGAGATGGAAGGATGGAGTTGAGAGGTATGTGGGTGAAAGTGGTGTGAGCAAGAAGGAAAGAGGGGTGCCGAGTGTTGGATTGCAGGATGATGGAGGCGATTCATTCGTGTACACTTCTTCGGGAATTGAGGTATCTATCAAAAGATAGATATGTCGATTATCTGTATTATCAGGTGATCGTCTGAGAAGTGTCGGGTAGTGGTATAGAGAGTAAGTGATTAACCCCTTCTATACCGGCGACGTATTATTGATTTGATGTGAGCTACATTCAGACGTTTAGGAAGGATGTATGGCAGCTAAAAGGATTAATTGAGATAGTATGTGACTTTTTATGGGTAGACGTCCTTCCTAAGCTGAATAAAATCGTATAATTAATTGTCAGAATATAACGAAAAGGATGTCTCTGTACTGAATGGGTTAAGTAAGTGGACAGGTTTAACAGTTACCATGTGTTGTATTTGGTTATATTATATGCAAGCTATTTTACGCCTCTATATGTCAGTACCATGTGTTATATGATATAGAATATGTCAGTCCAAGGTAGGTTAGACAGGTAAGCTTAGATTACGCGAGGCATGGCGAGTCTAGGTCAGGTATGGTAAGATTAGTTTGTAAGGGTGAGGGTTGGTCCTGTCCAGAGTGAAGTTGGCATCTTCTACCCAACCTTAGCCATTTCCGTCTCTCTCTTTTCCTGAACTACTTTTCCTACTTTGGGGGCGGGACGCTAGGAATCCCACTACCCTTGTAACATTCACCCACTAGACAAGACAGAGAAAGGGACGAGGGAACGCGAAAGTGGTCCCGTACCTTAAAAATTGAAACTTGTTGTTTCTGTCCCTGTTCTGTCTCGAGTTGGCCACCCCCATCTATGGGGTATTGTGCCTGAGTATATACATACATACATAGTTTGTAATTGAGCTTACGGCATTATGTTCGTAGGTTAGATTAGCCTAGGCTAGCTTAGTTTTGGTTAGGTACGATTATACTGGATTCCAATCAGGTTAGGTTGAGATTAGGTCAAGTGAATATACGTAGAGAACTGGGGAAATCAACCGTGAACGCCGAGAAACAAAGTACCTTATCGGCGAAAAAACTATCGCCCCCGGAAAAACATCGCGCCAGGCCAGGTAATCACAACCTAATTATCGCCCCAATAAATCCTGGCTTCTACCTTCCTACCACCACCGCCAGTTTAAGGGGGGTTACCGTTTTTTTGTTTTATCTTTCTCTCCTTTTATCTCTTTCTCTGGCTTGTATCCATTCGGCTCCATTCAGCCAACTGTTTGAAGACGTTTATCTCCATTCAGGTGTCGATTTCTTCCTGACTAGCGATAGCGAGCCAGCATTGAATGGAGAAATCCGGCTTCGCCGGAGAAATTTTTCTATCGAAAAATGTACAAATTTAGCTTGCTGTAAAAAAATATATATATATATGCTGGCTCGCTACCGCTCGCCAGGAAAATATTGAAAAATGGATGGGGGTAAACGTCTTAAAACAGTAGACTGAATGGGGCCAAATGGATACAACTGAGAGAGAGAGAGAGAGTGAAAAAGAGAGAAAAAAAACGAGGTGGGCCCCCTTAAGAGCACCACCACCACCACCAGACCAATTACCAATGTTCAGGTCCACCCTCGATCACGGCCCAGGGCTAACACTCCAAAATTATAGAAGGATCTGTATGAAATGAACTCTTTTTATAGGCCTAAAGAAGCGCACATATTTTGAACCTGTACGTTTATCATGGCATTAAATATATACAGACAGCGTAAATAAATCTAATACAAGAAACATACATTATTTGGGCTGTATGTGTTCGGCTATAGGAAATTGGCATGGCATGGTTATAGGACTACATTCGAATAAAAACAGATTGTCATCATAAGGTGGTCTTAATGAAAGAAATGGAATGTTTATAGTTTGGAATCTGTACCGTATCCAATTAACAAGCATAAAGGCAATGTCACACGACCGCTTTTTCCGTCAAATTTCTAAGAGCAAGATGTTCTCGCAATATTGCGGGCCGTTTTTACATTGGTATCGGGAACTAGACTCAAATTAGAATATGTTTGGTAGATTAAGATTAATAAAAGTTTAATTATGAAGTTACCAGACAAGAATTGGTCTAAAATATTGCCGGACAATGTGCTCGCGTGAAATCAGCTTACCTATGTAAATGAAACACTAATGATTGACGGACAAATTGCATTACACTTTAGCACTGTACATTGTCTGGCTATGGGAGATGAAAATTACATTTGAACAGACCTATGGGAGTGCTTGAGTTTGGATATGAAAGCTATAGTACGCTACCCATTAAATTAACAATAGAAAATAGAAAACAACAATTGTTTATGATAGTTATTCTTATTATTCTGTGGTTATATACAGTATATATGATCGATCATAACAGTACAGTGGATGGTTGTATACACTATCGGGAGCGCCTGGGATTGGATCCGTATATTATTAATTACATAGACAAACAACGAATGAAACAACACAAACGATTAATAACCCAATTGACATTTTATATACTGTAGATTCCTTGATGAAATCGGTCAAGGTAAATTAGTACATCACTTTCATAGGCATACAGGATCGCTCGGGTGTGAATCTATGCAGTCAGAAACTATGATATATATACTGTATATACCCATTTGATAAACAATGGCAAGATGGACAGGCGAGTCGAAGGACAGATTTGGCTTGATTCGGGGCAGAGGCAATATATAGTGCGGGACTCTTGAGTTTGAAGGCGACGGTACCGTTTGAATGTGTCCTCCTTATTGCGGACAGTAGTGGAACAAGCGTGGGTAAACCAAGATTTGTGTGAGTTAGTTTGAGAACAAGAAAATGGGATGTATGCTTCCACGCCCGAAAGGATTACCTCAGTAAATTACCTTAGCAAAAATAATTCCATGGGAAATTAAAGAAGTAGAATTAGGGGAGATATAAACAGTACAGATATATTTAGTGAGAGAGTGACAAGATAGCTTATGCCAGAGAGTTGAGAATTCAGAAGAGTCAAATTTCGGAACACGAGAGCAAGAACGATTGTTGCGTACATACACACAACATACACCTTTGACTTTGAATTGAGGATCGAGATAGTAGGAGTATACAGAGAAAGGTTTGCTGTCTGTTGCCTTAGACAACTGTGTTTTGGTGAAAACGCTAAGTCAGGTTTGACAGAAGAGAGATGGTGTTCCACAGAGAGGAATTTAGAGGAAAGGCTGCAGATATTGCAGAAATGTATAGTAAGAGTGAAAGATATCAGTCCAGAGTATTTTGATGGGTTGGTACAATGGATCAGACCACTATGGGCATTTCTGGTAACTCCCCCCCCCCCTCCCCCCCTCTGGGGACTCCAAAGAGTGTCGTTGGTTCATCATGATTTAATGTTGATTTTAATTTTGAAAAGATAGTGTTGTATGTAATGTGTTTGTGGTATAATGTATTGATAGAAAGAGAAGTATTTTGGATGGCAGGCTGGGGTTGCCCTCAATATTGGTGAGGCACGGAAAGAATCAACAAAGGAGGCCAGGTGGTGAAACAGGAGTTCCAACTGTCCTTATCAGCCACGTAGCACGTGAGGACACCTTGGCAGGTGAGTGTGTATCCTTGATCCTTGATTCTTAATTGAAGGACTGCTGGGGCAGGCCCAAGTAACCCTGCCACAGTCCAGAGTGTGTATACTATCCGTCTCCTGTGATAGCCGTATGTCAGCCGCCATAACTGTTGACGGAGACATGTGTGACCCTGGCCACATTTACATAATACATAGGTCTGCTGCCGTAACAGGACTGTGTGGTTGACGCCTGGGGAAGAGGGAGGACACATAACTCATTAGAGACAGACCGCCTCAGTGACAAAATACTCTGGATATGGCAATATGAGATATTATAGTTTTTACACGCTTGAGCATATTTTGTGCCAATAATGTTTAAATTAAACTATATGCATACACAATAGTATACCAAGTCGTATTTCATAGTTTTGTTATATATGATGGTAACAAGCAAGCTCCTCTCACGGACCACCAAACAGACAATACATCCTGTATAACATAATTATTTGGTCGACTTTCATACTGCATCTACAGAGTATTATGAACACCAAGATCACGTTGGATACAGCCAAATCTTTCAGTATATTATGACTTTTATTTCTTACTTTATTCCTGTTATAATTTCATAATTTCATTAAAACTGGAAAGGGTCAGTAGTTGTCAACGTTATAAATGGTGTAGATTAACCCCCCCTTGAATGCTAGAGATATTTTGTTAAGGTGTATAACAGTCGTACAGTGTTAGCAAGAATGAAATGAAAAATACGTCAAGCTACCAAAATTATTAGTATGTCCCGTCGGATTCCACAGTTGATACTTGAACTTGTCGAACTATTAGGTGTGGTATTCACATCCTACCACGATCAACTTGAATACCTTTGTAGAATAAATACAGTAATCATCTGCAGCTAGAATACTGTTAGTAGCTAATACCTAGGTCTGGTACAGCGATGGTGCTTCTGCCTATGGGGACGCACCTGCCTACGACACACCACATGACGGTGGTAGACATCTCTCTAACTAACATCCTCGCTACCCAGTACTATCATTCATTACATTGTGCAACATAATAACTAATATAATCATAAACTTAATCCTAGATCTGGTCAGGTGTGACTATTTAGGCTCTCAAATAACCCTTTAGTTTTCTATAATGCGAGTCATACACGAAAAGGGGCAACTGAGATGGCTGTACCATAGGAATGTCATCGATGATCGTCTATATATTCGAATATGAAGATTATGAACAATGGTCGCTCACAACTCTGCTTCTGCCGAGTAGATCTAGATAGGTATGTGTTCAGGGGTGAAGTATGGTACGATATGCTGATCACTATTCTCAAATGGATTTGTGCAGTCTTATTTGTGTTTCGAGTGAGGAGCAATAATTAATTTGGTCAAAACTATTTAATTCTGCTTCTCCTCAGGTACTGGGGCGATGTTCATATAACTCTAACAAAGTATTCTAGTAAGAATCTTCTATGGAAAAAAATCTACTCTTGATATTGTATCTCGTCTATAACCAGCAAAAGCATCCCAACATAATTGTACGGTATTTCATAGAGGCCGGTCTATATGATCTGTGCCCCATGAATATTCTGTCCTCTTACTTAAACATTAGGCCTACCATAGCGCGGTTGGGAGTATGAACATGATTAGATTAATATCCAGTATTTGAGAATGGATAATAAGTCGTAGGCGTGTGCATAAACCTTTAACCGTCCTGGTGGTGTAATGGTTAAGGTGGCAAAAATCTGTGTGATAACCCGGGTTCGAATCCCGGCGGATCATACATACTTTAATTAATTTCATTGGGGGTGTTTGGTGTTGTGGTGAAATTAATAAAATATAGATTATCAGTGGACCTCGCTGTTGGCCATAATATGAACTGTGTATAGAATAACTCATAGATATAAATGCAGCTAACTAGTCAAACCTTACCTAATTTGGGTGAGTTACCTTCGGCATAAGAGGTTGTTAACGAACTTGTTATCAATATATACTGTACAATCGCGCTAAGAAGTGATAACTCGATTTTGTTAAGTCTCGGACCAAAGTCCCCAAATCTGGCTACCCCTGGCAACTCTCCACTGCCCCTAGGAGCCCGGTCGTTCCATATTTTTAAACTATAGGTCTTTGGATATTCCCAATAATTGGCCTACTGACAGAATTAACCTATTTATGGCCTCTAAATTTGATTTATGTTGTAGTTTGAATAAATATGAGTAATGTTTGTTTTCAATTTCTTTATAGAATAATGAGAGTAATTAATTTACATGCGCTATCTAGCATGTTGAATTTCAAGGCCCGGAGGATATTCAGCGACCATGTCAGTCATTGTCAGGATATGAGGGGAGGTGTATCTCTTTGATTTTATATCCACCTTTGTCTGTTAACACTTGCCTTTCCATCTTCTGTTTATATTTGGGTGTCCCTATGGGTTATTATATATTCTAAAAGTGAAAATTAATCGTCTGTCTATACAAATTACACACTGTGCTCGAGTATTCAAGCTTTCTCCCCAAATATACTGGAAACTGCTTTGTTTTCCAGGTACCCTGTTGTCTCACATAGAGAATTTAATGTGGAAAAAATAAATGTTATATATTTGATTTACGTGATTTATTGACACTCATGGTTTGAATATTACTTTTAACTGTTGGTTTTAATTTTATGAGATACTTTTATCACAGTATTGGTGGCTTAAAACGTAATACAAACATTAAGAGACTTCCACATTTTAATCTTGAATCTAGTGAGCGAAATACTACGAGTTTCACATTATTTCGTTCGGGTTAGTCTCAACTTTTGTAGTATTTGGTTTGCTCTCACATAATGAGATAAATATATTGCAACAATACTAATATATCGATTGTTTGGTATTTTTTCCTTCAATGCAGTTCTCCACGGTGATAAATGAATATAGTAGAGCCTCAATTGTTGCCAGATAGCACTTTCTGAACAAAAGGTACTGGGAATCGAGTCATCACTTCTTAGCGCGATTGTACATGCGAGGTGGTCAGGTAGCAATATGTCTTAAATACATTCACACGATCACATCACCGTGGACACAATCTCATAGACATGTATAGTTGAATTATACAGTTTGTATATAACCTTGATGAAATGGTAAGTAAACCAGCCGCACGTTACACTCATGAAATTACTGATTATTCAACACTCATTGCCTCTCTCACTCTCTCACACACTCACACACACACACGCACTCTCACTCACTCTCTCTCTCTCTCTCTCTCTGCCAACAATGCACTGAAGTAGCTACGGAAGCAAACACAATTAATAGTTTCATTGGAAGATTATTCAGATACATATCCGGAAAAAGTTATTCTCACTTTATACAATAAATTGGTTCGCCCTCATCTGGAAAACTGTTTACAACTTTAGAATCCTAGTTATCAAAAGTACATAGAAAATCTGGAAAGAATACAGCGAGTGGAGAATAACAATAATAATTCCTAGACTAAGAATTAAATCATACGAAGAACAGAACGTCTAAATGACATAAAAGCTTATTTGTTTAACAATGCGCAGGCTAAGGAATCATTAAAGCTGGTCTTAACAATATGGATGCCAACAAATACTTCACAATTGACAATTAAAATTACACTAGAGGATATTTATGTACAATCATTGGAAAGCCTTTATATTTTATACTGTACTTTTTTGCAATCGAGTGGTAAACTTCTGGAATGAACTACCTAGTAATGCCATCGAGTGTTACAGTCTGTAAGCTTTAAAAATCGGCTAGATACATTTCTCGCTTATAACCACCGATTAGCTGCATTCACAGACGAATAGCTTTCACCATACTGTACTATCCTATGTTTTACCCTACAAAGGCAAGATATTTAACCTACAAACAGCGTTGTTTCCCGTTGTAGTCTTTCTCTCTTCCTGAAGAATTTATATTTGAGCCACAATCATGGCTGGTAGTTTCATCTGAAGTAGTGTAACACTTGTATACTATGCGTACTTAGTTACATCATTTATGATATGCTTACATAATTTTGTTTTGTTTATGTGTATGAGGGAGAGAAAAGGCAAAGCTGTCTGTAACAAGTGTCTCACCCAAAGTTAAGAGAGTACTGTATATGAGACAGCCAAATACGTTTTTTATTTACAATATTTATGTGTGTGTGTGTGCGTGTGTGTGTGTGTGTGTGTGCGTGTGAACATTCTGCAGTAGCACAAATTGAGATAGGAGTAGATCGTATATTACGCTATTTGCAATGAACAGTATATAATTATGTATATTTTCACCTAATCATCTCCATATAATAGACTACCATTTCTGAAACAATAACTATATACTTTATAAGCAATATTACGCTTACACTCCCTTACACACACACACATATATATATTATATACATATATATATATATATATATATATATATACAGTTATACACGCATACTCACGTTTTGTTTTTCCGAAATTAAGGAGCTGATACAGTCATCACCCTGACTACACAGAGTGATTACCTAACCCCCGCCACGCTTCTCAAACACCCTGCACACAACAGGACCTGGATAACTATCCACTAATTAGTATCCTCATCTTTATAAACAGTTTAACTACTTTTACTTTCCAATACTTAAATTGCGAACCATAACAGTTATTATCAGGTAGTCAAACAAGACTATTTCGACTCTAAGCTCATTACAGTATTTCACAAGACGCATTATAAAACCTGTATTATATCCCATATGGAACATGGGTTAATTAGCAAAATAAAAAATGACAGTATAACTAAATTTCATAAATTGTATCAATTAATATCTATTAATTTCGTTCATCGAATAGAAGATATGTACTATCTAAACTCTAAAGCATGGACATGTATGAACGAATCTCCAAGATGACGTCAAGGACAAAATGTGTCCCAGATCTAAATGCTAATGTCTTCTTTAAAGGGAGCTCACCTCGCCTTTTCTCTCTTGCTCTCCCTCTCTCTTTGGCTTGTATCCATTCGCCCCCATTCAGCCTACTGTTTTAAGACGTTTACCCCCATTTAGGTGTTAACATTTTCCTGGCGAGCAGTAGGGAGCCAGCATATATTTGTTTGTTTTTTGACAGCAAGCTAAATTTGTAAATTTTTCGATAGAAAAATTTCTCCGGCGAAGCCGGATTTCTCCATACAATGCTGAATCGCTATCGCTCGCCAGGAAGAAATCGATACCAGGATGGGGATAAACATCTTAAAACAGTTGGCTGAATGGGGCCGAATGGATTCAAGCCAGGGAAAGAGAGAAAAGGAGAGAAAGATAAAAAAAAGCCGGTGACCCCCCTTAAGCACCAAACCTGGGGCCCTCGCTCGTGGGTGGGTCGCCGTTGAGCCTCGTAAACTTGGTCCGTGATTGTCGGTAATTGTCGGGGACAGGTCAGTTGTGGCGGACATTTACATAGTCACACACGAAGAATGTACCCGCAGGTCATGCTGTTCAGGTGTGTGTGTGTGTGTGTGTGTGTACCCATATCGTTTGATCTTTTGGTGGGGAGAATAACGTTAAACTTCATAAGATCAGTTAAAACGTACATTGTAAGCTAATCCAGAACTCCAAGTGATTGACAGATCAGTGCGTTTATGTCCGGGATCTGTTATTCACCAGAGCAATATTTAATAATTTCATCAAATGACCTTCATATTATTTTGTTCCAACTACCTTCACACAACATAATTAGTTTAGAAGGAAAACCCACGCAAAAGAATATATTAAATATAATAATAATAATAATAATTATAATATATAATGATAACAATAACAATTATATGTATATATATATATATATATATATATATATATATATATATATATATATACATATACGTACTGTATATATATATGTATATATATATATATATATATGTATATATATATATATATATATATATATATATATATATATATATATACTGTATATATATATATATATATACATATATATATATATATATATATATATATATATATATTAGTAAAGCCAGGTAATAAATTGTCTTTAATACATACGAGGTTGAAAGAAATGGCAATTTCTGCGTTGGAAATTTTATTATTCAAGGTTTCCAGGTCTCTGATGAGTTTTCGCTGGGTGGCAGGAAGTAGATGAATGAGGTTAGCAAAATTCATGGTGGTACAGGGTTACATTAATGTACATGATGATACAGGATATACGACGCGTTTCACTGGACAACCAGCATTATCAAGTAAGGATAGAATGATATAAAAGGTAAACAGGAAGGGTATATAGAGGGTGGAGGATCAGAGGAGGCGAAAATCAGGGGGCAAATGTCTGCTATTGGTGGAGGGGTATTCTAGGAGTGTTAGAGAGAGATCCGCTTCACGCAGGCCCACAGTGCGCCTGCGTGACGCGGATCTCTCTCTAACACTCCTAGAATACCCCTCCACCAATAGCAGACATTTGCCCCCTGATTTTCGCCTCCTCTGATCCTCCACCCTCTATATATACCCTTCCTGTTTGCGGATTCAGGCTCATCCTCAAAAATCACACGTCACATACTTTGCCAAGGGACATCTCCGCCCAAGACCCTTATTCCAGAACTCCCGAACACCTGTCCCTAACCGCACACAAATAAATGTCTCTCCCACAAACAAAGTACTCGGCCTCACATTCGACAAAAACATCCGATTCCACAAACAAGCACAAACTTCCATTGCCATTGCATCAAAATCACTACAAACCATCTATCGATTCAGAAATGCCTCAATAAAAACCAAGCTTCACTTATACAAAGCACTTATAAGACCTCTTTTGTGCTACGTCCCACTCAGCATTTCACTTTCGGCCCCTACCAACCAACTAAAATATCAAAGAATACAAAATAAAGCACTGAGTTGGATGTTCGGGACTCAGTGGTATGAGTTCCAGACGGCACAACATCTTCACAATCTAGCCCACATCCCCCTCTAAATACTTATTGGCAGCAATTAGCAGAAAAACAAATTATAAAACTTGAGACCTTTCATGATAACTTCATCCAAATTTTCAACATAATTTTACATCCCCCCGCCCCTTGTCAAACCTCCTTCACCCCAACAACAGAGAGGCACCCATTCCAATATTCACTTAAAATCAGGATTGGTAGAGGAGGTGGGTCATGCCGGCTCGTCCACAGTCCAGCCTCCCTACCACTCCTGACCTAGATTCCTAGCTTCACTTCCCATTAAAATGTATAATTTCACAGACAAAGTACAAGACAACAACCTTGTAACGTAACTCCTATAATAATAACAGTACAGCCTTCTTACAGGTTCTGCCACTGACAGACTTCCCCAGCAGTACCCCTTTTGACTCAATGCCACCCAAAATTACCTCCCCCTATACCATTTTCGAATACTACCACCCAAAAATACAACCCCAAAACATGCAAGCACTTTCGATTTTATACCACCCAAAATTAACTTGCTCCCCATCCCTTGCCCCCTTCTTGGTAAGCCATCCTGAATCTCATTAAAGTAACTTCTCCAACTAAATCAACTCAACCCCAGCTCAATTATTCAACTCACGCACGTTGGGTCAAGCCCCGACACCCTATTTCTCCCACTATTATCACTGTCTCTCCTACTTAACCAATAACAACTTCCCTTCTTTCACCCTCACCCACCTTTTCTATATTCATTCATTCATTCATTCCTTTCATATCATTCTATCCTTACTTGATAATGCTGGTTGTCCAGTGAAACGCGTCGTATATCCTGTATCATCATGTACATTAATGTAACCCTGTACCACCATGAATTTTGCTAACCTCATTCATCTACTTCCAGCCACCCAGCGAAAACTCATCAGAGACCTGGAAACCTTGAATAATAAAATTTCCAACGCAGAAATTGCCATTTCTTTCAACCTCGTATGTATTAAAGAATATATATATATATATATATATATATATATATATATATATATATATATATATATATATATATATATATATATATATATATATATATATATATATATTATATGTTATGCAAAATAAAACTAATATTTTGTCATACCTCTGATTATTAGAAGTTCTTCTAAATACACTAACATAATCTGATGGTAGAAATACTCATGATAATAATAATTGATAAATGCAGTTTGATGAGTTGGGCACACCACCCAGATTCGGATTAGAAACATCGTAAGAGTTGCAATATGGCGCTTATGAAAATAACATGGTTTTATTTGTTACTCTTTAATTTCAGGAATGTCTCTCTTCACTCTGATGTTTTTGTTTATGTATCTTTTCTTGTACTTTTCTTCACAGTCCAGTGGTATTCATTAGCAATCTTTTTATTTAGCTTAATTAATTTAGATTTCATGAAATCCCTAAAACTAAATCGGATCTAGAAGCTCTGGTATCGGCTTTTCTGACATGGACATAATAACACATGATAAACAATCCACTGTGAATTATGTCGGGCACTTCAAGTTCTTATAGATTAAGCGAAGGAGATTTTCCTGATCTCACAGTTAACCCAAGCTATTGCACGGTCACCCATATGTCCAACTATTACAGAGCTATTATTATGGATACTGTATAGGTAAATACTATCTTAAATTAAAAAGGTAAAAAACAGAGCTTAAGGAGGGTAGTACTCGCTTTTTCTGGACCTCCTATTCCCTCATGTTTAGCCTAATAATATTGAGATTTTAAGAGGTTCGTTCCGTTAGTATGGCGATTTTGAGACCTTTCCCCTCATTTCTCTGTCAATTTGAAGACCTTTCGTGCCATTAGGTGTCGTTTTTTTCTTGGTGACCGATAGCGAGCCTGTAATTTTAGAAAGAACCGGCCCTCGGCCGGGACAATTTACCGAAAATATATATAATTGAATACATAGACCAAAAACCAAGCACTACCCCCTTAACTATACATACGGTGGGTTATGGTTATATGTTATGCTCGCCATTGCTTATGATAACATGCTAAACTAGTATAACCCTTTGAGTACCAGCGACGTGTGTTATCATTTATTCTAGCTATAATTAGACGATATTATGCAGCTTAGGAAGGATTTGTGGTAGTTTAAAGGGTTGGTTGAGATAGTTTGAAGCCTTATTATTGCTAGAGGCCCTTCCTAAGCTGAAACAAATCGTTTAATAGTTGCCAGAATATGATAAAAGGGACGTCCCTGGTACTGAATGGGTTAAATAACAGCTGCCAAACTCTGTCCTGCACCGCGCCATTTGTTATTTGTGTCACCCGGGGCCAGCGGTGGTCCTCCCAACTAATGACAGATCCTCAGCCTCCGGTTATGGTGATGACAGGACAGGTCGGTTAAGGGGACCCAGACGGTATTGTGCAGCATGAATTACTGGTTCGGCTCAATGGTTTAAGGAGGGGGTTTAGCTTGCTCTCTAAACCTCTATCAAGCTTAAAAAAAACACTCCCAAGACTCCCCTTCGATATATATTTGTACATTTTTTGGTAGAAAAATTTCCCGGCCGAAGGCCGATTTCTCTTAAAATACAGGCTCACTATTGCTCGCCAGGAAAAAAAGTTGACACCTAAATGGCACGAATGCTCTTAATATTGGCAAAGAAGTGGGATAAAAGGTCTGAAAAACGCCAAACTAATGGGGCGAAAGTCTTAAAATCCCAAAACTAATAGGGGTAAACATGAGGGAGAAGGAGGTCCCGAAAAAAACAAGTGCCTCCCCTTAAGTTTTCTACAGTTTCTGCGTAAATTGTGCACCTTTCACCGCACACACTCTGTAGGCGGAGGAACAAAAGCGTTTTCTTTCACGGCAATATATTTTATAGGGTAACTTTAGGTTTGGCAGATTTTTAATTCAACTATCCCAGGAATAGCTATGATAATATCAGTCTTATTGCCGATATCAGTGAATAATAACCACGAAATATTGTATGAATAAAATAACTAATTAAAAGATGCCGTGATATTCTTTCCTATGAATTGGCCCTAATTCGACAGCACTTTTCTGTATATACTTTTCAATCTTTCGGCAATAAGCATGATGTGGAAAATATATAAGTGTTGAAGGTGATAAGAGCATGTGAAAATTATGATAAACCAGTCTGAATTGTGAGTGATCCTTTCTGCCCTTTCTGTATGTCAGGAAGTATGTGAGGAAACTCGTCCTGGCAAAAGAATCTCCATGTGTGGACGTTTTTTTTTTTTTTTATGTAAGGTATTTTTGGTCTTCGTGACTTCGTCTATAATAAATTCAGGTGCACTGTGAAATATAATTAAGGTTATAAATCAGTGGGTACTTTGATAGTGCTTCACCTTCCTATTCTTTGTATTAATGGAAATATAACTATCAATATACTTACATAAAGGTATAGTATTATGGACACATTAATAAACCACATCACACCATTAATATTCAAGAGTTTATGGTAATGTATCTTGCATATTTATATCCATTTATGCGTCATTTATAATTAGCTCAGATTATAAATCCCCGGCATGATCCTTTGTGATTGATCATAAATAAATCCAACATTTAATAAACTATCCATGTTCAAAAAACGAGGCCCAGAGCATGCACCAATACTTTAATTTAGCATACAGAATTATATATATGCATTCATAATTCAATGTGTGGGTTGTGGGGAGTAAGAACAGGCATCAAGGAATATCTAGTTACCCATAAAAATAGGCGTGTGCAACAAATGCAACAATATATCCACCCTGATGACTATGTTTAGCTGAATTCCTGGATGCCTATACTCTATTTGTTTCCAGCTGAGGGTAAATTGAATCTCTTAGTAGCTGATTTATCGATACTTAGTGGAAATATTTGAAAAGACTATGGCTGTGTGTCGTATTAATGCCAAGTGTTCATTATTAACATCATATTTCGCTACAAATTCTACCTTATAGCTGAGTAACAAAGATAGAAACATGACAATTTACCCTCAGCTGGAAAATAATAGACTATAGTAAGCTACACTCTGTCTGCGTGCTTGCATGCCTTTAGCGTACTCGTTACAATAAGTCTTAACCCTTTCACGCTTATGACGCAATTTTGAGCCTATTAGGGATACTTTAAAGCCTTTGTTACCATCAGGGGTATTTAGAAACCTTTAGTTTAGTTACTTCAACCTCTGCAGTTGTCTATGAGTTAGCTGTGAGCAGAAAACTAATTTTGGAGAGGTAATTATAGGAGTGAGAGAACTCTATTTCTTATTGCTAATCTGGCAACCTCTGCGTCATAAAAGCGTGAAAGAGTTAAAATTGTTATCCAGACCCTCTTGTAACTCAGGGAGGCCTGGAGCAAACGGGGTGTATCCGAAACGAACTAAATATTATATAGTGAGCTTTAGCAATTTGATAAAGATCACACTATTATCTTATAGTTACCCCAAGTATATACTGTATCATTCTGCTAAAGAAGACATTTTCATATATAAGGTGTTAAGCATAATATCAATTTGTAGGTAATTGAAACAATATAATGCACAATTCAGATACATATAGTGCGTTCAATATTCCATTTATATACCTTACCTTTGGATACCTTTGGATGTGTTCGCCGCTCCTCTAGCGGCACCAAGGAGCGCGACGCCCCTAGTTATGGGTGGTGATTTGGTGCAGTAGACTGTTTGAAGCGACAGCTCGCTCCCTTCGAGGATGGGCTCGTCTGGCACTTTTTGCAGTTCGACATCTAGGGCTCTCTTGAAGTTGTCTAACGAGATGTCCCTCATGTCTTTTACTCGCCGTGGGAGTTTGTTGAAGAGACGTGGGCCTCTGTGTGATAACCAGCCCTCTCGCAGAGAGCCCATAGCACCCCTGTTATTCATCCGGGGGATTTCGCATTCCCAGCCTCTCCTATCACTGAATTTCATGACTATCGGAGTATGTAGGTTTGGTACTAAACCCTCTGCGATTTTCCACGTGTATATTATTAGGTAACGTTCTCTTCTACGTTCCAGTGAGTACAGATTCAGTGCTCTTAAACGCTCCCAATAGTGTAGATGTTTTATCGAACTTATATGCGAAGTGAAATTTCTTTGTACACTCTCTACGTCATTTATTTCACCTGCTTTGTATGGGCTTTGTATGGTCCTCCAACCTCTCATACCTCGAAAATTAATTGAACAATCGAACTGCTATGTTTAACTTTTTGAAAGAGTCAGCCAGCAAATACAAAACTACTAACCATTCAATTTGGACGAGGAAAGTAAGATACTGCATAAGATAACTGAAAGTTTAACTGAACCTAGAAACACACTGCAATGGAAATATGAAACATGAATCAACCATGTTTGGCCCAAGAATACTATGACATACAAGTAGGTTTATAAAATACGTGAGTAAGGAAAGAGTAGCATATGAACACTTTACAAATATGAAAATGTCAAAGTAAATCTCGAAAATAGGAGAATTTGGAAGCATACATGTCACTGAGCCTCAAACAGGTTTGGTCCAAGGAATTTGTACATGAGATAGAACAAGAGGCATATACAATACCGATTATTTGTCTGATCCATCACTCCAAGATCCGATTACGCATTTCTTTTCTGTTTTTTAACTATTAGTGGCCAGTATTACTTAAATAACGAAGGGTATATGGTAGTCAGATGGTTAATTAAGATAGTTTTTACCCTTCCAATTCTCACACATCCTTCCTAAGCGGTATAAAATCGTCTAATGATAACCAGAATTAACTGTCAAAATGCGTCATAATATTCATAGTGTTAATAAACGTAGAGGGATATTAAAGTAAGTAGGCAAGAATGTGGATAAACTTTCTCACGACGCTTATCTCCATTCCAAGTTCTATGGAGTCTGTGGTAGGTATGACACAGAAGGAAATGTGAAATTCCACCTTAATAACTATGACCAAGGACAATATTACATGGAATATATAAAAACGAAAGTAATGTAAGAGTTGTAAGTGATGGAGCCGTGGAATGTGATGTAGTGGTAATAACATGGACAGGTACTAATGTTTCTGGTTACCTCCAGGTGTCATTCTAGTGTAGGAGTCCAGGGCTTGTGCGGGTGAAGGGTTACCGTGAGCCTCTTTGCTTACAGGTCCCTTCGCTCAGCACCCATATACAGCAGGTTTGCGTAATAACCCAATTTATCCATACCCCAAAACCCAATTTATCCATATATTTACCCGTCACAATTGCTTATACACGACTTTCCCTTACTCGTCAAATACATAGAAATCAACCCTTTATCCTCTCTCAATATTCTTGGTGTCTCCTCGTCCTTTGAACTTTCTTGGATAGACGAGATTACCACTCATGATCAACCAGCTTCCCAGGAGTTAGGTGTGCTCAACCATATACGTGAGTTGTATACCCCCGCACAGCTTCTGTACATGGGTACTGTGCGCCAATGAATCGAGTACTGTACTGTTCGTATGTGAGCAGTTATCATAAATTTGGCTTATCATACTAATTCTCTACATTCTCTCTCTACATACTGCATTGTTGCAACTCTCTCTTCTACCGCTACTACAATAATCAGTGTTCTTCCGAGCTTTCTCTGTGAATACTTTCTCTCGCACAGAAACTAGGGGCACCCGCCTTTCAACACGTTACTACCTCTATTCTTTGACAGAACTTTTATGGATGGGTGTCAATCATAAGTTCCTTATAACATGTAAATATACTGTTCGTAATACACGTGTTATAACCTACCCTAATCATATGCCTAACCAAACTTTACTTGGATATGAGGTAATTGATCCTTCTATAATCTAACCTAACTTAATCACCAACCCAAATTTAACATAAATGTTCCTTAAACCAAATTTAAGCGAGCCTATATAACATCACAATATAGTGAAAACAATAATAGGTTGGATGAAAAGTCTTGTAGACGAAAACACTTAGGGCAAAGCCGCCAACAGTGACTGATATCCCATGGTAGCGTCACAGGTCTTGCCTTTCGTCGGCTTGTGTGGTACTCGAGACGAATGTCATTC
Source organism: Paralithodes platypus (assembly GCA_032716605.1). Lineage (NCBI taxonomy): Eukaryota > Metazoa > Arthropoda > Malacostraca > Decapoda > Lithodidae > Paralithodes > Paralithodes platypus. Next base: position 36,442,698 of record CM064544.1, read on the forward strand.
AATCAGTTTTTTGTTACTTTCCATACAATTTGTGATACTCTTTTTGTTGTGCCTTAAATTATTGTCAGCTCCCTTTTCTCTTGTATTCCTAATGCATTAGAAATGGTCATAGTATATTATGGCTTCAGTTTGCCACATGTCACTAAAATGACTGTATGTTACCGTATTATTTTTCAACCAATGTGCTTAGGTCATATTTTGTTCTTTGTGCATTATCGTATATCCAATTTAGTTTTCCTATTAACTGTCTATGAACAACAATGACAATATTCTCTTAGCAATGATAGTTAAGACAAAATAATTGATTCCTCGTCCTATGTAGTTTATCGTGCGGATTGGATTTAAGTTTAATGATAATACATCTTCCTGTAACTGTATTGTTGTTTTTCTGATAGTAATAAAGGTTTCTTATAAATTCCGACAAACATTGTTGTTTTACCCAAAGATTTCCCTGTTATTCTTTATCTTCTTCATTAAACATTCTTTAATTTGCTGTTTATTCTAATTAAACCAAGGAATGTGTGGGTGTGCAATAGATATTGTAGTGGCTGTCGGAGTCATGTGGAACTTAATTAAAAAACTGCCGTTCTTGTTCATTACATACATAATATGACTTCAAAGTCTCACGGACTCTCCAAACATTTATAACGTCGTATTTGACTATGGCGGGCATATCTAGAAGCCGATAGTAATACTCATATAATAATACATAACTAGGCAAAATTCCTTCTGACACATTCGGATAAATTAAGACGTAACTATAGGTAAAGCCAACGAATTTAACACTAATCTTGATCCCTTAACTTCTTATTACTTGAAATGAATGAAAGTAATCGGGGTGACATTTCTATCATTTGAGAAGAGTCAAGCAGGAAATATGTGTGGATATTTACAGCCAGTTTGTTCTAACCCCTTTGGAGTTACAGAGAGGTCAGGGATCAAGATTATTGTCAAGTTCATTGGCGCTACCTATAGTACTAAGCTGTTATGGCGTTTTTCTGCTAAGACGTTCCCCACTTCGCTGTGACTATCTGGGATCTGGGTACTTCATTCATTTATTGATGATTATAAATAGATACATATGGTATAGATAAATAAAAAACAACTGCACTTCGGGGATTCTCAGACAATGAAATTAACAAGGATTACAATATATGAAGGGGAAAGGCTGACACGGTGTTATTTAAAAGAGGTTTATGGGTTTTGACTTAGACAAATTCAAGATTCCTTAGGTTTTCTTTAGTACACCTATTATGTATATTAAAATGATCTGATGTTGGAATTACGTTACACACGTTACAGTGATACAAGGTTGACGAGGGACTGGAATACTCAAAAAGGGGCTCCAGTCCTGACATTATTCTTGACTTTCAGTGTACTGGCTTAATATTCCAGAAGGGTTCATAGCCTTTGAAGTCCTATTTTAACTAACTAAGCAAGGTTAATATGCAAAAGTGTATTGTAAATTATGAAGACATTTAGCTGAAATAATTTTAAACAATTTTACAGTAGTGACCAGTTCAGTTTGTGCTATACAGTATTTGAGGGTGTCCCTTTTTGCTGGACCTTTTTTTCCCTCGTGTTTAGCTGCATTTGTTTTGAAATTCTTAGTTCTGAAGGGGGGTGGCTTACCTGTGAGAACCACCAAACCATTATTGCTCCTCCATCAAACACGGTAGTTATCACCCACCATCCAACCCTACTATCGCCTTTAAATTCAAGTTATCTGTCAATAGCAAGTATAAATATACTAAAAGTATGTACAGGTATCTGTGTGTATATACTGTATATATATATTGATATTGACAGATAACTTGACTTTAAAGGCGATAGTAGGGTTGGGTGGTGGGTGATAACTACCGTGCTTGATGGAGGAGCAATAATGGTTTGGTGGTTCTCACAGGTAAGCCACGGTAGCCTTGTTCATTTCTTAGTCATTAATGTGTGACTTTAACCTCATGACACAGGGACAAGTGGCTTAATTCTACACTTTTGGTAATGCACTATATTGACGAAAATTAGGGCACGGTGTGAAAAAAGCTGTGTCAAAATATCATACTGAACCAACTGTTTGTTAATAAGTTATTCCCGAAAAACAATGTAGCAATGAAACCCATACTAGGGAGGAAAATGGAATAAAATAAGAACAAATTAAAATAAATCTTCCCCTTAACTTTTGGTTATATACTTTGGATTGTTCATTCTCATTATGTCTTACAATGTTTAGCTCCCCATTTCATCCTTGGGGCAATGTTCATAGCCCCATGAACCCGCGCATGAATTTTGAAGCCCCATCCATACAGATAAAGGCTTTAACTTATTCATTCTGAAACGTATGTATGCTTTCCATCTCCCTACCTACTTCTTACCCCTCCCTAATATCCTCTTTCCATAGCCTCTTCATAAAATGTCTCACAATTTTCCATTCATTGATTCGATATACAGTAACGTTAATTATAAACAGTATATAATAAAAATAATAAATACAAAAATAAGTTTTTCTCCCCATTTATTTATATTAATTCTTCCATCCATGACCCATAATGTCCCCCCCCCCCCCCCCCAACACACACACACTCCGCAACCCTGCCATCCACCCCGACCCAAGAGCACGTCCCGCATAGGTCTGGCCTGAGGGTGAGATAGGTAATGATATCATCATGATGGTCATTAACAACAGCCACCATACACACTCACTGCTCGGGGTAATTATCATCCTCTCTTCATCTGCCTACTTCACATAAATTGTCTTCCTACCTGCTTCACTGCGTTTCTCTTGTAGGAGTTGTGATGTCTCCTTTTCTGTTATTTTTGTCTAGAGTATAATTGGTATACATTATTAAATTGGTACATACTCTAAGAACATTGAGGTAGTAAAGACACATTCAGTTACAGTGTGGTCACATACTATTTCCAGAAAAGGAATTGGTGGCCAGGGCCATCTCCTACAATTTTGTTTTTCCTTAAAAAGAAATGCATAATAAATACATTCATTACATATAGTTTTCAAGCAAAGAATCTAACAAAGTAATTCCTTTGTTACAGTAGGAAGAATCACCTTCAAAATCTGTCAAGTAATTTGTTTTGTGTCAACCTACTGTAAGTTCACTACGGTATATCTTAGTCTTTCACATATTCGGTGGTGATTGAATTTGCCACAGCTTCCTAAGATGAACATAGGGGCAATGTTTGTATTATAGACATGCACGAACTCCGTGGTGTATGCAGGACAATCTTATTAAGGCATTTGGCGAAAAGGCCAAAGGCATTTATTATATGTTTCCTGTACTCTACTCGACTGCCTCCCAACGTATATAGGACAAAGGCATTTATTATATATTTCCTGTACTCTACTCGACTGCCTCCCAACGTATATAGGACAAAGGCATTTATTATAATTTATGTTTCCTGTACTCTACTCGACTGCCTCCCAACGTATATAGGCCAAAGTCATTTATTATATGTTTCCTGTACTCTACTCGACTGCCTCCCAACGTATATAGGACAAAGGCATTTATTATATGTTTCCTGTACTCTACTCGACTGCCTCCCAACGTATATAGGACAAAGGTATTTATTATATGTTTCCTGTACTCTAGTTGACTGCCTCCCAACGTATATAGGACAATGGCATTTATTATATGTTTCCTGTACTCTACTCGACTGCCTCCCAACGTATATAGGACAAAGTATTTCTATGATGTAAATATTTCAGCCATTATTATTTCACTTTTTGTGCTTAATCTCTTCTATGCCAATCTACTTTACCCCCGAGGCAAAGTAAATATATTTTGTTGTAGGTAAGCCTGTCATTCTTTTTTACAACAGGTACACCTAGTTCGATATTGTTGTTAGACTTGCTTGACTCTTTCAGCTTCCTTTGACCTCACGCTACTGATAGTTCCGTTATAGTTCACTATTTAAAATGTATGTTTGTTATATCTATAAGTCTCTGTTCTGCAAACCTCATTGCTCTTCACTTCTTCTCGCTCACAGGATATATATGTTTTGTCTCTATTCAATAAATATTTTGCACACCAGTATTTTTAATAGTCTGACTATGGTTTTAACTATGAATATGATAAAAGAAAGACAAAATCAACAAAACTGTCTGAATAATTGGCGCTTATGAATATAATTATATATATTACCTCGTCAAGACCAACACGTGAGCCCATATTAGGAGAAGATTGTTGTTCACCACTAATTCACCTAAACCTGCCCTATACCCCAGTACCACCACTAGGGTAATAGTTCATTGTCACGCAGCTCAGTGCCCTTCTCAACCCTACAGTACACTCTACATCAATAGTTCACCGGTGATCTTGATGATTCGTTGCGTGATGACTAGAGAGAGGGGAATTAGCTGTAAACTTCAACATTGTTTTGTTTGTATACTCACGAACCCATGAAGCCTGTTAGGCATAAGTGAAAGTAAATGGAAATTGCACAGCTTATGAACAATATTGGCAATAAACGCTTCATGTTGACTGTACTGCTATAGCCATGTGTGACTCCGCACCTTAATTATAATGTAAAACTTGCAAAACAAACAAGCCAAAACAGGAACCGCACCATATAAAGACACAAGCACGTATCAAAATCACTATGTGGAAAAGATGCAGTGAAAATTAGTAAAACAATATTCTGAAATCAAATACAAACACAAAACCATCACATGGAATGTGCATCACTATATGAACAAGGTAATTTGTTTCCCAAGCAAACTAGTCTCACATATTTTAATGTACTCTCGTCATATTCAAGGAATTAGTTAATTGAGAAGCCCCACCTCAGTAAGTTAGGATTACGTCAACCTGCACGACCAAACCATTGATAAAAGCAGTTGGTAGTATATCACATAGCGATGTCATCTTAAACATGTGGGAGAGGTATTGTATGTACCATGCAGAACACACTCTAAGGAATTGAGTGTTGATTAATGACAGCAAAATTAAGTATCTTGAATTTTGAAGTATATGTTGACACACTTAGATCATCATTGTTTAAATCTCCTACTTTGGGAAAGCATATTGCATACACCGAACGTAACAGTCTGTAGGTCCATACATATTAATTATCGCCAATCGTGTACAACTATCGGTAGAGCCTCACATACATCAGTGCCTTAAAACATTGCAATTGATATAACTTATAGTGTTAGATAATACAGTATTTTAGAGTAAGATGTAGTTATTGGTGTTCGCTTTGTTAACAGATTTAAGACAGTTGTAATTTAACAGCAGGGCATATATTTCAACAGGTAAAAATAAATAGGCAACACAGTTGGAGCTCAGAAATGGAGTTAAAGGAAGAGGTATGCAGAGAAGAAAATGGAGGTGTGAGATCAAAATATTATCCAGGTTGGGATAGAACATGCTAACATCTGACCAATAGAAGTGGACGAGTTTGGTACATGCTTTTGTATGGAAGTGTTCTGACTCAGGAAGATGATGATGGTGATAATGAAATTATTAAGATCTATGTGTCGATACTCACAGCCACAGCACAAACTAAGGCTTAGGCTATTTTTGTTTAAGCTGGCGAGAAATGAGCTTGTTCGTGCCTTAATTACTCAACTATTAGAACATGTTTATAGCGAAATATGTAGTTAATTGTGCAAAAGTGGTACTAATATGATGCAGAGACATATTAGTTTCAGAATTTCCAATTAGTTAACAAGAAATGAGCTGCAAAGGGAGTAGAATATCCGCCAATTAAAACAAAAATCAATTAAGTATAGTAATACATCGTATTAACCTCATTTTCACCCAATAACCAAAACAACATTCAACATCTCTCCTTTATCACAATTTGAGCTTAACTTATTAATTAAAATACCAAATATCCACTTTATGCCATAGACGATCACATTCTAACACAAAGTAGCTTCCATTCCATCATTCTCAGTGCCTTTCACCTTGAACATTTATTCTCAACCAACGTCTGGCAAATTCATCATGCATTGACCCAAACTACACATTTATAAACTTAATATGTTCACCTTATTATACAGCTTATAATATATATATTACTCTATCACTCTTACAATATCCACTACAATCAGTCTTCCACAACCATAGACACTGCACTTCATGATATGTTGGCATCCATTATATATATTATATTACGAATCTTTTGACTTTAAGCAGATCGTCAAATATACTACAATCAATCTACTTTATAAAGACGTTTCCTTGCCCATCTGTTTTGCATGCATTATTATATATTGCCAAACTAATTTCCCTGTTTTCGCATATAATGTTCGTGATTGTACAACTTGATATCATATACCTCCTTCCAACCATACAGCCTACTATGCTACTTTAAGCAATTTATCTTCTGAATTTTAGTCTTTAAATATCTGTGTCTAAAGTTATCCATGCTATTACCAAAAACAAGGTAAGCTTAATTTATGAATCAATAAGAGAGGCAATCTAAGAAGAAAAAAGGTGAACACAGAGGAAGGAGGAGGAGAAGTAGGACACATATACACGAAGAAAATGTACACACACACACACACACACACGTCCCTTGAATTTGGCTCGCTGTCAATCTTTTGGCTTTGGAGGAGACACTCGTCACTGGCATCCTGCTTTTTGTTTCCTTCATACACATAAAATAAAAACAAAACAAAACACACACAAAACACCAAAGACACTCCAATCCCAGCAAAACGTAATCATTTCAGACAATAAGTATCAATAAGCGGAGCAATATATCCACCCAAGAAATTACGACTGCCACACTATTACAGTTATGTGTGTGTGTGTGTGTGAATTCACTCACTTGCTTGTTCGTCAAGGGGAATCCACGCAATGCGAGCTAAGCTCATTATTATCGCGCCTCCTTAACTGGGAATGTATTGCGTGAAATGCATGTTAAGTGTTTATGTATCATTGGAATGGCTGTGGATGTGTGTGTAGTCTGTATTTTAGCCAATTGGCGACATCTGCAAACGAAGGCTTAGGGTTAATCTGTACAGTACCATTCTCACTACGGTACCAGTCTCACCCGAAGGCTTAGGTTGACCAGTAGCTTAGGTTGACCAGTACGATACCCATCTCACCTTGTAATCGATCACCAACCCCAGATGGGACGTCACAACTTCGTCCACTTATACCAGGTTCCTATTTATACTGCTAGGTGAACAGAGGCTACACCGTTAGGAGACTTGCCCAAATGTCTCTTCCCCGCCTGGGTCTCGAACCCGGGACCTTCTGGTTGTGAGCCAGACGCGCTATCAGGTACGCCACGGGGAGGTGTGTGTGTGGTACAAAGGTACAAAGGAGTACAAAGGAAATCAAGCAACAACAGGTCTAGTGACCCTTCTAGGCTGTTTGTCCTCCAAAACACTGAGGATCAAGTGTCCAAACAGTGGTTTAGAGTAGGTAAGGGAACATTGGAAAGGGAACTATATGTCCGTGGCAGGATTAGGAAGTTAGTGGGGGACAGATGGGTTAGTAACTGAGGGGAGGATAAAATAAAGTTATTCATTTACAAACGCAGTCAGTCGCAGATATTTGTCTAGGCGGATTTAAATGAATCAACGGTGCTGCAGTCTATAACGTCTCGGGGAACCCCATTCCACAAGTTGACAACTCGATTAAAGAATAAATTCTTAGATTCGTGTGATTTAAAAGATTTACCAAAATGTTTGCAACTGTTTCTAGTGTAATTAGATTGGTCGATAGTGAAGTACTTACTACAGTTCATATTGTTGATGCCTTTGATGATTTTGAACACTTGAATTAAGTCACCTCTTAATCTGCACTGGGTTAAAGGAAATATATTTGATTCTCTAAGACGCTCTTCGTATGGTTTGTTCTTTAGGCTAGGTATCATTTTGGTAACTCTACGTTGAACTCGTTCTAGCTTGTTTATATCTTTTTGGTAATAAGGGCACTAGGATTGAACGCAGTATTCCAGAAGAGGGCGGACTAAGGAATTGTAAAGGGTTAGGATAACTTCTTTGGATTTATGCTCAAATTACCTGCCTATAAAGCCAATTATTTTGTTTTCCTTCTTTACAACTTCTGAACATTGTTGACTCGGTTTTAGGTTACTCGATATTGTTACTCCCAGATCGGTTTCTCTGTTTACATTCTTAAGCTGAATGCCATTCATCGAATAGTTTGCTTTCTCATTTAGGTATCCGATATGTAGTACTTTTCATTTATCCGCATTGAAACTAATTTGCCAAATTTGGGCCCAACATGACGATTTATCTAGATTGTGTTGCATATCGTCAACTTGTTCTGTTGAGAGTACGCTAATTGCAATTTTTGTATCGTCAGCAAATTTTGAGATTGTACAGGTGAGACCCTCATCTATGTCGTTGATGTAAATTAGAAAGAGAATTGGTCCTAGTACCGATCCCTGGGGTACCCCGCTACTTACATTGGTCCATTTAGATGCCTTACCGTTTATGACTACGCTTTGCTTTCTGTCGCTGAGCCAATTTTCTATCCATTTCAACACACCGTCTTGTATTCCATGCGCTTTTAGATTTAGCAGTAAACGTTTGTGGGGAACTTTATCAAAGGCCTTTTGAAATTCAAGGTATATAATATCTACAACTTTACTCTCATCGTAGAGGCTGAGGATATCGTGGAAGAAGTCTAAGAGGTTTGTTAACCCGTGGAGCCCCGGCTAGTTTTGTAATGTTTGCGCACCAGAACCCGGCCGGTTTTCAAAAAATGGTTTTATTCCAGAAACAATAGCGAATGGGTTAGGAATGAAGGAAAAACCACGAAAAAACGCTCAAAAAGCTTAAAAAATGGTCCTACAGAGCCCCCGAAAACGGATTTTATAAGAGTAAAAAATTGAAGGCAATTATCCCAAAAAAACAGGTTTTTGCGCACTCGCGCGCACGCACGTGGACTTTGAGAGTTTTCAACCATCGGCACGGTTGTGTGGGATACGTACACAGTTCCCATACAAATCTGAGCCCTCTTGAGTGGCTACACCTGAGGTTACGGTCGGCGCAATTAGGGTGACGCGCCAGGCGCGTCTCTGGGGCTGTGCGTTACATACATCGCCGACGCGTCAGGCGCGTCGCTGGGGCTGTACGGGTTAAACAGGAACGTTTTTTACGAAAGCTGTGTTGAGAATCTTTAAGTATGTTATTTTCCTCTAAGTGACTTACGAGTCTGTCTCTTATGACCGTTTCTAGCATTTTACATAAAACTGAGGTTAAGCTAATTGGACGATAGTTACTGGGTAGGGATTTGCTGCCTTTTTTTAATATCGGTGTTACGTTGGCTAGCTTCCACTGATCAGGCATAGTTCCAGACTGCAAGAATTTATTGAATAGTGATGTCAGTGGTTTGGAGAGCTCATTCTTAGCTTCCTTTAGAACTCTAGGCGAGATTGTATCAGGTCCAGGCGTTTTATTTACCTTGAGTTTATCTAAACAGTTCAATACTTCTCTCTCTGTAACGGTGATATGTCTGCGTGAGTGTATGTGTGGGTGTGTGTGTGTGTTTTATCTCTGAAATCTGGCTACTATTTGAGAGGGAAGGAATTTAGCAGGGTACAGCGAGGGTATCTGACAAGTATGCGAGGAAGGGATATATGAATTTGCCTTTTTTTTTTTTTTCCATGGAGCTGAATTTATTGGGTTCAGAAAAACTTGGTCGGCTAATTAGACGGTTCCCTTTTTAATGTTTATGTAAAACATAAGGATATTCATTCTTAATGTATACTACGACGACATATTCTACAGGGAATTAATTCGGGAAATATTTGTTATACATGACTGTAAAAGGTATACGTAATGCTATTAGTTAAATAATTTGACAGTCGCTCTATTATAATGCGTATATAAACACAAAAACATTCATCTTAATGCTGAAATCAAAGACACATAATAACAATCTACTCTGCCAATTCAGGCGTTCAGTATAGAATACGTAGGCTGAAATCAAACTGGTACACATAACAAATCCGTAATAATCGATTTGTATATATATATATATATATATATATATATATATATATATATATATATATATATATATATATATATATATGTATATATATATATATATATATATATATACTGTATATGCAATCAGACAAACACACAACAAACATATAAGCAGAATGACAACAAGAAGGATAAAGCAGACGGGTACATCATTCCACCAAAGTTAATAATCAAGCTTAATTAATTTTCTATGGAGAGCATTTTTTTAAATTACGCTGACTAATTAGAGCACCGCGGTCAAATGAACTAGTCTACCCTACTGGCCATATAATAAAAAGGACACACCCGTAGAGAAGGACAGGAATCTAGGGGAAGGATGAGAGGGGGAGTGGGGGTAGGAGTAAGGATTTGGGTTGGTTATAGTCACTGTACCAAAGGAGGGAGATAATCAAAATGGTAGGAATCCATTAGTTATGGTGGGATAGGAAACGTAATAGTGTAATTAAAAGGTGTGTTTAACATGTCGAGAGAGAGAGATATATCCGCATTCCTAAATATAATGTCGTATTTTCCATTTCGTTTCATTCGCTTAATATTTGATTGTACAGGTATTACTTGTCCCTTTAAGAGAGTATGTTTTTGTTTTGTTTTAGTCTAAATTGTATTTATGTATGTACTGTATTTATATATGTATACGGTTCCTCGCTAGATCTCCTTTAACCTTTAAAAAACACCCCTAGACCTTCTATGGAAATACATTTGTCAGTAGAACAATGTCCTGGTTAGGAGGAGCCTTTAGTTCCTCCTAAAATTACAGGCTCATTTTCGCTCGCAGGCAAAAATCGACTCCTAAATAGCCCGAAAGGTCCAACTATTGACCAAGAAATGAGGTGAAAGGTCTTACAATGGACAAACTAATGAAGCGAGCGTAATAACCTTTCAATAGTATTGAGTCTAAACACGAGGGAGAAGGGGGACCAGAAAAACAACCATCCCCTCTTTACTGCTAAAGTACAAGAGGCATTTCCTGAATATTCTAATTAATTAATTTCACTTCCAACAGTATAGGAGACAGCAAGGTATGGCACGAGAACCTTTTCTCTCAACTATTTATCTTCAACCGAGATGTGGCAACTTATCATGTAATCTCTGGAATAAACTTGTCGCCTAGAATATCCCTCTTTGGGTTAGATTCCGACACCACTGCAAAGAATCCCACTAATGTTACTGACCAAATATTGTGGTTAACACGTTGGCGATAATATTCTTTCATGTTTTACCAATCTATGATAAAAAAAAAAAAAGAGTCTTTCCTAAGCTTATTCGTGTAGTTTGATGTTAACCAGATAATATTGAAGCTGGTGTCATCGACATTATATGGCTATTAATCTCATTCAATTCATCCATCCTGATAACGTTTATATATACAACAACGAAAAAGGCATTGCTTTTCTGAACTGACATAATATATTTAAAGTTATAATATTGTTTTCAAATGTTTACGTAAATTGTCAGCCGATACTTTATACTTGCACACTGGTAATGGGTAATCTCTAAATAGCAAATAATATAGTTAATATAATATAGTTAATCTTCAAATTAAATACATATATATAAGTAGGAATATTATTTGCACTAATTCATGCCAAAATGATGTGATTCTGTTAAGCTTTGTAATTATTTTTGTAGTTACGGGACATATGAAGCTGTCATTAGTAATTACTATATAATTACCCTTCCCCTGCCCATTAATTATTCCAACACCCCCCTATCTGTGACAAATTCCTTCTCCCAATAAATCAGCCTGGGAAAAAGAGAGAGAGAGAAACAATGATAAACTGAGGGTTAATCAAAAAGACTGTGGCCGAATTACAACTGTGTCCCTTTTGCCCGATATACATACAGGCGCTTTTTCTGGCAATTATCGATTACTCTGCTACAGTAGTTCTGTTTATACAAATTCCGTTACCTAAAATATGGTAATCTACCTTCAGCTTGGTCCCTAATACCACAGTAAAGTTGTCCTAAATGTTACTAGACAATGTTACCGATCGAAAGTTGCCGTAAATAGCAATCGAGTGAGTGTCCTTAACTTGATAAAGTCGCCCCATTAGGCAGATTCCCACAAGGGATGTTTCGGTACTTTTGAAAAACTCTCTGGCTTGGTAGTTTCTGACTTACACATTTAGGCCATACAAATATCTGACACTCTATATTAATTAATTACAGTTTAGTCTTCAACACTTGTGTCACACAGTCCCAAAATGTTTGTATAAGATAGTTGGCCATGGAAAGATATCATCAAAGGTTCTAGTGTGAAGCCGGCATTACATCAGTAGCCCCTTAGCACAACTCTAACACAGCCGTGTAGAATGGAAGGTGATATAGACAAATATTGTTTAATGTAGTGGAGGGTTTTGAGTATATACCTCCCTGGGTAGAGTTCTATAACCTAATAACACTTGTATATGCAAACCCTATCCTGCAAATTAAATGTTATCGGTTCACAGTTGACTATTAACCCGGGAAGTGCGTAGCTATGGTATTTGAAACGTCCCGCCAGGCAAAGGTATTTTGGTTCATTCCCGACAAAAATCGTAATTTTACCATAAATGTCATTATTACTTATTCATATGCACCTATTTTATGTTTAATATTAAGATATAAACATGTAACAGCAATACAACAAGTGGGAATAGTATTTGGGGTGAGTAAGACGTATTATTGACGACCGATCGTATCAGGAGGGGAGAACCGGTGCGACGTATATCCTCTCTCTCACTTTCCGATCGATACTAACGTCTTGCAAGTGAAATCTCTCTGTTGCTAAGATTTCTAACTGCCTCCCCTGTGACAGCGGGCAGGAAATTTGCGCCGAAAATTACCCGATAAAAGGGGGAATAAGACAACAAATAGGTAATAATTGAGGGTGGGGGGGGGTGGAAACATGTGGAGGAGTGATAGGTGGTATGGAGGGGAATTATCTCACTTAATTACACATTGCTTTGTTTTGAGTGCCAGTGGGGTGTTGTGAAGAAAAATATTTGGGCCTTCGCCCAGTAAAACCTTTTAAGAGTCTTGGCGGCTTTCCTGGGTTAAAGGCAATCTAAAAATATTTCCGCATTATGTTATGTTATTTAAATTGAACATTGAATAGAAAAGCTGCATACCCCCGGTAAATTGTACAAAAATATATCAGTTAACCTAGGACAAATTATTGGCCTGTGCCTTGATCATATAGTAATACATATATAACTTTGTTTTCTTAATTTCTGCATACACTTTCTGAATATATTCAATATGGTTGGTGAGAATCCACAGGTCAGTTTAGGACAAATTGACATTGATTGAGACCTGTGACCTTGAAATTTAAATTATATATGGTATTTGATCGATAAATGTCCATATAAACAACATCGAGGAGAGCAATATAGGTGAAATTCAAATTAATTTAAAAAACAGTTTAAATTATTGAACTATGACTTTGACCTGTGACTTTGATTTTTAATCGCAGAATATTTTGACTGCAGGATCATTTCATGGAAAAATCAAGTATATTATACAGTATGTACATATTGATAAAAAATATAGATTAGTTTAGGAAAAGTTATGATTATAATTGGAATTGATCTTTGACCTTTATCTTGACCTTTGTGGAATGTGTTTAATAAGTTGTAATTATCATTCTTATAACAATGTCAACCAATTCAGCGAATTTGGTGAAATTTGCTTAAACCATAGAGAGCTAATATATTGACCTTAACAGTTTACCTTGATCTATGACCTTGACCTTTTACTAATATGTAATTGTTGTACCTGCTGACCTTTGTATAGGTATTTTGGATATTTCTGCAACATTTGGCGAAAATTAATAACTTTGTTTAGAAGTAACCCTTTTCCTTGACCTTTGACCTTATCCTTGGGAATATTTAACTGAAAGATGGTCAGTGTGGTTGTTATATATGTAGCATCCAGTATTGTGAATACGGGCAAAATTTAACGAGTAGATAAACAGTTAAAAAAATTACCTTTATCTTTGACTTTTATGATTGACCTTAACCTTTGTGTAAGATTAATTTCCTTTTTTGACTGACATCCGCACGGACCATGTAGATTTATGTATAATAATTTGGTAAGTATATAAAAATAATCCCAGGAGGAGTTATTGGACAGACAGACAGACAGACAACCAGACAGACAGACAAGCTGGCTATGCGGGGGATTGATACCATTCTGCTTCGCATAATTGATATTAACGGGTATATATCCGATGTAATACAATAACAACAACTACTACTATTACTAAAAATAATATTTTAAACAATAATATGAATAACATTAGTTAACCCGGGAACTGCTGGAAGACTCTTAAGAGTTCCCCCGGCGGACTGCGGGAAGACTCTTAAGAGTCAGAGAAAAAAAAAATAAACTTTAAACATCGGAAAAAAAAAAAAAAAAAAAAAAAAATAATAATAATTTGGGCCCCTGGGCCATGCAAAATATCACTCCTCTACCTCCCCTCCTTCCCCACTTTCCTCCCCTCCTTCAGTTATCACCTATTTTCCCTGTTATTCCCTTATTCTGAGGTATATTTTCGTGCTAACATTAGCGAGTTGCAAGCAGGGCATTGTCATCAGTGTTAGCAAGCGAGTGCAAGAGAGAGAGAGAGAATATCGATCGACTGTGTGTCAGTGGCCTTGGGGGAAATTGGCGGGAAAGCAGGTTGCCTCACCCATACATTATATAACTCGCGGCCTATATCTCCGATTTTGACCAACCAAATGCTGTTTTCACTCGTTTTATTGTTGTTTCAGGTTAATACCTTTATAATCAACCCATAATAGGCGCGTATGGATAAGTATTAATGCTATTTATGGTAAAATGAATATTTTAGTGGTGGAAACAGCTCAAATACGTCAGCAAAGGGGGACGTTTCTAATTACCCCCATGCGCACTTCTTAGGTTAGTAAGCCTGTTCCCATAAAAAACTCTCTCTCTCTCTCTCTCTCTCTTTTCTCTCTCTCTCTCTCTCTTTCTCTCCTTATGGTTTCAATTATAGTATTACAGTAGTATAGTATTCACTCTCACTTCTAATTATTAAAAACTGTCTCTCTCTCTCTGTCTGTCTCTCTCTCTCTCTCCTTATGGTTTCAATTATAGTATTACAGTAGTATTCACTCTCACTTCTAATTATTAAAAACTCTCTCTCTCTCTGTCTGTCTCTCTCTCTCTCTCTCTCTTTCTCTCCTTATGGTTTCAATTATAGTATTACAGTAGTATAGTATTCACTCTCACTTCTAATTATTAAAAACTCTCTCTCTCTCTCTCTCCTTATGGTTTCAATAATAGTATTACAGTAGTATAGTATTCACTCTCACCTCTAATTATTAAAAACTCTCTCTCTCTCTCTCTCTCCTTATGGTTTCAATTATAGTATTACAGTAGTATAGTATTCACTCTCACCTCTAATTATTAAAAACTCTCTCTCTCTCAACGCTGGTAGCCTATTGGTGCGTTTTTTTTTTTTTTTAAACTTTTGGTTAGGCTATCGCCCCTGGAAGCCTAATTCTGCGTATCTCAATTGTTTTGTTTTCGGTTAGGCTATCACCCCTGATAACCTATTGTTGTGTATTTCAACATATTTGTTTTCGGTTGAAGTGATTGAAGTGTTTCTAAAGTGAGTGAAGTGTTTTAAAGTGAGTTAAGTGTTTTCAAGTGAGTTAAGTGTTTTAAAGTGAGTGAAGTGATCTGAAGAAACTGACTGTTACCATGCCTCGCACTTGTACGAACTGCGCCGGTAGGTTTGGTGAGTCCATGTTTGCTACTGTAAATCTTCAAGTCTGCCGTCTCTGCCAGCAACGAGAGAATTTGACAGTGAAACTAGATGAAGCCTACAACAAGATCAACGTCCTCACCATGAAGCTGGAATCACTCCAAGAGTTTGTAACACTCAACGTTGGAGTACCACAAACTTCAATTGTCACTGCAAATCCAGCAGCCACCAATGCCCCAACGTCAACTGCCAACAATTCATCGCCTGCAGTAGCCATTTCAGCCGATGGTTCCGATACTCAAGAAACAAATAGGGACTCTCTTCCCCCTCAAAACAACTTCCGTGTCGTGAGGAACAACGTTTGCCCCAAGACCAGGAAACCCATACCGATTACCGAGTGTCAAAACCGCTTCCAGATACTCACAGACTCAGACGACGAAGCGGAAATAGAAGAAGTCCGGCTCGTGGCAGACTCGATGATACGTGGTCAGCTCACAGAGTTTTGCGCCAGAGCACCTACGACCAGGAAGAGTTTTTGTATCCCTGGTGGTGGTGTGGACGACGTAGTTGCTGCAGTTGACGAAGTATCTAAGCTGGCCCCTGGTAATACAATGTACGTCATCCACGTTGGATCCAATAATGTACAGCGAACCCGGTCGGAAGATTTGCTTTTAAAGTACCAGCAGCTGATCAAGTCGTTTAAGGAGAAGTCATCAAGGATCATCATCTCAGGAATCGTCCCCCGGCTTGGTGCAGAGAGCCGATTTTACAACATAGCCACCAGCACAAATCGTTGTCTAGCAAACCTCTGCAGGAAGGAAAACGTGGGATTCGTCGACACCTGGGACAATTTCTACTACGATGACTATTTGTTTTCGGACGATGGAGTTCATCTGAACCAGGTGGGAGCAGCACGTTTTGGGCGTCTTCTCACCGGTGCGGTGAAGGATTTTCGGAGAAGAAATCGACTCGGCACAGGACAACCAGGAAGGAGGACCGAAGACAACGAGGGCGGCAACCTGCGAAGGAATTAAATGCTAATCTGTCAAGAACCGCGAATTTGGATAAAGCTCCACCAACACGACCCAAATTCAAAACTGCCAGAGATAACGACCGAGGACCGATGACAGCCATGAATGTAAATGTAGATCCGACCAGAACCAAAAATTTGATTAAAGAACGTTCTGTGAGTTCTAAAACCGCAACTTTAAAGGTTTTCTATGCAAATGCTCGTAGCATACGCAATAAATTTTCAGATTTAGAGGAACTAGTGTTTACTGAAAATTATGATGTGTTTGGTATAACAGAATCTTGGCTCAATACAGTAGATAGAGACTTTTTAGCAGAGTATTCACTTCCCGGTTATGTAATGTTTGAGAAAACCCGAATATAAAATAAAAATGGAGGTGGCGTTTTATTTGATATCAAAGAAAGTCTTAACCCGACCCTCTTGTCAAAACCTCAAATTGTGAACGTCGACACATCTTTTGTGCTAATAAAGAATAATAAAGGTACAAAAATAATACTTGCATTAATATACAGACCTCCAGCTCAATCAGTACAAACTGACCGAGAAATTTATGAACAAATTGCAGATGTAAGTAACTCACAAGATATATACCGAATTTTTTGGCAACTTTAATTTACCTGTGACCAAGTGGGGCGATACTCTTACTTCACACTCCGGACATGACTTGTATACGAACTTGCAAGAGAGTTCGCTTTATCAATTTGTTCGAACACCGACCCGTGGTAATAACGTTCTTGACATTGTACTTGCAGCAAAAGAAGAATTAATAGAGAATTTGAATGTTGGTGATGAATTCAGTAACAGCGACCATCGTACGATACCTTTCACTTTAAACTTTACTAGTAACGAACCAAATAGTAGCATAAAAAAAGTCCCTAATTTCAAGAAAGCAAACTTTCATAAACTTAGAGCTATGTTTAAAGAAACTGACTTGAGCTTTGTAATTAACAATAACGACATAAATACATCTTGAAAGTTATTCGAAACCATTTACCTAAAAGCAGTGCAAGACTGCATACCATCGAAAATACGGCGTCCAGGCCATAATAATAAGCCCCAATGGTGGAATAAAGATATTTCAAACTGCCTGTTTGCTAAAAAATTTGCTAATGATAAATTAAAATCCTCACAAAATGACGAAGAACAGGTGAAATTTGTAGAGCTACGACACAAAGCCAAAAAGTTAATTAAGCAAAGTAAAAAGACCCTAGAGTTACATATTGCGAATCAAAGTAAAACAAACCCGAAAGAATTCTATAGTTATATCAGAAAGAAAAAAGTAGTTACTTCAATTGTTGGACCGTTAGTCGATGAAAATGGAGAATACACCAAAGACGAAGTACAAATGAGTAATGCCCTCAATACCTTCTTTGCATCAGTTTTTACAACAAGACCTCAGTGATATCCCTACACCATCGCCGATTCAGATTGATAATTCAGATGTTCTAAGCAATATCACCGTTACAGAGAGAGAAGTATTGAATTGTTTAGATAAACTCAAGGTAAATAAAACGCCTGGACCTGATACAATCTCACCTAGAGTTCTAAAGGAAGCTAAGGATGAGCTCTCCAAACCACTGATATTACTATTCAATAAATCCTTGCAGTCTGGAACTATGCCTGATCAGTGGAAGATAGCCAACGTAACACCGATATTCAAAAAAGGCAGCAAATCCCTACCCCGTAACTATCGTCCAATTAGCTTAACCTCAGTTGTATGTAAAATGCTAGAAACGGTCATAAGAGACAGACTCGTAAATCACTTAGAGGAAAATAACATACTTAAAGATACTCAACACGGCTTTCGTAAAAAACGTTCCTGTTTAACAAACCTCTTAGACTTCTTCCACGATATCCTCAACCTCTACGATGAGAGTAAAGCTGTAGATATTATATACCTTGATTTTCAAAAGGCCTTTGACAAAGTTCCCCACAAACGTTTACTGCTAAAACTAAAAGCGCATGGAATACAAGACGGTGTGTTGAAATGGATAAAAAAATTCGCTCAGCGACAGAAAGCAAAGAGTAGTCATAAACGATAAGGCATCTAAATGGACCAATGTAAGTAGCGGGGTACCCCAGGGATCGGTACTAGGACCAATTATCTTTCTAATTTACATCAACGACATAGATGAGGGTCTCACCTGTACAATCTCAAAATTTGCTGACGATACAAAAATTGCAAATAGCGTACTCTCAAAAGATCAAGTTGACGATATGCAACACAATCTAGATAAATTGTCACATTGGGCCCAAATTTGGCAAATGAGTTTCAATGCGGAAAAATGTAATGTACTACATATCGGATACCTAAATGAGAAAGCAAACTATTCGATGAATGGCACTCAACTTAAGAATGTAAACAGAGAAACCGATCTGGGAGTAACAATATCGAGTAACCTAAAACCGAGTCAACAATGTTCAGAAGTTGTTAAGAAGGCAAACAAAATAATTGGCTTTATAGGAAGGTCATTTGACCATAAATCCAAAGACGTTATCCTAACCCTTTACAATTCCTTAGTCCGCCCTCTTCTGGAATACTGCGTTCATTGCTGGTGCCCTTATTACCAAAAAGACATAAACAAGCTAGAACGAGTTCAACGTAGAGTTACCAAAATGATACCTAGCCTAAAGAACAAACCATATGAAGAGCGTCTTAGAGAATTAAATATATTTCCTTTAACCCAGCGCAGATTAAGAGGTGACTTAATTCAAGTGTTCAAAATCATCAAAGGCATCGACAATATGAACTGTAGTAAGTACGTCACTATCGACCAATCTAACTACACGCGGGGAAACGGTTGCAAAATTATTGGTAAATCTTTTAACTCACACGAATCTAAGAATTTCTTCTTCAATCGAGTTGTCAACTTGTGAAATGGGCTTCCCCGAGACGTTATAGACTGCAGCACCGTTGAATCATTTAAACTCAGCCTAGACAAATATCTCGCATCAAACCCACGACTGACTGCGTTTGTAAATGAATAACTTTATTTTATCCTCCCTCAGTTACTAACCCATATGTCCCCTACTAACTTCCTAGTCCTGCCACGGACATTAGTTCCAGGGCAGTAGTTCCCTTTCCAATGTTCCCTTACCCACTCTAAACCAGTGTTTGGATACTTGATCCTCAGTGTTTTGGAGAACAAGCAACATAGAAGGGTCACTAGATCTGTTGTTGCTTGATTTCCTTTGTACTCCTCCTTTCTACTCTCTCTCTCTCTCTCTCTCTCTCATTATGGTTTCAATTATAGTATTACAGTAGTATAGTATTCACTCTCACCTCTAATTATTAAAAACTCTCTCTCTCTCTCTCTCTCTCTCTCATGGTTTCGATTATAGTATTACAGTAGTATAGTATTCACTCTCACCTCTAATTATTAAAAACTCTCTCTCTCTCTCTCTCTCCTTATGGTTTCAATTATAGTATTACAGTAGTATAGTATTCACTCTCACCTCTAATTATTAAACTCTCTCTCTCTCTCTCTCTCTCTCCTTATGGTTTCAATTATAGTATTACAGTAGTATAGTATTCACTCTCACCTCTAAATTTTAAAAACTCTCTCTTTCTCTCTCTCCTTATGGTTTCAATTATTGTATTACAGTAGTATAGTATTCACTCTCACCTCTAATTATTAAAAACTCTCTCTCTCTCTCTCCTTATGATTTCAATTATAGTATTACAGTAGTATAGTATTCACTCTCACCTCTAATTATTAAAAACTCTCTCTCTCTCTCTCTCTCTTTCTCTCTCTCTCTCTCTCTCTCTCTCCTTATGATTTCAATTATAGTATTACAGTAGTATAGTATTCACTCTCACCTCTAATTATTAAAAACTCTCTCTCTCTCTCTCTCTCTCTCTCTCTCTCCTTTTGGTTTCAATTATAGTATTACAGTAGTATAGTATTCACTCTCACCTCTAATTATTAAAAACTCTCTCTCTCTCTCTCTCTCTCTCCTGCCTGCTTGCTAAAAAAATTGCTAATGATAGATTAAAATCCTCACAGAATGACGAAGAACGGGTGAAATTTGTAGAGCTACGACGCAAAGCCAAAAAGTTAATTAAGCAAAGTAAAAAGACCTTAGAGTTACATATTGCGAATCAAAGTAAAACAAACCCGAAAGAATTCTATAGTTATATCAGAAAGAAAAAAGTAGTTACTTCAACTGTTGGACCGTAGTCGATGAAAATGGAGAATACACCAAAGACGAAGTACAAATGAGTAATGCCCTCAACCTTCTTTGCATCAGTTTTTACAACAGACCTCAGTGATATCCCTACACCATCGCCGATTCAGATTGATAATTCAGATGTTCTAAGCAATATCACCGTTACAGAGAGAGAAGTATTGAATTGTTTAGATAAACTCAAGGTAAATAAACGGCTGGACCTGATACAACCTCGCCTAGAGTTCTAAAGGATGCTAAGATAGAGCTCTCCAAACCACTGACATTACTACTCAATAAATCCTTGCAGTCTGGAACTATGCCTGATCAGTGGAAGATAGCCAACGTAACACCGATATTCAAAAAAGGCAGCAAATCCCTACCCAGTAACTATCGTCCAATTAGCTTAACCTCAGTTGTATGTAAAATGCTAGAAACGGTCATAAGAGACAGACTCGTAAATCACTTAGAGGAAAATAACATACTTAAAGATACTCAACACGGCTTTCGTAAAAAACGTTCCTGTTTAACAAACCTCTTAGACTTCTTCCACGATATCCTCAACCTCTACGATGAGAGTAAAGCTGTAGATATTATATACCTTGATTTTCAAAAGGAATTTGACAAAGTTCCCCACAAACGTTTACTGCTAAAACTAAAAGCGCATGGAATACAAGACGGTGTGTTGAAGTGGATAGAAATTTGGCTCAGCGACAGAAAGCAAAGAGTAGTCATAAACGGTAAGGCATCTAAATTGACCAATGTAAGTATCGGGGTACCCCAGGGATCGGTACTAGGACCAATTCTCTTTCTAATTTACATCAACGACATAGATGAGGGTCTCACCTGTACAATCTCAAAATTTGCTGACGATACAAAAATTGCAAATAGCGTACTCTCAAAAGATCAAGTTGACGATATGCAACACAATCTAGATAAATTGTCACATTGGGCCCAAATTTGGCAAATGAGTTTCAATGCGGATAAATGTAAAGTACTACATATCGGATACCTAAATGAGAAAGCAAACTATTCGATGAATGGCACTCAGCTTAAGAATGTAAACAGAGAAACCGATCTGGGAGTAACAATATCGAGTAACCTAAAACCGAGTCAACAATGTTCAGAAGTTGTTAAGAAATTGTTTCTTTATTGATATTCCCTGGACCTCTTTCTTTTCTAATGATGCACACTCCACCTTGAGCCACATACAAGATTTTGTAAAAATTGGAATGGAAACTTTTATTCCTCATCAAAAGTACAGTAAAAGATCTAATTCACGTAAATGGTTTGACCATAATTGTGCTAGAGTAACTGAACAAAAAGCAATAGCCTACAATGCATACACAAGAACAAAAACACATGAAGCCTTTAATTACTTTAGAAACATCAGAAATCATGCCAAAACTGTATTAAACCTAACTAAATCAAACTTTCTCCACAAGCAGGCAAATAAACTTCTAAATAATCCAAATGATAACAAAATATTTTGGTCTACTCTTAACTCATTTAAATCGAACTTCACTACTGATTCATCCATTCCACCATTAAAATCTCCGACTGGCAAGCTTGTAAGTGACCCACGAGATAAAGCTAACCTTCTTGCGGATATTTTCTCCACCAACTCAACCTTAGATGAAATAAATCAAGATGTCCCTGTACTTAATTTTAATTCGCCTGAAATTCACTCACTTAAGATCCACACCAGACATGTCAAAATTATTTTGCAGAATCTCTCAGTAGATAAGGCTCCTGGTCCAGATGAAATTCCTCCAATAGTACTTAAGAATTGCTCCTTGGTGCTCGCTCCTGTATTGGCAAAAAATTTCCGTCTGTGTACTCATACCTCATGCTTCCCAGTACCCTGGAAAGAAGCAAACATCCATCCAGTTCCTAAAAAAGGTGCCTCTTCAGATCCATCAAACTACAGACCAATAGCTATAACTTCCACTCTTGGTAAAGTCTTTGAAATTATATTAAATAATCACATAATTAAGCATCTTGAGAATAATAAATTAATCAGTGATAGGCAATATGGATTTAGACGATGTCGATCAACTGCAGACTGCTTTGCCTTCTTACGCATCAAATCAACCAAGCTACAGACCAACATGGTGAAACACATACAATAGCACTGGATATATCAAAGGCATTTGATAGAGTCTGGCATCAATCCTTATTGTCGAAGATGTCACACTACGGCCTTGCATCATTAGTTCCACTAATTCTTATCTTCATAACAGAAAAATATGTGTAATGGTAGATGGCCTTTATTCTCAATTTCACTCAATAAATGCTGGTGTTCCCCAGGGATCAGTTTTGGCCCCAATTCTGTTCCTCATTCATATCAATGATCTCATATCTACCACTCATAATCCAATACATTCCTACGCAGATGACTCAACACTCCACAGTTCCTTCACATTTACCAATTCTTTAACCAACCCGATCTTATAAATTCAAAAATAAACACTGCAATTTCTCTGAACCAGGACCTTTCTAGAATTAATGGATGGGGACAAAAGAATCTAGTTTCCTTTAATGCACAGAAAACCAAGTACATTAAATTTTCTAACCGACAGAATCTCACTGACTCCCATATATTTTTAATGATGTAAATATTCCCACTTCCCCTAGTATTGACATTCTCGGTGTAACATTAACTACTAACTTGAGCTGGACACATTATGTTAGAGGCATTGCTAAGAATGCCTCTAAAAAACTGGGACTCCTGTACAGAGTTCGAGAATTCTTCACTGACGAGCAGTTGGCCGTGATATATAAAGTCATGTGCGTTCTCAGATGGATTACTGTTCACCTCTGTGGGGTGGAAGTGGAGTGGTTGCATTGAGGCAGTTGGACAAAATTCAAAATAAAGCTATTAGATTAATCAATAACCCTGCAATCACACAGACCTTCCTACATTATCCATACGAAGAAACGTTGCATCCTTGCATTATTCTACAGATATTTTCACAGCAATTGTTCCGAGGAACTTGCTTCAATTGTGCCGCCTCTCCACATCTTTCCCCATAGAACTAGGGCAGCTGAGAGTGCCCATGAATTTACACTTTCTCCTCCACAATGCAGAACTTCTGCTTATCAGAATTAATTTATCCCCAGAGCTACTACTCTTTGGAATTCACTTCCCTCGAATTGCTTTCCACAAACTTATAATCTACAAATGTTTAAATCCAGTTGTTATAAACATTTTATGAATGGAGGATGCCTTTAGGCACATGGACCTTTTTGTTTTGTCTGTGTTTTTCCTTCCTCCGTTCATTGTCTCTTAAAAAAAATAAAAATAAAAAAATAAATAAGAAGCAAACAAAATAATTGGCTTTATAGGCAGGTCATTTGAGCATAAATCCAAAGACGTTTTCCTAACCCTTTACAATTCCTTAGTCCGCCCTCTTCTGGAATACTGCGTTCAATGTTGGTGCCCTTATTACCAAAAAGACATAAACAAGCTAGAACGAGTTCACCGTAGAGTTACCAAAATGATACCTAGCCTAAAGAACAAACCATACGAAGAACGTCTTAGAGAATTAAATCTATTTCCTTTAGCCCAGCGCAGATTAAGAGGTGACTTAATTCAAGTGTTCAAAATCATCAAAGGCATCGACAATATGAACTGTAGTAAGTACTTCACTATCGACCAATCTAATTACATGCGGGGAAACGGTTGCAAAATTATTGGTAAATCTTTTAACTCGCACGAATCTAAGAATTTCTTCTTCAATCGAGTTGTCAAATTGTGGAATGGGCTTCCCCAAGACGTTATAGACTGCAGCACCGTTGATTCATTTAAACTCCGCATAGACAAATATCTCGCATCAAACCCGCGACTGACTGCGTTTGTAAATGAATAACTTTATTTTATCCTCCCCTCAGTTACTAACCCATATGTCCCCTACTAACTTCCTAGTCCTGCCAAGGACATTAGTTCCAGGGCAGTAGTTCCCTTTCCAATGTTCCCTTACCCACTCTAAACCACTGTTTGGACACTTGATCCTCAGTGTTTTGGAGGACAAGCAGCCTAGAAGGGTCATTAGACCTGTTGTTGCTTGATTTCCTTTGTACTCCTTTGTACTCCTTATGGTTTCAATTATAGTATTACAGTAGTATAGTATTCACTCTCACCTCTAATTATTAAAAACTCTCTCTCTCTCTCTCTCTCTCTCTCTCTCTCTCTCTCTCTCTCTCTCTCTCTCATACTGCTAACATCAATATTTTTTGTTTTATTCAGGCATAAATTGTGTTCTATTGCTAACATATTGGTTGTGATTTACAGGCATATTAATTTTATCATATTGCTAACAAAATTTTGTTTGATTTTCAGGAATTAATTGTATCACATTGCTAACATACATTTTTTGTGATTTTCAGGCTTTAATTGTACCATTTTGCTACCATAAATTTGTGTGATTTTCAGGCATATTGTGATTATATCGTCATGGCGCTGCAACGAACCTGCACGAGTTGTTCCGGTAAATTTGGCCCTACCATGTTTGTTGATACTGATGTCCAAATTTGTAGATTTTGCCAGCTCCGAGAGAAGATTGCGGATGAATTGAATGCAGCTCACCGCAAGATCGATGCCCTGACTACGAAGCTTGAATCCCTTTAAGAATTTGCCACACTCAACGTAGGAGTGCCCTCGGCCCAAGAAACCACTACGATGTCAACCGCCATTCCAGTGCATACAGTACCGGTACCGGTACCCACACCAGCAGCTATCTTAGATGTTGCAGAAAATAATAATGACTCTACTCTCATTCCCCCCCGAGGACATTTTTCAGTTAGTGAGAAACAATGTGCATCCCAGTACCAGTACCAGGAAGGTCATCCCGACAACATGCCAAAACCGCTTCAAAATTCTGGCTATTGACGAGGAAGAGGAAACGGAAGAAGTTCGGCTTGTGGGCGACTCCATGGTCCGTGGCCAACTAACCGAGTTCTGCGCCAGGGCACCCAGGACCAGAAAGCGATTCTGTATCCCAGGTGGCGGCGTCGACGACATTGTTGCGGCTGTGGAAGAGGTTTCCAGGCTCGCCCCCGCAAGCACTACATACGTCATCCACGTTGGATCTAACGATGTCCAACGGACGTGGTCAGAGGAACTACTTTGCAAGTACCGGCGGCTGATCAGGTCCTTCAAGGAAAAATCTAATAGAATCTTAATTTCAGGAATTGTTCCCCGGATTGATGTAGAAAACCGATTCTACAACATAGCTACCAGTACAAATCGCCGACTAGCCAAACTCTGCAGGGAGGAGGACATCGGCTTTGTCGACACGTGGGATCATTTTTACTATGATAAATCTTTGTTTTCAGGAGATGGTGTACATCTCAATGAAGTAGGAGCTGCACGTCTTGGTCGTCTGCTGAACGATGCAGTCAAGGATTTCCATTAAAAAAATGGGGTCAACCAGACCCCAGCCAGGGTAGTGTAAGTCAAATACGAACTGAAAATTCAGACAATGCACAATCGGTAACATCCAACTCTAATACTCTTAAGGTGTTTTATGTAAATGCTCGTAGCATACGCAATAAATTTTCAGATCTAGAGGAAATCGTGTTTACAGAACATTATGATATAATCGGCATTACAGAATCTTGGTTAAATACGGAAGACAGAGACTTTTTAGCCGAATATACACTTCCTGGTTATACAATGTTTGAGAAAAGTCGGATCAATAGAACTGGAGGAGGAGCTCTGTTTTTTATAAAGGAAAGTCTAAATCCCGTCTTAATGTTAAAACCTCAAATTGCGAATATAGACATATCTTACGTACTATTAAATAATAAACGAGGAACTAAAATAACACTAGCTTTATTATACAGACCCCCATCTCAATCAGTGCAAACTGACAGTGAAATTTATGAACAAATTGCAGAAATAACTAACATATAAGATACCGTAATTCTTGGCGATTTCAACTTACCCGTGACTAAATGGGGCGATATTCTTACTTCACATTCTGGCCACGACCTCTATGCTAACTTGCAAGAGAGTTCACTTTTTCAATTTGTACAATCTCCGACCCGTAGTAATAATGTGCTTGACCTTGTACTCGCAACAAAAGAAGAATTAATAGAGAATTTGAATGTTGGTGATGAATTCAGTAACAGCGACCATCGTACGATAACTTTCACTTTAAAGTTTACTAGTAACAAATCAAATAGCAGCATTGAGAAAGTCCCTAATTTCAAGAAAGCACATTTTCATAAACTTAAATCAAAGCTTAAAGAAACTGACTGGAGCTTTCTGACTAACAATAACGACATAAATACATCTTGGGAGTGTTTCACAACCACTTACCTTAAGGCAGTGCAAGACTGCATACCATCGAAAATACGGCGTCCAGGCCATAATGATAAGCCCAAATGGTGGAATAAAGATATTTCAGACTGTCTGCTTGCTAAAAAATTTGCTAATGATAGATTAAAACCCTCACAAAATGACGAAGAACGGGTGGAATTTGTAGAGCTACGACGCAAAGCCAAAAAGTTAATTAAGCAAAGTAAAAAGACCCTGGAGTTACATGTTGCGAATCAAAGTAAAACAAACCCAAAAGAATTCTATAGTTATATCAGAAAGAAAAAAGTAGTTACTTCAACTGTTGGACTGTTAGTCGATGAAAATGGAGAATACACCAAAGACGAAGTACAAATGAGTAATGCCCTCAATACCTTCTTTGCATCAGTTTTTACAACCGAAGACCTCAGTGATATCCCTACACCATCGCCGATTCAGATTGATAATTCAGATGTTCTAAGCAATATCACCGTTACAGAGAGAGAAGTATTGAATTGTTTAGATAAACTCAAGGTGTAAATAAATAAAATAAAACGCCTGGAACTGATACAATCTCGCCTAGAGTTCTAAAGGAAGCTAAGGATGAGCTCTCCAAACCACTGACATAGCTATTCAATGAATCCTTGCAGTCTGGGACTATGCCTGATCAGTGGAAGCTAGCCAACGTAACACCGATATTCAAAAAAGGCAGCAAATCCCTACCCAGTAACTATCGTCCAATTAGCTTAACCTCAATTGTATGTAAAATGCTAGAAACGGTCATAAGAGACAGACTCGTAAATCACTTAGAGGCAAATAACTTACTTAACACCTTACGAGCGGCCTATGCGGTTTATTTATGTGTACCGCACAGCGGGGTGTTTTTAGCCAAAATAGGGCTGTTTACGTGATCATTTTCATGCCTAAATAAGACCCAGAACGTAAAACAAGTACCTATCCCTGAAAGGGCATAAACAGAGCTTTCGAATGACACCATAACGATCCTTGTATGATGGATAGTTTTCTTGCAATAACCGTGCAACGCGAGTGCAAAAAGCAGGTAATTCGGTACTTTCAGTACATAATTGAGTATGTAGCGAGTGAGAGAGGGAGGAGGGAGCTGAGATTTGTGTCAGTAGGTTCGCCGCGGTGGTCTGGAGCAGTCATACGCTCGCTAGTCTCCTGCCACCACTTGTCTCTCTCTCTCAGCCACATTACGTGCTGAAATTGCCACTCGAGTTATGTCGAGCGCCGCCACATAGTCCAGCTTTTTTTAACTCGACTTATGTTGCTCGCCGCTAAATAAGGGTTAAAGATACTCAACACGGCTTTCGTAAAAAACGTTCCTGTTTAACAAACCTCTTAGACTTCTTCCACGATATCCTCAACCTCTACGATGAGAGTAAAGCTGTAGATATTATATACCTTGATTTTCAAAAGGCTTTTGACAAAGTTCCCCACAAACGTTTACTGCTAAAACTAAAAGCGCATGGAATACAAGACGGTGTGTTGAAATGGATAGAAAATTGGCTCAGCGACAGAAAGCAAAGAGTAGTCATAAACGGTAAGGCATCTAAATGGACCAATGTAAGTAGCGGGGTACCCCAGGGATCGGTACTAGGACAAATTATCTTTCTAATTTACATCAACGACATAGATGAGGGTCTCACCTGTACAATCTCAAAATTTGCTGACGATACAAAAATTGCCAAATAGCGTACTCTCAAAAGAACAAGTTGACGATATGCAACACAATCTAGATAAATTGTCATGTTGGGCCCAAATTTGGCAAATGAGTTTCAATGCGGATAAATGTAAAGTACTACATATCGGATACCTAAATGAGAAAGCAAACTATTCGATGAATGGCACTCAGCTTAAGAATGTAAACAGAGAAACCGATCTGGGAGTAACAATATCGAGTAACCTAAAACCGAGTCAACAATGTTCAGAAGTTGTTAAGAAGGCAAACAAAATAATTGGCTTTATAGGCAGGTCATTTGAGCATAAATCCAAAGAAGTTATCCTAACCCTTTACAATTCCTTAGTCCGCCCTCTTCTGGAATACTGCGTTCAATCTTGGTGCCCTTATTACCAAAAAGATATAAACAAGCTAGAACGAGTTCAACGTAGAGTTACCAAAATGATACCTAGCCTAAAGAACAAACCATACGAAAAGCGTCTTAGAGAATTAAATCTATTTCCTTTAACCCAGCGCAGATTAAGAGGTGACTTAATTCAAGTGTTCAAAATCATCAAAGGCATCGACAATATGAACTGTAGTAAGTACTTCACTATCGACCAATCTAATTACACGCGGGGAAACGGTTGCAAAATTATTGGTAAATCTTTTAACTCACACGAATCTAAGAATTTCTTCTTCAATCGAGTTGTCAACTTGTGGAATGGGCTTCCCCGAGACGTTATAGACTGCAGCACCGTTGATTCATTTAAACTCCGCTAAGACAAATATCTCGCATCAAACCCGCGACTGACTGCGTTTGTAAATGAATAACTTTATTTTATCCCCCCCTCAGTTACTAACCCATCTGTCCCTTACTAACTTCCTAATCCTGCCACGGACATTAGTTCTAGGGCAGTAGTTCCCTTTCCAATGTTCCCTTACCCACTCTAAACCACTGTTTGGACACTTGATCCTCTGTGTTTTGGAGGACAAGCAGCCTAGAAGGGTCACTAGACCTGTTGTTGCTTGATTACCTTTGTACTCCTTTGTACTCTCTCCTTATGGTTTCAATTATAGTATTACAGTAGTATAGTATAGTTCCGTGAGTTCTAAAATAACAAATTTAAAGGTTTTCTATGCAAACGCTCGTAGCATACGCAATAAATTTTCAGATTTAGAGGAGCTAGTGTTTACAGAAAATTATGATGTGATTGGCATAACAGAATCTTAGCTCAATACAGAAGACAGAGACTTTTTAGCAGAGTATTCACTTCCTGGTTATGTAATGTTTGAGAAAAGCCGAATAAATCGAAATGGAGGTGGCGTTTTACTTTATATCAAAGAAAGTCTTAACCCAACCCTCTTGTCAAAACCTCAAATTGTGAACGTCGACGCATCTTTTGTGCTAATAAAGAATAATAAAGGTACAAAAATAATACTTGCATTAATATACAGACCTCCAGCTCAATCAGTGCAAACTGACCGAGAAATTTACGAACAAATTGCAGATATAAGTAACTCATAAGATACCGTAATTTTCGGCGACTTTAATTTACCTGTGACCAAGTGGGGCGATACCCTTACTTCACACTCCGGACATGACTTGTATACGAACTTGCAAGAGAGTTCGCTTTATCAATTTGTTCGAACGCCAACCCGTGGTAATAACGTTCTTGACATTGTACTTGCAACAAAAGAAGAATTAATAGAGAATTTGAATGTTGGTGATGAATTCAGTAACAGCGACCATCGTACGATAACTTTCACTTTAAAGTTTACTAGTAACGAACCTAATAGTAGCATCGAAAAAGTCCCTAATTTCAAGAAAGCAAACTTCCATAAACTTAGAGCTATGTTTAAAGAAACTGACTGGAGCTTTTTAATTAACAATAACGACATAAATACATCTTGGAAGTTATTCGAAACCACTTACCTAAAAGCAGTGCAAGACTGCATACCATCGAAAATACGGCGTCCAGGCCATAATAATAAGCCCAAATGGTGGAATAAAGATATTTCAAACTGCCTGCTTGCTAAAAATTTTGCTAATGATAGATTAAAATCTTCACAAAATGACGAAGAACGGGTGAAATTTGTAGAGCTGCGACGCAAAGCCAAAAAGTTAATTAAGCAAATTAAAAAGACCTTAGAGTTACATATTGCGAATCAAAGTAAATCAAACCCGAAAGAATTCTATAGTTATATCAGAAAGAAAAAAGTAGTTACTTCAACTGTTGGACCGTTAGTCGATGAAAATGGAGACTACACCAAAGACGAAGTACAAATGAGTAATGCCCTGAATACCTTTTTTGCATCAGTTTTTACAACAGAAGACCTCAGTGATATCCCTACACCATCGCCGATTCAGATTGATAATTCAGATGTTTTAAGCAATATCACCGTTACAGAGAGAGAAGTATTGAATTGTTTAGATAAACTCAAGGTAAATAAAACGCCTGGACCTGATACAATCTCGCCTAGAGTTCTAAAGGAAGCTAAGGATGAGCTCTCCAAACCACTGACATTACTATTCAATAAATCCTTGCAGTCTGGAACTATGCCTGATCAGTGGAAGCTAGCCAACGTAACACCGATATTCAAAAAAGGCAGCAAATCCCTACCCAGTAACTATCGTCCAATTAGCTTAACCTCAGTTGTATGTAAAATGCTAGAAACGGTCATACGAGACAGACTCGTAAATCACTTAGAGGAAAATAACATACTTAAAGATACTCAACACGGCTTTCGTAAAAAACGTTCCTGTTTAACAAACCTCTTAGACTTCTTCCACGATATCCTCAACCTCTACGATGAGAGTAAAGCTGTAGATATTATATACCTTGATTTTCAAAAGGCCTTTGACAAAGTTCCCCACAAACGTTTACTGCTAAAACTAAAAGCGCATGGAATACAAGACGGTGTGTTGAAATGGATAGAAAATTGGCTCAGCGACAGAAAGCAAGGAGTAGTCATAAACGGTAAGGCATCTAAATGGACCAATGTAAGTAGCGGGGTACCCCAGGGATCGGTACTAGGACCAATTTTCTTTCTAATTTACATCAACGACATAGATGAGGGTCTCACCTGCACAATCTCAAAATTTGCTGACGATACAAAAATTGCAAATAGCGTACTCTCAAAAGAACAAGTTGACGATATGCAACACAATCTAGATAAATTGTCATGTTGGGCCCAAATTTGGCAAATGAGTTTCAATGCGGATAAATGTAAAGTACTACATATCGGATACCTAAATGAGAAAGCAAACTATTCGATGAATGGCACTCAGCTTAAGAATGTAAACAGAGAAACCGATCTGGGAGTAACAATATCGAGTAACCTAAAACCGAGTCAACAATGTTCAGAAGTTGTTAAGAAGGCAAACAAAATAATTGGCTTTATAGGCAGGTCATTTGAGCATAAATCCAAAGACGTTGTCCTAACCCTTTACAATTCCTTAGTCCGCCCTCTTCTGGAATACTGCGTTCAATCCTGGTGCCCTTATTACCAAAAAGATATAAACAAGCTAGAACGAGTTCAACGTAGAGTTATCAAAATTATACCTAGCCTAAAGAACAAACCATACGAAGAACGTCTTAGAGAATTAAATCTATTTCCTTTAACCCAGCACAGATTAAGAGGTGACTTAATTCAAGTGTTCAAAATCATCAAAGGCCTTTCGACAATATGAACTGTAGTAAGTACTTCACTATCGACCAATCTAATTACACGCGGGGAAACGGTTGCAAAATTATTGGTAAATCTTTTAACTCACACGAATCCAAGAATTTCTTCTTCAATCGAGTTGTCAACTTGTGGAATGGGCTTCCCCGAAACGTTATAGACTGCATCACCGTTGATTCATTTAAACTCCGCCTAGACAAATATCTCGTATCAAACCCGCGACTGACTGCGTTTGTAAATTAATAACTTTATTTTATCCCCCCCTCAGTTACTAACCCATCTGTCCCCTAGTAACTTCCTAATCCTGCCACGGACATTAGTTCCAGGTCAGTAATTCCCTTTCCAATGTTTCCTTACCCACTCTAAACCCCTGTTTGGACACTTGATCCTCAGTGTTTTGGAGGACAAGCAACCTAGAATGGTCACTAGATCTGTTGTTGCTTGATTTCCTTTGTACTCCTTTGTACTTCTTTGTACTCTCACCTCTAAATATTAAAAACTCTCTCTCTCTCTCTCTCTCCTTATGGTTTCAATTATAGTATTACAGTAGTATAGTATTCACTCTCACCTCTAATTATTAAAAACTCTCTCTCTCTCTCTCTCTCTCTCTCTCTCTCTCTCTCCTTATGGTTTCAATTATAGTATTACAGTAGTATAGTATTCACTCTCACCTCTAATTATTAAAAACTCTCTCTCTCTCTCTCTCCTTATGGTTTCAATTAATGTATTACAGTAGTATAGTATTCACTCTAGAGTATTCACTCTAGTATAGTAATTCATGCTAATAAAGAATAATAAAGGTACACAAATAATACTTGTATTAATATACAGACCTCCAGCTCAATTAGTGCAAACTGACCGAGAAATTTATGAACAAATTGCAGATGTAAGTAACTCACAAGATACCGTATTTTTTGGCGACTTTAATTTACCTGTGACCAAGTGGGGCGATACTCTTACTTCACACTCCGGACATGACTTGTATACGAACTTGCAAGAGAGTTCACTTTATCAATTTGTTCGAACACCGACCTGTGGTAATAACGTTCTTGACATTGTACTTGCAACAAAAGTAGAATTAATAGAGAATTTGAATGTTGGTGATGAATTCAGTAACAGCGACCATCGTACGATAACTTTCACTTTAAACTTTACTAGTAACGAACCAAATAGTAGCATCGAAAAAGTCCCTAATTTCAAGAAAGCAAACTTTCATAAACTT
The DNA here is from genome assembly GCA_032716605.1 of Paralithodes platypus. NCBI lineage: Eukaryota > Metazoa > Arthropoda > Malacostraca > Decapoda > Lithodidae > Paralithodes > Paralithodes platypus. Next base: position 36,476,490 of record CM064544.1, read on the forward strand.
AGAGCTATGTTTAAAGAAACTGACTGGAGCTTTTTAATTAACAATAACGACATAATACATCTTGGAAGTTATTTGAAACCACTTACCTAAGAGCAGTGCAAGACTGCATACCATCGAAAATACGGCGTCCAGGCCATAATACGCCCAAATGGTGGAATAAAGATTTCAAACTGCCTGCTTGCTAAAAAATGTGCTAATGATAGATTAAAATCCTCACAAAATGACGAAGAACGGGTGAAATTTGTAGAGCTACGACGCAAAGCCAAAAAGTTAATTAAGCAAAGTAAAAAGACCCTAGAGTTACATATTGCGAATCAAAGTAAAACAAACCCGAAAGAATTCTATAGTTATATCAGAAAGTAAAAAGTAGTTACTTCAACTGTTGGACCGTTATTCGATGAAAATGGAGAATACACCAAAGACGAAGTACACATGAGTAATGCCCTCAATACCTTCTTTGCATCAGTTTTTACAACAGAAGACCTCTGTGATATCCCTACACCATCGCCGATTCAGATTGATAATTCAGATGTTCTAAGCAATATCACCGTTACAGAGAGAGAAGTATTGAATTGTTTAGATAAACTCAAGGTAAATAAAACGCCTGGACCTTGCAGTCTGGAACTATTCCTGAGCAGTGGAAGATAGCCAACGTAACACCGATATTCAAAAAAGGCAGCAAATCCCTACCCAGTAACTATCGTCCAATTAGCTTAACCTCAGTTGTATGTAAAATGCTAGAAACGGTCATAAGAGACAGACTCGTAAATCACTTAGAGGAAAATAACATACTTAAAGATACTCAACACGGCTTTCGTAAAATACGTTCCTGTTTAACAAACCTCTTAGACTTCTTCCACGATATCCTCAACCTCTACGATGAGAGTAAAGCTGTAGATATTATATACCTTGATTTTCAAAAGGCTTTTGACAAAGTTCCCCACAAACGTTTACTGCTAAAACTAAAAGCGCATGGAATACAAGACGGTGTGTTGAAATGGATAGAAAATTGGCTCAGCGACAGAAAGCAAAGAGTAGTCATAAACGGTAAGGCATCTAAATGGACCAATGTAAGTAGCGGGGTACCCCAGTTATCGGTACTAGGACCAATTCTCTTTCTAATTTACATCAACGACATAGATGAGGGTCTCACCTGTACAATCTAAAAATTTGCTGACGATACAAAAATTGCAAATAGCGTACTCTCAAAAGAACAAGTTGACGATATGCAACACAATCTAGATAAATTGTCACATTGGGCCCAAATTTGGCAAATGAGTTTCAATGCGGATAAATGTAAATTACTACATATCAGATACCTAAATGAGAAAGCAAACTATTCGATGAATGGCACTCAGCTTAAGAATGTAAACAGAGAAACCGATCTGGGAGTAACAATATCGAGTAACCTAAAACCGAGTCAACAATGTTCAGAAGTTGTTAAGAAGGCAAACAAAATAATTGGCTTTATAGGCAGGTCATTTGAGCATAAATCCAAAGACGTTATCCTAACCCTTTACAATTCCTTAGTCCGCCCTCTTCTGGAATACTGCGTTCAATGCTGGTGCCCTTATTACCAAAAAGACATAAACAAGCTAGAACGAGTTCAACGTAGAGTTATCAAAATGATACCTAGCCTAAAGAACAAACCATACGAAGAACGTCTTAGAGAATTAAATCTATTTCCTTTAACCCAGCGCAGATTAAGAGGTGACTTAATTCAAGTGTTCAAAATCATCAAAGGCATCGACAATATAACTGTAGTAAGTACTTCACTATCGACCAATCTAATTACACGCGGGGAAACGGTTGCAAAATTAATGGTAAATCTTTTAACTCACACGAATATAAGAATTTCTTCTTCAATCGAGTTGTCAACTTGTGGAATGGGCTTCCCCGAGACGTTATAGACTGCAGCACCGTTGATTCATTTAAACTCCGCCTAGACAAATCTCGCATCAAACCCGCGACTGACTGCGTTTGTAAATGAATAACTTTATTTTATCCTCCCCTCAGTTACTAACCCATATGTCCCCTACTAGCTTCCTAGTCCTGCCACGGACATTAGTTCCAGGGCAGTAGTTCCCTTTCCAATGTTCCCTTACCCACTCTAAACCACTGTTTGGACACTTGATCCTCAGTGTTTTGGAGGACAAGCAGCCTAGAAGGGTCACTAGATCTGTTGTTGCTTGATTTCCTTTTTGTACTCCTTCCTTTGTACTCTCACCTCTAATTATGAAAAACTCTCTCTCTCTCTCTCTCTCTCTCTCCTTATGGTTTCAATTATAGTATTACAGTAGTATAGTATTCACTCTCACCTCTAATTATTAAAAACTCTCTCTCTCTCTCTCCTTATGGTTTCAATTATAGTATTACAGTAGTATAGTATTCACTCTCACCTCTAATTATTAAAACCTCTCTCTCTCTCTCTCTCTCCTTATGGTTTCAATTATAGTATTACAGTAGTATAGTATTCACTCTCACCTCTAATTATTAAAAACTCTCTCTCTCTCTCTCTCTCCTTATGGTTTCAATTATAGTATTACAGTAGTATATTATTCACTCTCACCTCTAATTATTAAACACTCTCTCTCTTTCTCTCTCTCTCTCTCATTATGGTTTCAATTATAGTATTACAGTAGTATAGTATTCACTCTCACCTCTAATTATTAAAAACTCTCTCTCTCTGTCTCTCTCTCTCTGTCTGTCTCTCTCTCTCTCTCTCTCTCTCTCTCTCTCTCTCTCTCCGTATGGTTTCAATTATAGTATTACAGTAGTATAGTATTCACTCTCACCTCTAATTATTAAAAACTCTCTCTCTCTCTCTCTCTCTGCCTGTCTCTCTCTCTGTCTCTCTCTCTCTCTCCTTATAGTTTCAAATATAGTATTACAGTAGTATAGTATTCACTCGCACTTCTAATTATTAAAAGACTGTGTATGTAGTTCAGAGGTATTAGTCGAATTTCTTTCTCTTTATAAAATGCATTTTTCTTTGCCGTTTTCTATTCCAATTATGTCTTAATAACATCAACTTGCATAAACGTTTCTACATTTTGTCCTCCCATTACTATGGTTCAAAATGTTTTTCTGTGAAACTAGTGTGTCAATATTATGCTTAATTTGCTAAATTATCAGTTTATTATGCACCGATTTTCCCCGAGCCGAAATTTAGTTATGCCAAACGAGTGTATACCCATGTTGTTGTTGTTGTTGTTCCCTAAGCTGCCTGGCCCAACAGCCCCGAGTCCCTGAGGAAGGCCATAGCCACGATCGGGCTTTCCCACAGAGCTCTCATTGAGTGTAGATTGTGTTGTTGGCGTAAGTGGTTGTGTGAAATGCAGTCTTCTATGATGTGTTTAATGGTATGGGGTGCTGTGTTACATCCCGGGCAGGGGTCGACAACGGAGTCATCCAGTCTCTTCTGATAGCTCAGGAGAGCTGGGTGGTGTCCGCATCTCAGCCTGGCCAGGTGGACTCTGTCCTCGCGAGGAAGTGAGGATTCGGAAGGATGGATTTCGGGAGGTCGTGCATGCAGCTGCGTGTTGTCTGTGAGTGAGTAGATGGATCGGTGAGAGATATGAGTATGGATGTGCTTCTGGAAGTTGGTTCGGGGTGGGCAGGGAGGGAGAGAGGACAATAATTGTGTGTGATACCGTGTGCTGGGTGTTGTTTTGATATTTCTTGGTGTCTGTGGGTGTGTTGCCATGTAGTTTAGTGGGTGGTCTTGGTTCGTGGAGGCTGCTGTCAGGAATTGAGTGCCTCTCATGTCCAGATGGTCTTTGACTTTGAGGATTTTGGTTTCTTGATGTAGGTGATCTGTGGGTGCAGTAGCTGTGCAGCCTGTAATGATCTTCAGGGCTTTGTTTTGAATAGTCTGTAAGGTCTTATGATGTGTTTCAGCTAGGTTAGAAGCCCAGGCTGGGCTTGCGTATTCCATCACTGATCTTATGTATTGTTTATATACTGTGGTGGTAGTTTCTTTGTTGTGTCCAAATTTTGTGAGCAAGTGACCTGAGGGCGTTAAGTCTGGGTGTCAGTTTCTTTTTAATGTTTGTGGTGTGCTGTTTGAATGTCATATGAGTATCATATGTTACTCCTAGGATTTTGGGTGTGTGTGTATGTGTTAGGGTGTGTTGTTTATGGTGAGTTGAGGGATGTATTCGTGTTCTCCTGTCCAACTTGTGAGCAGGGTTGCGGTGGATTTGGCTGGGGCTAGATTAAGTCTGTTTGTAGTGCACCAGCCATGTAGTGTGTTGAGATAGGGTTGAAGGAGATCTGTTGCTCTTTTTGGGTCATGTGTGCATGTGAGTGTTTATGTCATCTGCATAGGAGGCTAAGTTTATTTGGGGCGTATTGGGTGTAGTTATATCGTGCATGTACAGATTGAAGAGTGCGGGCGATAGGACGGATCCTTGTGGGACTCCGTTTGGAAAGTTTCTGATTTTAGATGACTGACCGGTAAAAGATACGTGTGCACATCTGCCTGCTAGGAAGTTGGCCAGCCACCTTTTTGTGTTGTTGTGCATGTTTGTGTTGTAGATTTTGTTTGTTAGGTTGTGGCGGGGGATGGCATCGAAGGCTTTACTATTGTCGAGTGTGGCTAATAGTGATCCAGCTGAGTTGATGCCGTCGAAAGCTCTTTGTGTAAGGTCTGTGAGAAGAGTGTTTGTGGAGTGCAGTGGCCTAAAGCCATGTTGTGTTGGAGCTAGGGGTAGGTCAGGTGTAATTAGTTGTAATACTAGGCGTTCCATGACTTTGGAGGGGGAGCAAAGGAGTGTGATGGGGCGGTGCGAGGAGGGTAGTGTGGGGTCTTTGTTGGGTTTGGGGAATGTGATGATGATACCATGCTTCCAAATGTCTGGTATTGTATTGTGTGAATAGCTGTAGTTTGATATGTTAGTGAGTGCTTGTATGCCTTGTGGTCCCAGGTGTCTGAGGTGTATGTTGCTTATGTTGTCTAGGCCACAGGCGGGTGAGTGCTTGAGATTGTTGATGATATGCTTTGTCTGGTGATTGGTGAAGGGTGTATAGTCAGGGTCTGTGGGGAATTGACTCTTACGTCGGATGACACGTCGGTCGTCTTTGTGAGGTTTTAGGTGGCTGACATGTGAGAAGTGATTGATGAGAGTGTTTGCTTGTTGTTTACATGAAGGAGTAGAGTCTGTTGTTGTGATTGCAGAATGTGATTGTGTTGTGTTGCTGTTGGAAAGTGTGATGCTGTTTAGTGTTTTGTAGAGTTTTTTGGGGGTTTCTTTTGTGATCAAGTGTTTGTAGGAAGTTATTCCAATTTAGTTTTTGTTGTTCTTGTATTTTGTTGTTAGTTTGGGTGTTGAGTGTTTGAATTTGTTGTGTGATGTCTTGTGTGTGAGGTGCTGGGGAGTGTTTCAGTATGTCGCGTTGTCTGATGAGGTTTTGAATTTCTGGTGTGAAGTTGGGGTTGTGTCTTTTTCTGTTACCTCTTGGAATGTGTTTCTTGTCAGCGTTTTGGATAGTTTTATTGAGTATGTGTACAGCATTGTTGATGTTAGTGATGGGTGTACTGTTTAGAGTTGTGAAGTGTTGTTCTGTCTCATTTGTGAATGCTTCCCAGTTAGCTCTTTTATAATAGGTGTATGTGTGTTTGTGGCTAGCTGGGGTGAGTCTGGTTTTGGTGGTGATAATGATCGGGAGGTAGTCAGAGCCTAAGGTTCTGACCACCCTCCAGGATGTTGTGGGGGCGAGTTCTGGGGAGCAAAAGGTGATGTCTGGAGATGATGGGTTATAGAGGGCTTGGTGAGGAATATGGGTATGTTGATGGATGTCGTTAAGGATGATGAGGTTATCGGTTTGGTTTTGTAGTACCAGCCCTCTGTCTGTGTCGGGGTTGTCGACAAACCAGGCCGACGTCTCGGCGTTGAAGTCACCACCCAGGATGATGTGTGGGGTGTGTGGGGTGTTTGTGATGTGTTGTAAGTGTGGTCTGTATTCATTTGGTACTGTAGGGGATGTTTGGGGAGGGATGTATGTGTTTATGATGGTTATGTTGGAGTTGTTGCCAGTGCGTATTTTAATTGACTGTATTTCTGTTGTGTTATAATTTGGGGGGAGGAGGGATTTGGTTTGTACACTGGTTACTATGTATGATATTTCTTTGTGTACCAGGGTGATGAGTCCACCGCCCCCACCGACAGCCCGGTCTTGTCTGATGGTGGTGAAATTATGAAATGTGGGTGTTTTTTGTGTTGTGCGGAGTTTTGTTTCTTGTAAGATGGCAATGTGTATGTTTTTTTTTTTTTTTTTTTTAAGAGACCATGAACGGAGGAAGGAAAAACACAGATAAAACAAAAAGGTCCATGTGCCTAAAGGCATCTTCCATTCATAAAATGTTTGTAACAACTGGATTTAAACATTTGTAGATTGTAAGTTTGTGGAAAGCAATTCGAGGGAAGTGAATTCCAAAGAGTATGAAGAGGGGATAAATGCATTTTGATAAGCAGAAGTTCTGTATTGTGGAGGAGAAAGTGTAAATTCATGGGCGTTCTCAGCTGCCCTAGTTCTACGGGGAAAGATGTGGAGAGGCGGCACAATTGAAGCAAGTTCCTCGGAACAATTGCTGTGAACATATCTGTAGAATAATGCAAGGGATGCAACGTTTCTTCGTATGGATAATGTAGGAAGGTCCTGTGTGATTGCAGGGTTATTGATTATTCTAATAGCTTTATTTTGAATTTTGTCCAACTGCCTCAATGCAACCACTCCACTTCCACCCCACAGAGGTGAACAGTAATCCATCTGAGAACGCACATGACTTTTATATGTATTTATATATATTGTGTTGTTTGATGAAGTGTGAGAGTTCGTGTTTCTTTGTGTTAATGCCATCTATGTTCAGTTGAAGAATGTTAATGTTATGTGCACGATGTATGTTGGGTGCTGCTGCACGAGAATGGGGTGGAGATGGGGGGGGGGGGGTGAGGGAGGGGCTGGGGGGGGGATGGTGGGTGGGTGGGGGGGGGGATTGGGAGCAGGAGATGGGGGTTGGAATGGATTAGGATGGGGTGTGGTGTGTTGAGTTGAGGATGTGGATGGTATGGGAAGGTTAGGTGGGTTAGGGAGGAGAGGTGGATGGGTTTTAGGGGGGGGGGGGGATTGGATGACATGGGAAGGTTAGGTGGGTTGGGAAGGAGAGGTGGACGGGTTTTAAGTGAGGGATTTGACTGGGAGAGGGAGGGGCATGAGGAACAGGTCCAGGTGTTTGTGTAGTGTTTCTTGGAGGCAAGTGTTGTGCAGGTGAAGTGGGTCCAGTTCCCGCATGAATTACAGAGAACTTAACACTTAGTATGGCGACTCGAAGTGATGGGTTATGAGCAAGTTGGACATATGTATGTGTACGTGGGTCCTGGGTTGCTCTCAATGTCTCCGACTAGAAGTCTTCGAGAAATGACAGCCAGAGAGTCATTTCTCGGTGTAGGAAAAACTGTGTGATGTGTGTGTGTGGTGTGAGAGGTGTGGAAATTCCCGGCGCGACCGAAGCCGCTCCAAGGACCCGTGCTCCCAGGGAGGGGGCAGGGGATGGTTGTGACGGTTTGGCTCCCGAAACTGCTCCCCGCGGCCGGCATCCGGTTTTCCTCCACTGGTCGTTGATTTTGTCTTCGGCAGCCATCCGTGGTTGGCAGCCTCGGGAGGTGGCCCCACGGCGTAGATGCCGCCACATCAGGACCTGTATACCCATGTTATCCAGTGTAGCTACTACACCTTTTTTCAGTGGGAAACGACGTTTTCTCGACCCTATATGACGTATTTCATATAAATTATATATTTTACTTTAGATGTCGTCATTGTTCGAGGTAAATCGACAATGTCAAACAAATTGAACAAACGATCGTTCGGAAATGGAGAATAAACACTTGAAACAATATTTATCACTTGAAATCGGCCATGTTCCACATGAATTGGCTTTGTTTGCACAGTGTTCGACATATTGCAGTTGCTTTCTGCAAATTTCATTTGAAATCTCATGGAGAAAATGAACTATTTACGCCAATTATTAAGTGTCGGGCAATGAAACAAGTTACTTTATTGCTTTGCAGTCAGTTTTTGTGAGTGGGTATCGTACTTCACACTTTGCTGTAGTTGATTAATTCGACTGAATTGAGGTGATATTAAGGTCAGTTATAGTCGACATTAATCACTTCACTTCAACATGCCCTATAAACGTGTTTTGGAATAGGATAAGCGGCGCTTGGTGGACTGTTCCACGGAAGGAGATGACTACGTGGCTTTAACTACACAGCAGGGAATCAACAGCACTATAACCTGGGGTGTAATTAAGATATAATTATATCGCGGCTGGTTAAGTCGTTACACCTAGAAGAGGGGTGACCCGCCCGAGAAAGGCACTTTGCTTTATGTATCCCCACCTTAGGTTTTTGTCTGTATCCAATGTTTATTATTGTTGTATACTTTTGTATATCTGTAACCCAAGCTAGCATTGCATTTGATGTGTATATTGTCTGGTCTTTCATAAATATATATATATATATATATATATATATATTATGACATTCCTGCGTAGTTGCCTCGCATAAGAGGACATTCGTAATTGGATCTGTAAAAGTATCCGAATATAGGGGCGAATTTGCCTTGTGTCACATAAACCAAAGTGGTGATGATTGACACTATTTACTTGTGGTGATTGATTATGGTGCTTAGACATAGTATGGGTATGTAGTGTATATACTCTGCTAATAAATACAATTATGATGCCTGACATTATAATTATACATATTAAGCTTTAAGCTGATGCATAAACATGTTAAGGCATAATTTAAAGTTAGAAAAACTAACGCAATATTTCATTTGTTACTTTTGTGCAAAATATAAACATCTTAAGCTTAGAAATTAAAACGGAAATGTCTTTTAAGGTTGAGAAATATGCAATTCGATTGACGAATGTCTGTTCACGTATACAGGTGTCTAAATCAAATGCTGAAAGTAATTTACAATTGCCAATTGACGATCTTGATGCTCCTTGTCGAATAGTTGTGAAAAAGTCGTAATATAATTATTTAATGTCGGTTCATGTGAACACTTTCCAATTTGCGTGAAAACGGTCGAAATATAATGAAAATATCCTACTCGACCATAGATTTGCCGATATTACTTGAGAAAACTTCGCTTCCCACTGAACAAAGGTGTAGTATCTGGAAAGTGGAGCTCCCTCTATTGGAATATTTGGGTACAATATTATGCACCACTGATTCTCCATAATTGTCTTGCTTTTTGGTTTTCCGTCTAGTCGCTAGTTTATATATGTTTGTGTTCATCTCATAATTGTACTACTGCCTTGAGAATATTGCTATTTACGTTTTGGGTTTCCTTCTAGTCGCTAGTTTATATATGTTTGTGTTCATCTCATAATTGTACTACTGACTTGAGAATATTGCTATTTACGTTTTTACGATTTGACTTCTGCGCTGAATTTAGTGTTTTTTCTAATTGCCATCCTCTCACTTTGTTACTTTAATAATATTATATGTTTTGTTTCTCAAGTAATGCTATATTGGCTTACGTCTTACATTAAATCTCGGTGGTTAGCTTATCGCTTGCCGGTAATATTTGTTATTTACTTGTTAGTGTCATCACTCCCAGTGATTCTAGCTCGCACTCCTGACTGTGTAAGGGCCCCTTAAGTCAAGAATACCATGAGGACTGAAGCCTCTCTGCGAACACTCCAGTCCCTTCTACCTCCCTCTGCCGGTAATGTTCTTTAACTGGTGAACGAAGTAAAGTGAAATATACGAAAAGAACAAAGTATATAAATATACGAAGCTCTTAAAGGGGGGATGGTTCACCTTTTGGTATTTTTTGTTTATGTTTTATTTATATTCATTATTTGTCTAGTTTCCTCCCTAGACTTCCATCAAACTTAAACAAAACACATTCATTAGATCCCCGTTCTAGATTAGTTTGTACATTTTTCGGTAGAAACATTTCCCGGCCAAAGGCAGGTTTTTCCAAAATTCAGGCTCACTATCGTTCGCCAGGAAAACAAATCGACACCTACATAGCACGAAAGGTCTTAATATTGAAAAGGAAATAGGGCGGAAGGTCTTAAAATCGACAAACTAATGGGCCGAACATCATAAAATCTGAAAACTAATGGGGGCTAAACACAAGGAAGAAGGGGACCAGAAAAACGGCCCATCTCCCCTTAATGAAACGGGGTTATAGCAAGTTCCAAATCTGGGTTTTTATAAAGCATTGTATTATCTCATTCGCGTTCGATACTGTTTCAGATGGGTGTGTCGCGATTTACATACGAACATAAGAAAATGTGAGTCTGTAGAAAGCTGATTGGCCCACACAAGGCAGATCCCTATCACACCCAACCCTAATGATAAGGCCCAACTATATAGGCTCTTGATTATAACTCGTTTAATCTGTAGAGTCTCAGAATATTACTTAGGCTTATCATGAGAAATTAATACATAATTTTTAAAACTTAACAATCACTTAAGTACCGGTGATATCTTTTTTATTTGATTTCAGCTACATCTAAGACGATTTTATGAAGCTCAGGAAGGATATATGGTAGCTAAAGGGATTAATTGAGCTAGTCAGCAGTAGGCGTCCTTGCTATTCTGAAGAAAATCGTCTAATAGATGCCAGAATGTAATAACAAAAAAAATACGTCACCGTTACTGAGTGAGATAAAAGAGCAGAATAATATCTTAATTCACCCTAAAGCCGGTATCACACGAGAGCTTTCATAGTCAACATTCGATGATCAACATCTTTCTGGCAACATTTCTGATATATTTTCCACTGGTATCGGAAACTAGACTGGTGATAGATAAATTTAGGTAACCGAAATAATCTAACTGTTTAACTTATAAGCTGCCAGACCAGTGTTGAGGATAAATGTTGAGGGAAAAAGTGCTCGTGTGATACCGGCTTAAGAGTATATTAATGATCCTTAGCCCCTTCTGTACCGGCGACGTCCTTTTAACTTTATTCTGGCTACTATTAGACGATTATATTCTGTTTCAAAATCACCTCCAGCAATGAACTGGCTTCGAGCTATCTCACTTAACCCTTTTTGCGACCACAGATCCTTCTTAAACTACACAAAATTATCTAAATATATCTAGCATAGAATTTAAAAAAAAAACGTCACCGTTACAGCATGGGTTAATTCGTAAATTGTGTCCTTAGAGGGAGATATATATATATATATATATTGTGACGCACCCCAGTGCTGTACAAGGCAACCTGATTGTACTCCTTGGTACTCGAATGTACCGCCCGTGATCTGGCTACCGTCAGCCACTATGTATATTGAGTGTGACAACTTATAACTATGTTCTTTGTATCTCTGCAAAGGTCTCGTCATGTGCTAACCAGTGGTGGGTTTTGTTTTAAGCCATGTCGAGACCTTCCATTTAATATGTAGTATCAATAGAGAAGTTGATAGATAAGACCATGGGAGTTCAGAGAGAGAGAGTGAGTTGGGCTTCAGAGCAAGAGGGTAGCAACGCGCCGCGCTGCCGGCCGGGTGGTTGCCAGACGTATGGACTGGTTGGCAGCCTTGCGCTTATAGCTAGGCGCGATAGGGTTGGTAGTCCATTGTTGCCTGCCTGGGCTGGGCCCATGTTGTCGTACAGCCCATTGCCTGGAGGCTGGCTGTGTGTTCTATGACCAGGTTGCCTAGAACCTTTGAGATTCTAACATCCCTTGCCCTCTCCCCCAACTTCTCACGGTTGCACTCTTTCTCTCTGACGACATTACTCTCATTTCATTCTTCTCTCTATTTAAATGCATAACCTTCCCTTGAGGTCCTAAAGGAGTTTCAGCACTCACCTCTCGTATTACTCTTAGGACAAGCATATATTTACATGTATTAGATTTAAGGGGTTAATGTGAACAGTGATCTTCTTGATGAGGATAGTTGGTGAACGTTCTACATGTTCACGAGTTATATGCCCCGCTCATCATCCCATTTGTGACTAGACTGGTGCCATGTGTAAGAGCCCGACCATGCCCAGGAGTTGTCTGTGGAGGGACGAGGACTTAGCCTTGATTTGCATACCGAGCCAGGAGCGAGTGTAGCACCCGAGACTACAGCTCGCTCGTAGTGCCGGTATAGTAGAGTAACGTAATTTATCTGTCCTTGTGTTCTCTACAGTCTTCTCCTGGGTTCTCGCTTTCGGTGCTGGGACTCGTTGTTCCTGTGACTTGGCCTGCTAGCTAGAACACATGGGGATGATGAGTGGGATAAATCTTTATTTTACTATATGCATTGCAGCTCTCTCTTTAAGTATATATCTATAACACTTTACAATACACATTACTCACACACAAGACAACACTATTAATACTTTCATGTATCAATTAACTGCACTGTCGTTTTGCTGCTGTGTCTGGAGTTCTGTTGCGTAGGGCGCATACGGACTCGGAGGGGAGACAGAGTGAGAGAAGCGAAGTAGCCTATGCGGTAGTAGGCTACCGGCGCAGTACTGTTGCCTGCAACCTTTTAGTTATTCCAAGTATAGATTCATTATTATAATAAGTGACTACTGTTTATGTTCCTCCCATGTGTATTATTAGGTATCTACTGGATCATGAACATCTTGTATGCTACATGCTAGTGCATGTTAGTAGGGGACAGTTAGTGTAGTGCACGCGCTTTCAAGTAGGCGTGTACATTTGTCATTTAGCATTTCACTGTCATACCTTTAGCCTGCTTCTATTCTACATTATTAGAGGCTTAATATTAACGTAGTTTCTTGAATATTGCATTTCTTTAGTAATAACGTAACCTATAAATGTCTGAGGGAGTTTCGCCTCATAGCCTACCCCTGTTGTACACTTTCGCCGAGTTAAGGTACCTCGTTACCGTAGACGATAACTCTGTAGGGCGTTGGTGCTTTTGTTGTCTGGAGCATATAGTATTTGGGACTGGAATCGAGCGTGTCGTTGTCACTTAAGCCATTTCTGTCCTACGATCAAGAATCCCGAATATGTATTGCCGATCCAGCCGTAACAAAATGGCGACCTTGCACAAGATTCAGTAGTATCCTATCACATGTTTTTTGGAGAACTATTCTATGCTACCTAGTAGAGCTGGCTAGAATTTTCTTGCATATTGGAGGAATTTTTATTGTGTCATTATTGTATTGGTGGACTTGCAGATTGTTTCGTTAGGTGTCTAGAGTAGAGTCATTCAAGCATCTTTAACATTTTGTGAGTCGAGACTGCAATTAGTAATAAACACTTTTTTTTTTTTGAACAGCAATTGTATAACCAGCACTATGTCTAATGACTCATCATTTACGGGGGAGGATAACACGGTACAGCCTAGTGACCAGCAAGTACAGCAGATATTTAGGGAGGGGAGTGTTATAAGTGGAGAGAGGGATGCCCGGGCATTTTTGCAGACACCTTTGACCGAACAGCGCCTGCAGGCTATTGATTGTTACGGTCTTCGCTGTTTAGCCACGGTTTTGGGGCGGGACTGTCCTGACAGTTGGCCCAAGAAGAATTTGGTGGCATGTTTGTTGGGTGATGGCGATGGGGCGGTGGGTGGAGTGGGGTCTTGGGGGGTTCCCTCCAAGCCTCCATTCCACTCTACCCCCCTGAGGCCCTCAGCCAGCGAGTCTTAGCACGATGCAGCAGGAGGGTTCTCAATGGCAAGCTGGCTTACCCGTAAACACGTCTCGGTGTGGATCCCCATTTTGTGCTCTCCCCCCCAGGCCTGTCTCCTGAGATGTTATTTCAGCTAGAACTAGCTAAGCTTAAGTTGCGAGAGAGTCAACAGGCTAGTATAGAACGGATTAAGCTGCAGGAGACTCGGATACAACAGGCTAGTATAGAACGGATTAAGCTGCAGGAGACTCAGATACAACAGGCTAGTATAGAATGCATAGAGGTTGCTAGAATCCAAGCCAATCAGGATGCAACCAGGTACCAGGCTGAAATGGATGTCGAGAAGTCTAGAGTAGAGACCACGGGGCGTCATCTCGGTGGTGGGCACCGGGTTACAGACTCACTTTCGCATTTAATTAAGTTAGTACCCGCATTTGATGAGACAGCAGTGACTGAGTTTTTTGCTCGTTTCGAAAAGAAGTGTCGTGAGTATGACTGGCCAGAGGTTAAATGGGCAGCATTAGTTTCATCACGTCTAGTGGGTAAGGGGTTGAAAGCCTACGATGCACTGTCACTGGACGAGAGTGTCGTGTATGGACTGGTGAAGGAGGCTATGCTCCGGGCCTACGAACTGCAACCCGAAACTTATAGATTGAAGTTCCGTGGCGTGAATAAGAAGAGCGACGTCAGTTTTATGGAGCACGCACGGGACTTAACAGATGCATGTAATAACTGCATTCGGTCCGAGCACGCAGAGTCGGCTGAGGAAATTAAGCAACTTTTTCTATCTGGAACAGTTTTACAAATGTACTGGAACCGATCTAACGCTGAACATTAAGGAAAAATGTCCCAAGACAGTAGAGGAGGCTGCCAAGATGGCAGACCTCAGATTATCATTGATTCGTGGTTGCGGTGCCGCTCAGAGGGCTGAGTCAGGGCAAAAGGGGCGCTATAACCCCACCCACCAGAGTTTTCGATAATAACAAATCCCTATGACACACATAACCACACTAAAAGCATTGCACCCTAATAACACCTACAAACACAAGCCTCTCCCGTTTTACTAAAGGTCAGGCCCCTTCTTCGCCCGCACAAGGGAAGAAGCCCATTGGGGATGTGAAATGTTACAAATGTCAGAAGCTAGGCCATTATTCACGTGAGTGCCCTAGTAACACTCCCGCTAAGCCGGTGTCATTGGTTCACAGTATCGGTGTGTCTCTGAAGGCTGCAGCAACTGCCCGGGGTAAGTTGTCAGCAGCTGAGGCACATGCGGTAAAGAAGCGTACGGAAGGCTCGACACCTGTCCGGGACACTTTCTGTAGCCATCGGGAACACGGGTTTGTGAGCTGGGGGAGTGAACTACGGAGGGTTGACTTGCTGAGGGATACGGGGGCTTCGCAAACTTTGTTGAGGAACTTCACAGGGAAACCGATAAATGCGGCCAGAGTTGTTGTGGTGCAGGGTATAAATGCTACGAGGTCATACCCACTTGTGAGGTTGGAGTTGAGAGTGGGAGAGGTGTGCAGGGAGCTGGATGTAGGGATCGTTGAGTGTTTGCCAGTTGAGGGTGTCGACCTTCTTCTCGGCAACGACTTTGCGGTGCCCACTTCCGTGACTCCACCCTTAGTCGTTGCCGAGAGGGCGGCCGACGTGGATGGTGAGAATCGGGAATGGGTTGGGAGGTGCCAACAGGATGAGATGGCCTGTGTGGTAACCCGATCTCGCTCTGCGGCTCCTGCACAGCCTAGCACTCGACCTCGGGGACAGTGGAGGAAGGATCAGGAGAAGGTTGCTAAGGGCAGGAAAAGGGACATTGATTCTGCTGCACTTCTCGGTGATTCGGTACTTGGACCTATAATAAACACGGGAGTTGACTCTGGCCCAGATATGGTGTGTAACAAGGCAGAGTTGGGTAAGACTTCGCGTGAGGCAAGAGCTGTAGCGAGAGCCACTAAGGCAGTAGAGCCTACTAGCCGGGGTAATGTCTTATTACAAAACCATCTTGATGCATTGACGCCCGGGGACATTAGTGAGCAGCAGCTGCAAGACGCAAGCCTAGCTCGTTATAGCAATGGTGCCATAGAGTTGGAGGAAGATGGGGATGCGAAGCCGGGAGATTTCTTTAGGCTCAACAGGATATTGTACCGCAGGTTTTTAGACCCCAAATCGGAGTGGGAGGGCGGTGCGAGGGTAGTAGGCCAGGGGGTTGTTCCAAGTAAGGTATAGAGAGTCCTTATTGTGTCTGGCGCATGATGTGCCGGTGGCGGGTCATTTGGGGGTAACAAAAACATTGGCGGCATTGGGCAGGTTTTTCTGGTGGCCTGGGGTCAAGGCTGATGTCTGTGCATGGGTGGCTGGGTGTGCGACCTGCCAGACAACGGGGAAGCCTAACCAGACAATCCCGAAGGCACCTTTGTTTCCCATACCTGTCACCGGGCCTCCGTTCAGCAAAGTTGTAGTAGATTTGGTTGGCCCTTCTCCGCCTACTAGTAGTGGCAATAAATTCCTGTTGACAATCATGGATGTGGCTACGAGATACCCGGACGCATACCCCATGAGAAACGGCTCGGCAAAGGCAGTTGTTAAAAACTTATTATTGTTCTGTTCCCGTTATGGATTTCCACGTGAGGTGCAGTCAGACCAGGGGAGCAATTTTACATCCAAATTGTTCAAGCAAACCCTTCAGTTGCACGGTATATGTTCTGTAGTGTCGTCAGCCTACCATCCCGAGAGTCAGGGAGTCTTGGAGCGGTGGCACTCGACCCTGAAGAGTATGCTACGCTGTTACTGTACAGAACATGACACTGATTGGGATTTGGGCCTGCCGTATGTCCTGTTCGCTGCACGTGAAGTCCCAGGAGAGAGCCTGGGGCCTCAGTCCAAATCAGCTAGTCTTTGGCCATAATGTGAGAGGACCTTTAAGTATGGTGAAAGAGATCTGGGAGGGCGAAGAGAAGCCGGGGTCTATACTTAAATATGTCCTTGAGAGCCGGGAGAGACTTATAGGTTCCATGGCAGCGGCAGGTAATAACTTGGTTAATGCACAGGCGGTCATGAAGCACCAATATGACGCCAAGGTGAAGCTTCGGGAGTTTTTTCGGTGGGTCAGGAGGTAATGTTGCTTTTACCTTTGCCTGGACACCCCTTCGGTGCCAAGTTCATTGGGCCGTATGTGGTGGCTAAGAAACTGTCCGACCTTGATTATCTCGTTGCAACACCTGACCATAGGAAAAAACATCAGTTATGTCATGTTAACCTCATGAAAGAGTATGTGAGACGCCCCTCAGAGCCTCTCACTGTCCCTGTGCTGGCCTGCAGCGGCCAGGGTGGAGAAGGAGGTGGGGACAGTCATGCTGCTGAGGAGGATAGCTGGGACTGTGTCATTTCCCGCGGAACAGTGGGCGGGGAATACTGAACAAGAGGCTAGGCAACCTGTAAGTCACCTGCCTGAGCACCAGGGTGCTGCTGTCCTAGGCCTGTTCAGGTCATACCCCTCTGTTTTCGCCGAACACCCAGGTCTCACTACTCAGGTAACGCACGACGTGGACGTCGGTGATAATGTGCCCTTCAAGTCAGTGCCCTACCGTGTGCCCCCGGTAAAGTTGCCAGCTTTACGGGAGGAGTTAAAGTACATGGTTGAGAGAGGGATGATCACTGAAGGTTATGTGAAGTGGACATCACCCGTCACGTTGCAGCCAAAACCTGACGGCAAGGTGCGGTTCTGCATAGATTTTCGTAGGCTAAATGGCTTGACCCACTACCAACCCTTACCCTTTGCCTCGAGTTGACGACAGCGTGGACAAGATAGGGAATGCAAAGTACCTTACTAAAATTGATCTTGTAAAAGGCTACTGGCAAGTACCCCTGTCGGACCGAGCTAAGCAAGTTTGTGGTTTTGTGGTAGATGGCAAGACCTACCAATGTAACGTAATGCCTTATGGGCTTAAGAACGCACCTGCCACGTTTCAGAACCTGATGAACGATATTTGTGACGAAATCCCTAACTGCACGGTCTACCTTGATGACGTGATAGTATATGATGACGATTTGGAAAATCACCTAAGGCACTTAGAGACCCTGTTTAGGAAGTTGCACGATGCTGGGCTGGTGGTGAACCTGAGGAAGTGCGAGTTTGTAAAGGCTACTGTGCAGTATCTTGGCTTTGTGGTCGGGTTAGGCCGGGTGTGCCCCCCCCTGAGCAAGATACAGGCTATCAATATGTTTCCCAGGCCCACCACTAAGCGCCAGGTCATGCGGTTCCTAGGTATGATAGGCTATTATAGGCGCTTCATCCGGGGATACTCTACTGTCTTAGCACCGTTAACTGATCTACTGTCGAAGTCAGTGAAGTTCTGTTGGGCTGCGGAGTGTCGGAGGGCTTTCGACCTAATCAAGCACCTGCTGTGTACACATCCGATTTTGAGGGCCCCAGACTTCTCCAGGAGTTTTCAGCTGGCGACTGATGCCAGCGGTGTGGGTGCCGGGGCAGTGTTACTGCAGACTGATTCCGAGGGCTTGGAACACCCAGTGAGATTCTTTTCTCGCAAGTTTAATTCGGCACAAAGGAATTACTCGACTATAGAGAAGGAGCTTCTGGCTATCGTTTTGTCGCTCAAACATTTCGAAGTTTATGTTCCAGCCTACGGCCCGGTAGTGACGATTTATACGGACCATCATCCCTTGAAATTCCTAAATCAGTTTCACAATCGGAATATGCGGTTGACCAGGTGGTCCCTAATGCTCCAAGAGTATAATCTCAACATTCAGCATATTGCCGGGAGTGAGAACGTGATAGCAGATTGTCTATCAAGGGTTGATGATCCAAGATAGTCGTGCACGGTGTGTGGGTTGAGCAGGAGTAAAATTAGGCTATCATAACGCCGTCCAAAAAGATTATAAAACAATAAAATAAACGAGAAAAACTCTTTCTTTTTTTTAGTTTTGTAAGTCTTTATTGTTGTAGCATGATGCATGCGATATTGTGTTTTATGTATAATTCACATTTCAGTTGTTGTGCACCTTTTGCAATTAGTGGCAGCTAAGGGTAGCAGGTCGGCCTGTCAGATTTTGATAATGCTTCTAAGGTCGATTATCTAAAATCTTGGGGGGGCTGTGACGCACCCGTGCTGTACAAGGCAACCTGATTGTACTCCTTGGTACTCGAATGTACCGCCCGTGATCTGGCTACCGTCAGCCGCTATGTATATTGAGTGTGACAACTTATAACTATGTTCTTTGTATCTCTGCAAAGGTCTCGTCATGTGCTAACCAGTGGTGGGTTTTGTTTTAAGCCATGTCGAGACCTTCCATTTAATATGTAGTATCAATAGAGAAGTTGATAGATAAGACCATGGGAGTTCAGAGAGAGAGAGTGAGTTGGGCTTCAGAGCAAGAGGGTAGCAACGCGCCGCGCTGCCGGCCGGGTGGTTGCCAGACGTATGGACTGGTTGGCAGCCTTGCGCTTATAGCTAGGCGCGATAGGGTTGGTAGTCCATTGTTGCCTGCCTGGGCTGGGCCCATGTTGTCGTACAGCACATTGCCTGGAGGCTGGCTGTGTGTTCTATGACCAGGTTGCCTAGAACCTTTGAGATTCTAACATCCCTTGCCCTCTCTCCCAACTTCTCACGGTTGCATTCTTTCTCTCTGACGACATTACTCTCATTTCATTCTTCTCTCTATTTAAATGCATAACCTTCCCTTGAGGTCCTAAAGGAGTTTCAGCACTCACCTCTCGTATTACTCTTAGGACAAGCATATATTTACATGTATTAGATTTAAGGGGTTAATGTGAACAGCGATCTTCTTGATGAGGATAGTTGGTGAACGTTCTACATGTTCACGAGTTATATGCCCGCTCATCATCCCATTTGTGACTAGACTGGTGTCATGTGTAAGAGCCCGACCATGCCCAGGAGTTGTCTGTGGAGGGACGAGGACTTAGCCTTGATTTGCATACCGAGCCAGGAGCGAGTGTAGCACCCGAGACTACAGCTCGCTCGTAGTGCCGGTATAGTAGAGTAACGTAATTTATCTGTCCTTGTGTTCTCTACAGTCTTCTCCTGGGTTCTCGCTTTCGGTGCTGGGGACTCGTTGTTCCTGTGACTTGGCCTGCTAGCTAGAACCCATGGGGATGATGAGTGGGATATATCTTTATTTTACTATGCATTGCAGCTCTCTTTAAGTATATATCTATAACACTTTACAATACACATTACTCACACACAAGACAACACTATTAATACTTTCATGTATCAATTAACTGCACTGTCGTTTTTGCTGCTGTGTCTGGAGTTCTTTTCGGTAGGCGCATACGGACTCGGAGGGGAGACAGAGTGAGAGAAGCGAAGTAGCCTATGCGGTAGTAGGCTACCGGCGCAGTACTGTTGCCTGCAACCTTTTAGTTATTCCAAGTATAGATTCATTATTATAATAAGTGACTACTGTTTATGTTCCTCCCATGTGTATTATTAGGTATCTACTTGATCATGAACATCTTGTATGCTACATGCTAGTGCATGTTAGTAGGGGACAGTTAGTGTAGTGCACGCGCTTTCAAGTAGGCGTGTACATTTGTCATTTAGCATTTCACTGTCATACCTTTAGCCTTCTTCTATTCTACATTATTAGAGGCTTAATATTAACGTAGTTTCTTGAGTATTGCATTTCTTTAGTAATAACGTAACCTATAAATGTCTGAGGGAGTTTAGCCTCATAGCCTACCCCTGTTGTACACTTTCGCCGAGTTAAGGTACCTCGTTACCGTAGACGATAACTCTGTAGGGCGTTGGTGCTTTTGTTGTCTGGAGCATATAGTATTTGGGACTGGAATCGAGCGTGTCGTTGTCACTTAAGCCATTTCTGTCCTACGATCAAGAATCGCGAATATGTATTGCCGATCCAGCCGTAACAATATATATTTTTTTATTTAGTTATTATCATTTTAGTTTGCTCCCTAGACCTCAATCAAAGTTAAAGAATATTCCCCCAGTTGAGATCAATTTGTGCATTTTTCGGTTGATAAGTGTCCAGACACTCTCAGACTTTCTTCTACTCAACAGCTGAGCTCTGGAACTCTCTCCCCGAATCGGTCTTTCCTCCTTCCTATGACTTAAATTGCTTCAAACTCTGTGTGTCCAGGCATTTTGGCCTTGATTTTGGCCCTGTCACTCTTTCAACTCTGGGGAAAGAACTCGCTACAGGCAGTTCTGCTTTTTGTCTCCCTCACTCTCATTGAAAAACAAAAAAGACCGAAGGCCAAATCTCCTTAATTGCAGGCTCGCTATCGTTTGCTAGGGCAAAATCGTGCCATTTAGGTGATATACATATATGGAGTCTGGGTTAGCTATAAGATTAGTTAAAAGGCTTAATACGTTATATATAATTGTGAACTGACACGAGATAGGTAGGGTTCTGGGTTAGCTATAAGATCAGGTAAGGTATAATATCTCTGATTGGTGATATAGGTAGGGTTCTGGGTTAGCTATAAGATCAGGTAAGGTATAATAGCTCTGACTGGTGATATAGGTAGGGTTCTGGGTTAGCTATAAGATCAGGTAAAGTATAATAGCTCTGACTGGTGATATAGGTAGGGTTCGGGGTTAGCTATAAGATCAATCAATGTAACACACACACACACACACACACACACAGGCCCGTAGCCTAGTAGGTAGAGCTCTCGTCTCACACACGAGGGGTCGGGGGTTCAATCCCCGGCCGGGCGGAGACACATTGGGCTTGTCTCCTTTCATGTGTTAGCCTCAGTTCACCTAGCTGTAAATAGGTACCTGGAATAAGTGGACGACGTTGTGACGTCCCATCTGGGGTTGGCAAAAATGGTACAAGGCGAGATGGGTATCATATGGTTCACCTAAGCTGATGGCTACCTAAGCCTTCGGGCGAGACGGTACCGTCTATAGTGAGAATGGTACCATACAGATCCACCCTAAGCCTTCGTTTCCGATGTCGCCAATTGGCTAAAATACAGACTACACACACATCCACAGCCATTCCAACAGTACATAAAACACTTGACATGCATTTCACGCAATACATTCCCAGTTAAGGAGGCGCGATAATAATGAGCTTAGCTCGCATTGCGTGGATTCCCCTTGACGAACAAGTAACTGAGTAACTGAGTAACACACACACACACACACACACACACACACACACACACACACACATGAATAATTTAGTTTGCAAAAATTTAAAACGTGCTAAATGTTTAACTTTATTTACATAATTATACAAGCTCAGTTTAAATCAGTCTTGAATAAATAAAGTACAAAAGGAAGTCTTAAGGGGGCCCACTTCGCTTTTTTCTCTTTCTCTCCCTCTCTCTCTGGGTTGTATCCATGCAGTCCCATTCAGCCTACTGTTTTAAGACGTTTATCCCCATCCAGGTGTCGATTTTCGTGGCGAGTGATAGCGAGCCAGCATTGTATGGTGAAATCCGGCTTCGCCGGAGAATTTGTTCTAATGAAAAATGGACACATTTAGCTTGCTGTCAAAACAAAAATATATATATGATGGCTCGCTACCGCTCGCCAGGAAAATATTGACACCTGGAGGGGGGTAAACGTCTTAAAACATTAGGCTGAATGGGGCCGAATGGATACAAGTCACAGAGAGATGGAGAGACAAAAAGCGA
>CM064544.1:36498865-36584203 GCA_032716605.1 Paralithodes platypus
AAAAAATATGTTCAAGGATTATGTTAGAGAAACAAAACAAATAAAAGAATAAAGATATATTGCTACAACATATTTCACGCTATTGTAGACAAATAACAAAAAATATCTAACAACAAAGAAAAAAAAGTATATGCTATGAGCTAAATATGTGAAAACAAAGAAAATAGGCAGTAATATAATTGAATTATATGTATAAAGTTAACAGTTTCAATATTAGAAAACAAAGGATAAGAGAATAAAGAGTGGTACTAAAATATATGGAGAGAGAGATAGACAGAAAAGAATTTGAGATTACAAATATTATAACAAGAAAAAAGAGAGACAAACAGACAGATGATAAAATGTATAAACACAGAGAACAAAAAATGAAAAATAGATAAAGGCAATTGTAAAAGATAAAAAAAAAAATAAAGAGAGAAAAAGACAGGGTGTATCCTGTATCATTTTAAAATGACAGAGAAAAAAAGAGAGAGTAAAGACTGGTCATAGCTTCAAGAGGTAAAGAGAGAAACAGAGAGAGAGAAAACATAAAAGAAAATAGAGGTATGAGTTGCGTCAATATGGTGAGAGAGAGAAAGAGAGAAGTTGACTATTAACGATATTAATATGAGAGAGAGATAGAGAGAGAGAGAGAAGAGAGAGAGAGGAATAGAGGCAGAGAGAGTACAAAGGAGTACAAAGGAGTACAAAGGAAATCAAGGAACAACAGATCTAGTGACCCTTCTAGGCTGCTTGTCCTCCAAAACACTGAGGATCAA
Source organism: Paralithodes platypus (assembly GCA_032716605.1). Taxonomy (NCBI): domain Eukaryota; kingdom Metazoa; phylum Arthropoda; class Malacostraca; order Decapoda; family Lithodidae; genus Paralithodes; species Paralithodes platypus. The sequence goes on from CM064544.1 coordinate 36,499,624, forward strand.
GTGTCCAAACAGTGGTTTAGAGTGGGTACGGGAACATTGACAAGGGAGCTACTGCCCTGCCACTAACGTGGCAGGACTAGGAAGTTAGTAGGGGACAGATGGGTTAGTAACTTGAGGGGAGGATAAAGTTATTAATTTACAAACGCAGTCAGTCGCGGGTTTGATGCGAGATATTTGTCTAGGCGGAATTTAAATGAATCAACCGTGCTGCAGTCTATAACGTCTCGGGGAAGCCCATTCCACAAGTTGACAACTCGATTGAAGAAGAAATTCTTAGATTCGTGCGAGTTAAAAGATTTACCAATAATTTTGCAACCGTTTCCCCGTGTGTAATTAGATTGGTCGATAGTGAAGTACTTACTACAGTTCATATTGTCGATGCCTTTGATGGTTTTTGAACACTTGAATTAAGTCGCCTCGTAAACTGCGCTGGGTTAAAGGAAATAGATTTTAATTCTCTAAGACGCTCTTCGTATGGTTTGTTCTTTAGGCTAGGTATCATTTTGGTAACTCTACGTTGAACTCGTTCTAGCTTGTTTATATCTTTTTGGTAACAAGGGCACCAGGATTGAACGCAGTATTCCAGAAGAGGGCGGACTAAGGAATTGTAAAGGGTTAGGATAACTTCTTTGGATTTATGCTCAAATGACCTGCCTATAAAGCCAATTATTTTGTTTGCCTTCTTAACAACTTCTGAACATTGTTGACTCGGTTTTAGGTTACTCGATATTGTTACTCCCAGATCAGTTTCTCTGTTTACATTCTTAAGCTGAGTGCCATTCATCGAATAGTTTGCTTTCTCATTTAGGTATCCGACATGTAGTACTTTACATTTATCCGCATTGAAACTCATTTGCCAAATTTGGGCCCAACATGACAATTTATCTAGATTGTGTTGCATATCGTCAACTTGTTCTTTTGAGAGTACGCTATTTGCAATTTTTGTATCGTCAGCAAATTTTGAGATTGTGCAGGTGAGACCCTCATCTATGTCGTTGATGTAAATTAGAAAGAGAATTGGTCCTAGTACCGATCCCTGGGGTACCCCGCTACATACATTGGTCCATTTAGATGCCTTACCGTTTATGACTACCCTTTGCTTTCTGTTGCTGAGCCAATTTTCTATCCATTTCAACACACCGTCTGGTATTCCATGCGCTTTTTAGTTTTAGCAGTAAACGTTTGTGGGGAACTTTGTCAAAGGCCTTTTGAAAATCAAGGTATATAATATCTACAGCTTTACTCTCATCGTAGAGGTTGAGGATATCGTGGAAGAAGTCTAAGAGGTTTGTTAAACAGGAACGTTTTTTACGAAGCCCGTGTTGAGTATCTTTAAGTATGTTATTTTCCTCTAAGTGATTACGAGTCTGTCTCGTATGACCGTTTCTAGCATTTTACATACAACTGAGGTTAAGCTAATTGGACGATATTTACTGGGTAGGGATTTGCTGCCTTTTTTTAATATCGGTTGTTACGTTGGCTAGCTTCCACTGATCAGGCATAGTTCCAGACTGCAAGGATTTATTGAATAGTAATGTCAGTGGTTTGGAGAGCTCATTCTTAGCTTCCTTTATAACTCTAGGCGAGATTGTATCAGGTCCTGGCGTTTTATTTACCTTGAGTTTATCTAAACAATTCAATACTTCTCTCTCTGTAACGGTGATATTGCTTAGAACATCTGAATTATCAATCTGAATCGGCGATGGTGTAGGGATATCACTGAGGTCTTCTGTTGTAAAAACTGATGCAAAGAAGGTATTGAGGGCATTACTCATTTGTACTTCGTCTTTGGTGTATTCTCCTTTTTCATCGACTAACGGTCCAACAGTTGAAGTAACTACTTTTTTTTTTCTGATATAACTATAGAATTCTTTCGGGTTTGTTTACTTTGATTCGCAATATGTAACTCTAGGGTCTTTTTACTTTGCTTAATTAACTTTTTGGCTTTGCGTCGTAGCTCTACAAATTTCACTCCGTTCTTCGTCATTTTGTGAGGATTTTAATCTATCATTAGCAAATTTTTTAGCAAGCAGGCAGTTTGAAATATCTTTATTCCACCATTTGGGCTTATTATTTTGGCCTGGACGCCGTATTTTCGATGGTATGCAGTCTTGGCACTGCTTTTAGGTAACTGGTTTCGAATAACTTCCAAGATGTATTTATGTCGTTATTGTTAATTAAAAAGCTCCAGTCAGTTTCTTTAAAACATAGCTCTAAGTTTATGGAAGTTTGCTTTCTTGAAATTAGGGACTTTTTCGATGCTACTATTTGGTTCGTTACTAGTAAACTTTAAAGTGAAAGTTATCGTACGATGGTCGCTGTACTGAATTCATCACCAACATTCAAATTCTCTATCAATTCTTCTTTTGTTGCAAGTACAATGTCAAGAACGTTATTACCACGGGTCGGGATTCGAACAAATTGATAAAGCGAACTCTCTTGCAAGTTCGTATACAAGTCATGTCCGGAGTGTGAAGTAAGAGTATCGCCCCACTTGGTCACAGGTAAATTAAAGTCGCCAAAAATTAACGGTATCTTGTGAGTTACTTACATCTGCAATTTGTTCGTAAATTTCTCGGTCAGTTTGCACTGATTGAGCTGGAGGTCTGTATATTAACGCAAGTATTATTTTTGTACCTTTATTATTCTTTATTAGCACAAAAGATGTGTCGACGTTCACAATTTGAGGTTTTGACACGAGGGTCGGGTTAAGACTTTCTTTGATATAAAATAAACGCCACCTCCATTTTTATTTATTCGGCTGTTCTCAAACATTACATAACCGGGAAGTGAATACTCTGCTAAAAAGTGTCTATCTTGTGTATTGAGCCAAGATTCTGTTATGCCAATCACATCATAATTTTCTGTAAACACTAGTTCCTCTAAATCTGAAAATTTATTGCGTATGCTACGAGCGTTTGCATAGAAAACCTTTAAAGTTTCGGTTTTAGAACTCGCAGATCGTTCTTTCATCCAATTTTTGGTTCTGGTCGGATCTACATTTACATTCATGGCTGTCCTCGGTCCTCGGTCGTTATCCCTGACGGTTTTGAATTTGGGTCGTGTTGGTGGAGCTTTATCCAAATTCGCGGTTCTTGATGGATTAGTATTTAATTCCTTTGTAGATTGCCGTCCTCGCTGTCCTTCGTTCCTCCTTCCTGGTTGTCCTGTGCTGAGTCGATTTCTTCTCCGAAAATCCTTCACCGCATCGTTGAGAAGACGCCCAAAACGTGCTGCTCCCACCTGGTTCAGATGAACTCCATCGTCCGAAAACAAATAGTCATCGTAGTAGAAATTGTCCCAGGTGTCGACGAACCCACGTTCTCCTTCCTGCAGAGGTTTGCTAGACAACAATTTGTGCTGGTGGCTATGTTGTAAAATCGGCTCTCTACACCGAGCCGGGGGACGATTCCTGAGACGATGATCCTTGATGACTTCTCCTTAAACGACTTGATCAGCTGCTGGTACTTTAAAAGCAAATCTTCCGACAGGGTTCGCTGTACATCGTTGGATCCAACGTGGATGACGTACATTGTATTAGCAGGGGCCAGCTTTGATACTCCGTCAACTGCTGCAACTACGTCATCCACACCACCACCAGGGATACAAAAACGCTTCCTGGTCTTAGGTGCCCTGGCGCAAAACTCTGTGAGCTGACCACGTATCATCGAGTCTCCCACGAGCCGGACTTCTTCCATTTCCTCTTCGTCATCTGAGTCTGCGAGTATCTGGAAACGGTTTTGACACTCGGTAATCGGTATGTGTTTCCTGGTCTTGGGGCAAACGTTGTTCCTCACGACACGGAAGTTGTCTTGAGGGGGAAGAGCGTCACTATTTGAATCTTGAGAGAGAGAGAGAGAGAGAGAGAGAGAGAGAGAGAGGGAGAGAGAGAGAGAGAATAAAGAGGCTATGGGTGCTATGGGACGCGTGAGGGGGGTCGGAATATGGTGAGAGAGAGAGAGAGAGAGAGAAAAGAGGCTATGGGTGCTATGGACGCGTGATCGGAATATGGTGAGAGAGAGAGAGAGAGAATAAAGAGGCAATGGGTGCTATGGGACGCGTGAGCGTCGGCGGAATATGTGAGAGAGAGAGAGAGAGAGAGAGATAATAAACAGGCTATGGGTGCTATGGGACGCGTGATTGGGGGTCGGAATATGGTGAGAGAGAGAGAGAGAGATAATAAAAGAGGCTATGGGTGCTATGGGACGCGTGAGGGGGGTCGGAATATGGTGAGAGAGAGAGAGAGAGAGAATAAAGAGGCAATGGGTGCTATGGGACGCGTGAGGCGGGTCGGAATATGGTGAGAGAGAGAGAGAGAGAGAGATAATAAAGAGGCTATGGGTGCTATGGGACGCGTGAGGGGGGTCGGAATATGGTGAGAGAGAGAGAGAGAGAGAGAGAGAGAGAGAGAGAGAGAGAGAATAAAGAGGCTATGGGTGCTATGGGACGCGTGAGGGGGGTCGGAATATGGTGAGAGAGAGAGAGGAAATACGACAAAGTATAAACACTAGAAAAGGGAAAATAGAAGAGAAACAAAGATTACAAACAATCAGGAAATCGAAAAAGTAGAAATACAAGAAAGACGAATACAAAAAGATGAGAGGGTGATCAGAGCATAAATACAAGAAGAGGAGTACAAAGGAGTACAAAGGAAATCAAGCAACAACAGATCTAGTGACCCTTCTAGGCTGCTTGTCCTCCAAAACACTGAGGATCAAGTGTCCAAACAGTGGTTTAGAGTGGGTAAGGGAACATTGGAAAGGGAACTACTGCCCTAGAACTAATGTCCGTGGCAGGATTAGGAAGTTAGTAGGGGACAGATGCGTTAGTAACTGAGGGGGGGATAAAATAAAGTTATTAATTTACAAACGTAGTCAGTCGCGGGTTTGATGCGAGGTATTTGTCTAAGCGGAGTTTAAATGAATCAACGGTGCTGCAGTCTATAATGTCTCGGGGAAACCCATTCCACAAGTTGACAACTCGATTGAAGAAATTCTTAGATTCGTGTGAGTTAAAAGATTTACCAATAATTTTGAAACCGTTTCCCCGCGTGTAATTAGATTGGTCGATAGTGAATTACTTACTACAGTTCATATTGTCGATGCCTTTGATGATTTTGAACACTTGAATTAAGTCACCTCTTAATCTGCGCTGGGTTAAAGGAAATAGATTTAATTCTCTAAGACGCTCTTCGTATGGTTTGTTCTTTAGGCTAGGTATCATTTTGGTAACTCTACGTTGAACTCGTTCTAGCTTGTTTATATCTTTTGGGTGATCAGAGCATAAATACAAGAAGAGGAGAGGGTGATCAGAGCATAAATACAAGAAGAGGAGAGGGTGATCAGAGCATAAATACAAGAGGAGGAGAGGGTGATCAGAGCATAAATACAAGAAGAGGGGAGGGTGATCAGAGCATAAATACAAGAAGAGGGGAGGGTGATCAGAGCATAAATACAAGAAGAGGGGAGGGTGATCAGAGCATAAATACAAGAAGAGGGGAGGGTGATCAGAGGATAAATACAAGAAGATGGGAGGGTGATCAGAGGATAAATACAAGAAGAGGGGAGGGTGATCAGAGGATAAATACAATAAGAGGGGAGGGTGATCAGAGGATAAATACAAGAAGAGGGGAGGGTGATCAGAGGATAAATACAAGAAGAGGGGAGGGTGATCAGAGGATAAATACAAGAAGAGGGGAGGGTGATCAGAGCATAAATACAAGAAGAGGGGAGGGTGATCAGAGGATAAATACAAGAAGAGGGGAGGGTGATCATAGGAAAGATACAAGAAGAGGGGAGGGTGATCAGAGGATAAATACAAGAAGAGGGGAGGGTGATCAGAGGATAAATACAAGAAGAGGGGAGGGTGATCAGAGGATAAATACAAGAAGAGGGGAGGGTGATCAGAGCATAAATACAAGAAGAGGGGAGGGTGATCAGAGCATAAATACAAGAAGAGGGGAGGGTGATCAGAGGATAAATTATTATGTTCCTTCCAACAACCAACCATACTCCTAAAATCGATTAATGAAATTTACAAACACATGTGGCAGTCCGTGGACTCGAACCCAGGATGCTCACACCGAAAATCAACACCTTATACATCGCACCACGAAGACAGTTAAAGGTTGGTGGACACTGCCTACGATTTATTATGCAACTTAGAATTCTGCATATCAATCTAAGCATGTACACACATCCCAACTACAACTCACGTAGGCTATGCATATGTGAATGGAAAGAGCAATTAATGGGGCCTTAACCACTTAGGGAAGTCCTCTCGATAAATTACTCCTGAACCAATATCAATTATTATGTTCCTTCCAACAACCAACCATACTCCTAAAATCGATTAATGAAATTTACAAACACATGTGGCAGTCCGTGGACTCGAACCCAGGATGCTCACACCGAAAATCAACCCTTATACATCGCACCACGAAGACAGTTAAAGGTTGGTGGACACTGCCTACGATTTATTATGCAACTTCGAATCCTGCATATCAATCTAAGCATGTACACACATCCCAACTGCAACTCACGTAGGCTATGCATATGTGAATGGAAAGAGCAATTAATGGGGCCTTAACCACTTAGGGAAGTCCTCTCGATAAATTACTCCTGAACCAATATCAATTATTATGTTCCTTCCAACAACCAACCATACTCCTAAATCGATTAATGAAATTTACAAACACATGTGGCAGTCCGTGGACTCGAACCCAGGATGCTCACACCGAAAATCAACACCTTATACATCGCACCACGAAGACAGTTAAAGGTTGGTGGACACTGCCTACGATTTATTATGCAACTTCGAATCCTGCATATCAATCTAAGCATGTACACACATCCCAACTGCAACTCACGTAGGCTATGCATATGTGAATGGAAAGAGCAATTAATGGGGCCTTAACCACTTAGGGAAGTCCTCTCGATAAATTACTCCTGAACCAATATCAATTATTATATTAAATACAAGAAGAGGGGAGGGTGATCAGAGGATAAATACAAGAAGAGGGGAGGGTGATCAGAGCATAAATACAAGAAGAGGAGAGGGTGATCAGAGCATAAATACAAGAAGAGGAGAGGGTGATCAGAGGATAAATACAAGAAGAGGGGAGGGTGATCAGAGCATAAATATAAGAAGAGGAGAGGGTGATCAGAGGATAAATACAAGAAGAGGAGAGGGTGATCAGAGGATAAATACAAGAAGAGGGGAGGGTGATCAGAGCATAAATACAAGAAGAGGAGAGGGTGATCAGAGCATAAATACAAGAAGAGGAGAGGGTGATCAGAGCATAAATACAAGAAGAGGGGAAGGTGATCAGAGCATAAATACAGGAAGAGAAGAGGGTGATTAGAGCATAAATACAAGAAGAGGAGAGGGTGATCAGAGCATAAATACAGGAAGAGGAGAGGGTGATTAGAGCATAAATACAAGAAGAGGAGAGGGTGATCAGAGCATAAATAAACGCTACGTTCATGTGTGTCGCGCTATAAGAGATGGACACAGAATACAAGAAGAGGAGAGGGTGATCAGAGCATAAATAAACTCTACGTACATGTGTGTCGCCCTATAAGAGATGGACACAGAATAAAAGAAGAGGAGAGGGTGATCAGAGCATAAATAAACGCTACATCCATGTGTGTCGCCCTATAAGAGATGGACACAGAATACAAGAAGAGGAGAGGGTGATCAGAGCATAAATAAACGCTACGTCCATGTGTGTCGCCCTATAAGAGATGGACACAGAATACAAGAAGAGGAGAGGATGATCAGAGCATAAATAAACGCTACATCCATGTGTGTCGCCTTATAAGAGATGGACACAGAATACAAGAAGAGGAGAGGGTGATCAGAGCATAAATAAACGCTACGTCCATGTGTGTCGCCCTATAAGAGATGGACACAGAATACAAGAAGAGGAGAGGGTGATCAGAGCATAAATAAACGCTACGTCCATGTGTGTCGCCTTATAAGAGATGGACACTGAATACAAGAAGAGGAGAGGGTGATCAGAGCATAAATAAACGCTCCGTCCATGTGTGTCGCCCTATAAGAGATGGACACAGAATACAAGAAGAGGAGAGGGTGATCAGAGCATAAGTAAACGCTCCGTCCATGTGTGTCGCCTTATAAGAGATGGACACAGAATACAAGAAGAGGAGAGGGTGATCAGAGCATAAATAAACGCTACGTCCATGTGTGTCGCCCTATAAGAGATGGACACAGAATACAAGAAGAGGAGAGGGTGATCAGAGCATAAATAAACGCTACATCCATGTGTGTCGCCCAATAAGAGATGGACACAGAATACAAGAAGAGGAGAGGGTGATCAGAGCATAAATAAACTCTACGTACATGTGTGTCGCCCTATAAGAGATGGACACAGAATAAAAGAAGAGGAGAGGGTGATCAGAGCATAAATAAACGCTACATCCATGTGTGTCGCCCTATAAGAGATGGACACAGAATACAAGAAGAGGAGAGGGTGATCAGAGCATAAATAAACGCTACGTCCATGTGTGTCGCCCTATAAGAGATGGACACAGAATACAAGAAGAGGAGAGGATGATCAGAGCATAAATAAACGCTACATCCATGTGTGTCGCCTTATAAGAGATGGACACAGAATACAAGAAGAGGAGAGGGTGATCAGAGCATAAATAAACGCTACGTCCATGTGTGTCGCCCTCTAAGAGATGGACACAGAATACAAGAAGAGGAGAGGGTGATTAGAGCATAAATAAACGCTACGTCCATGTGTGTCGCCCTATAAGAGATGGACACAGAATACAAGAAGAGGAGAGGGTGATTAGAGCATAAATAAACGCTACGTCCATGTGTGTCGCCCTATAAGAGATGGACACAGAATACAAGAAGAGGAGTACAAAGGAAATCAAGCAACAACATATCTAGTGACCCTTCTAGGCTGCTTGTCCTCCAAAACACTGAGGATCAAGTGTACAAACAGTGGTTTAGAGTGGGTAAGGGAACATTGGAAAGGGAACTACTTCCCTGGAACTAATGTCCGTGGCAGGACTAGGAAGTTAGTAGGGGACATATGGGTTAGTAACTGAGGGGAGGATAAAATAAAGTTATTCATTTACAAACGCAGTCAGTCGCGGGTTTGATGCGAGATATTTGTCTAGGCGGAATTTAAATGAATCAACGGTGCTGCAGTCTATAACGTCTCGGGGAAGCCCATTCCACAAGTTGACAACTCGATTGAAGAAGAAATTCTTAGATTCGTGTGAGTTAAAAGATTTACCAATAATTTTGCAACCGTTTCCCCGCGTGTAATTAGATTGGTCGATAGTGAAGTACTTACTACAGTTCATATTGTCGATGCCTTTGATGATTTTGAACACTTGAATTAAGTCACCTCTTAATCTGCGCTGGGTTAAAGGAAATAGATTTAATTCTCTAAGACGCTCTTCGTATGGTTTGTTCTTTAGGCTAGGTATCATTTTGGTAACTCTACGTTGAACTCGTTCTAGCTTGTTTATGTCTTTTTGGTAATAAGGGCACCAGCATTGAACGCAATATTCCAGAAGAGGGCGGACTAAGGAATTGTAAAGGGTTAGGATAACGTCTTTGGATTTATGCTCAAATGATCTGCCTATAAAGCCAATTATTTTGTTTGCCTTCTTAACAACTTCTGAACATTGTTGACTCGGTTTTAGGTTACTCGATATTGTTACTCCCAGATCGGTTTCTCTGTTTACATTCTTAAGCTGAGTGCCATTCATCGAATAGTTTGCTTTCTCATTTAGGTATCCGATATGTAGTACTTTACATTTATCCGCATTGAAAACTCATTTGCCAAATTTGGGCCCAATGTGACAATTTATCTAGATTGTGTTGCATATCGTCAACTTGATCTTTTGAGAGTACGCTATTTGCAATTTTTGTATCGTCAGCAAATTTTGAGATTGTACAGGTGAGACCCTCATCTATGTCATTGATGTAAATTAGAAAGAGAATTGGTCCTAGTACCGATCCCTGGGGTACCCCGCTACTTACATTGGTCCATTTAGATGCCTTACCGTTTATGACTACTCTTTGCTTTCTGTCGCTGAGCAGACTTTCTATCCATTTCAACACACCGTCTTGTATTCCATGCGCTTTTAGTTTTATCAGTAAACGTTTGTGGGGAACTTTGTCAAAGGCCTTTTGAAAATCAAGGTATATAATATCTACAGCTTTACTCTCATCGTAGAGGTTGAGGATATCGTGGAAGAAGTCTAAGAGGTTTGTTAAACAGGAACTTTTTTTACGAAAGCCGTGTTGAGTATCTTTAAGTATGTTATTTTCCTCTAAGTGATTTACGAGTCTGTCTCTTATTACCGTTTCTAGCATTTTACATACAACTGAGGTTAAGCTAATTGGACGATAGTTACTGGGTAGGGATTTGCTGCCTTTTTTGAATATCGGTTACGTTGGCTATCTTCCACTGATCAGGCATAGTTCCAGACTGCAAGGATTATTGAATAGTAATGTCAGTGGTTTAGAGAGCTCATCCTTAGCTTCCTTTAGAACTCTAGGCGAGATTGTATCAGGTCCAGGCGTTTTATTACCTTGAGTTTATCTAAACATTCATACTTCTCTCTCTGTAACGGTGATATTGTTTAGAACATCTGAATTATCAACCTGAATCGGCGATGGTGTAGGGATATCACTGAGGTCTTCTGTTGTAAAAACTGATGCAAAGAAGGTATTGAGGGCATTACTCATTTGTACTTCGTCTTTGGTGTATTCTCCATTTTCATCGACTAACGGTCCAACAGTTGAAGTAACTACTTTTTTCTTTCTGATATAACTCTAGAATTCTTTCGGGTTTGTTTTACTTTGATTCGCAATATGTAACTCTAGTGTCTTTTTACTTTGCTGAATTAACTTTTTGGATTTGCGTCGTAGCTCTACAAATTTCAGTGAGTGAGAGCACAGTGAGAGCACACGGGTCGGTTGAGCTCCTCAAAAGAGGGGATTTTCGGAGGGGTATCGTGGGGCTAAGTGACCCATATACGTATCAGAAGATCGGCGATGATACGGTGTTTCGGCACATAGTAAACAGAACGTGGTTTCTTGTTTAAACATCGCCCACAAAGCATATTTAGTTTAATATTGAGAGTGTTATTACCAGTATCAGTGAAGGGACAAGGAGCCGTCAGGCACTAGCCCAGCCCTGCCCAGGCACCATAAACCTCCAGCAGTAACCACAAGGTGAGTGAAGTAACCGTTTATAGGGCAGGCAGTTTCACCCTTATGGTTCCCCACCATAGGCCTCATCTTCCATCTACCCCAAGGACCTGACCCTTGGTCTTTCAACTTCTCAAACAATTCTAACCATTATGAAGTACTTGCTATAAGGTCCATTTTAATTTCCCTCTCTCTAACCATTTAGGGAATACTTGCTACAAGGTCCATTTTCATTTATCTCTCTTTTTCTCTCTCTCTCTCTCTCTCTCTCTCTCTCTCTCTCTCTCTCCTTTTTATCCTTAACATCTTTCCATCCACTTTCAATCACCGCACTTAACCGCCTCATTGTTATTATTGTTTTGGTTTTCTATAACTTCAGATCGCTTTTTATCATTTTAGTTATTTGTTTTTCTCTAACATCTTTCATACCCAAACCAGGCCAGCCCCCTCTCCAGCTCGCTTTCTTTCTCCCTCGCCCCCGCCCCTGCTCTCTCTCCCTCTCTCTCTCTCTCTTAACATTTTGTACAATTTAAGCATTTTTCCATAACTGCTGCCCTAGATTCGGTTACCCACTCAAATCCTGGCTCTCGCTCACTCTCTGGCTCTCTCCCTATCTTGATGTTGACAGCATTATTAATATCCTAAGCTTTTATTAATACTCAACATGAGGGTGGCGTCGCCAGTGTAAGTAATCATAGGATATAATTGGCGTGCTTCCTTTCAATCAGTTAGATCTTTTAGTTGTACCGGTGCCCAATGCCGAGGATTTATACATTTAACCACTTAGCTTTAGGAGAAGCAGGCCAATTGCCCATCAGAAAGGTTGACTATGATATGTGATGTTTTTTTTTTTTTTTTTTTTTTTTTTTTTTTTTTTTTTACATACCTCATCAGAAAGGTTGACTATGATAAGTTAATTTTTATGCATCCACCCAATTATACATTAATAACAACAGCAATAATCTAGATATGTGCCAGGAGAGATTTCCCGGGGTTTCTGAAACAAGGGAGACATGGTAGAGATGGAAGCACCACGGGAAGATCAGGAGGACGGCTTGGTAGAGGCAGAGGAACGGATAATCTTGGAAGACTATGGCCTAGCAGATACTAAGTGTTTTAAGTGCGGAACAACCAATGCAAGAAAGAATTCGCGAAAATGTTCCGGCTGTCTTAGATCTATTCATTTATCTTGTGCTAAGCTGACAAAGAAAACATCAGGAGAACAACCAAACTGGAAATGTCTCGCATGCCCAGGGCCCACTGCAGAGCTAACCAGGGCAACACCGGCAACACCGGTCGCCAACTTGACCCAACTGGTGACCAAATGGAAAGCGCGGATCCAGGTCCTTGCCCGGGTACCTAAAGGAGCCAGAATCCAAGTGGCGGAGGCCCTTACAACCATCATAAAGCAGGCCCTACAGCTCAAGACACCCCTCGCATGGGCACGGCTCCTGGGTTTCTCCTATGGGGCCCTCCGAAAACCACCCAGAACCAACATACAAGACTATCTTCAGGTTTCACTAGCCACCAGAGTGAAACGTCAAGTAGCACAGTATAGGGATGGAAACAAACTGGTGGAACCCCCCGAACAGCAACCAAACAGGGCCCAGAAGCACCAGGACAAGGAAGAGGAAGAGGCTGAACAGCTACGTAAGAGGGTCGCGGCGAAGCTGGCGGATAGTGACATCAAAGGGGCCGTCAGACTGTTGTCCTCTTCAGAAGGTTTTGCTGGTCAAGGCACCGAAGTTGTTGAAGCCCTACAAGAAAAGCACCCACCTGCACCTAGGGACCTAAACCTCCCCCCTGCCCCAAATGACCAGATGCGCCAACCTTTAGTTGTCACGAAGGAGCAGGTGGTTGCCGCAGTGACTTCATTCCCAGCAGGCTCAGCCGGGGGCCCAGATGGTATCCGACCCGCCCACCTCAAAGGCCTCTTGGGTAAGGGATCAGGAGCTGCTGGGGAGGCACTCTTGGAAACCCTCACCAAATTCATCAACATGGTCTTAAGAGGGGAAGTACCCGACTGTGCCACACCCCTATTTTTTGGGGCATCACTCTGTGCACTGGCAAAAAAAGATGGTGGTGTGCGCCCAATAGCAGTAGGGAACACCTTCCGCCGCCTTGCCACAAAGGTGGGTTTGAAACCACTCTCGAATGGCCTAGGTCAACACTTAAGACCAGTTCAACTAGGTTTCGGAACTCCAGGGGTGTGTGAAGCTGCTGTACACGCAACCCGCACCTACCTCAGCCAAGCCCAAGAAAAACGAGTGCTTCTAAAGATTGACATGCGGAACGCATTCAACAGCATTCGCAGGGATGTCTTCCTCCGTGCAGCTCAAGAACACATCCCCACTCTGTACCCCCTACTTTGGCAGGCTTATTCCAAACCTTCAATCATGATTTTTGGCGAGGCGGTAATCCCATCAGAGACCGGGTTACAGCAGGGAGATCCAGGTGGTCCTGCTCTTTTCTCAATAGGGGTGGATGCAGCAGCTAACAAAGTAAGGTCAGAACTGAATGTATGGTACCTGGACGATGCAACCTTGGGTGGGTCAGTAGAGAACGTTCTAACCGACCTAAATAACATCGTAACTGACCTTGGCCAGGCCGGGCTAGTGATAAATGACACCAAATGTGAACTTGTCCTCCTCAACCACACACGTGAACAAGGAGAAGAGACTCAGGTCCTGTTTCGAAACATATTGCCAGATGTAAAGATCCTTCAGGAGCACCAGCAAACCCTATTAGGTTCCCCACTAACTCTGGCAGCAATCCCACCAGCACTTCAAGTTAAAAAGGAGGAGCTTCAACGTCTCGTGAGTCGCCTGATACACATCGATGCCCACTCAGCTCTGGCCCTGCTCAAAAACTGTTTCTCCATCCCAAAACTCCAATACCTCCTGCGTACATCGATGACTTACACGAACAATGGTGGCCTCCATGAATTAGACAGCATAATCCGAGAAGCAGTGACCAGCATCACCAACGTGGAATTTAAAGAACGGGCCTGGACACAAGCCACCCTTCCTGTCCGCTTCGGGGGCTTGGGCATAAGGAGAGCCTCGGATATTGCTTCCCCAGCCTTTATCTCTTCCCTCATCGCGACCAACGACCTCGTATTGTCCATCCTTTATTCTCAACCCGGAATGACACTTAATGGGGACGTAACAGCAGCAATTAACACCTGGAAGGGAAGTACAGGAGCAGAGGAGGAGCCTCAGGGTACCTCCAGGAGCAAGCAGAAAGCGTGGGATACCATCTCGGCGAAGAAAACTCAAGAAAATCTCCTAACCAATGCAGACCAGGTTGCAAAAGCACGCCTCCAGGCAGCCGCCCGTTCGGAGAGTGGCTTGTGGTTACACGCCTTCCCCATCCCACCTCTTGGAACTCACTTGGATGCTGAAGCGCTCCGGGTTGCCATTGCGCTCAGAGTGGGTGCGGCAGTTTGTCACCCACACATTTGCAAGTGTGGTGGGAGGATGGATGCTCAAGGTCACCATGCCTTGTCATGTAATTACAACGCAGGCCGCCTGCCAAGACACTCTGCATTAAATGATGTCATAAAACGGGCCCTGCAGAGTGCTAACCGTGCATCAATCCTCGAACCACATGGACTTCACATAGAAGACGGCAAACGGCCAGATAGGATGACCACTTTCCCTTACAAGAATGGCCGGTGCATCGTGTGGGATGCCACATGTGTTGACACTTTCTCCACAACCAACATCACCAGAAACGCCGACGAAGCAGGTGAAGCCGCCCGGATAGCAGAAAATAAAAAGCGAGAAAAATATCAAGCCATCGCCAGAATTCATCAGTTCGAGCCCCTGGCATTCGAAACTTCAGGAGTCTTCGGCCCTACCACCCTTAAGATGGTGAATGAAATAGGCCGTAAAATCAGAGAAGTTTCAGGAGAACCCCGGGAAACCCTCTGGCTCAAGCAAAGACTAGGGATGGCTATCCTCCGGGGCAATGCCACCAACGTCATGAGCTCAGTTCGACAGGACTGGGTCATGCCACTGTGTGAGGCCCGGGCAGGAGTGGTGTATCCGTAGTCTTTCCACAGTAGGGTAAAACAAAACATAAACTTTATTTGTATGTAACATGTGTGATGCACATAAATAAAAGGGGATGTGTCGGATGGTTGAAAGCCACAGTTGCTCGCGCGTTTGGGGCTAGCAACACGTATTATGAAAAACATGCATCCTCCTTCATTCACTGTCCCCCCCTTCACTCACTCAACCCCACAATTTGCCGGAGGATAACAGGTTTTTCACAATACGTAGACGGAGGTCTTTTTAAAAAAAAAAAAAAATCACCCGTTCTTCGTCATTTTGTGAGGATTTTAATCTATCATTAGCAAATTTTTTAGCAAGCAGGCAGTTTGAAATATCTTTATTCCACCATTTGGGCTTATTATTATGGCCTGAACGCCGTATTTTCGATGGTATGCAGTCTTGCACTGCTTTTAGGTATAAGTGATTTCGAATAACTTCCAAGATGTATTTATGTCGTTATTGTTAATTAAAAAGCTCCAGTCAGTTTCTTTAACCCTTAATTAGCGGCGAGCAACATAAGTCGAGTTAAATAAAGCTGGACTATGTGGCGGCGCTCGACATAACTCGAGTGGCAATTTCAGCACGTAATGTGGCTGAGAGAGAGAGACAAGTGGTGGCAGGAGACTAGCGAGCGTATGACTGCTCCAGACCACCGCGGCGAACCTACTGACACAAATCTCAGCTCCCTCCTCCCTCTCTCACCTACATACCAATTATGTACTGAAAGTACCGAATTACCTGCTTTTTGCACTCGCGTTGCACGGTTATTGCAAGAAAACTATCCATCATACAAGGATCGTTATGGTGTCATTCGAAAGCTCTGTTTATGCCCTTTCAGGGATAGGTACTTGTTTTACGTTCTGGGTCTTATTTAGGCATGAAAATGATCACGTAAACAGCCCTATTTTGGCTAAAAACACCCCGCTGTGCGGTACACATATATAAACCGCATAGGCCGCTCGTAAGGTGTTAAATATAGCTCTAAGTTTATGGAAGTTTGCTTTCTTGAAATTAGGGACTTTTTCGATGCTACTATTTGGTTCGTTACTAGTAAAGTTTAAAGTGAAACTTATCGTACGATGGTCGCTGTTACTGAATTCATCACCAACATTCAAATTCTCTATTAATTCTTCTTTTGTTGCAAGTACAATGTCAAGAACGTTATTACCACGGGTCGGTGTTCGAACAAATTGATAAAGCGAACTCTCCTGCAAGTTCGTATACAAGTCATGTCCTGAGTGTGAAGTACGAGTAAGAGGAGAGGGTGATCAGAGCATAAATAAACGCTACGTCCATGTGTGTCGTCCTATAAGAGATGACACAGAATACAAGAAGAGGAGAGTGTGATCAGAGCATAAATAAATTCTACGTCCATGTGTGTCACCCTATAGGAGATGGACACAGAATACAAGAAGAGGAGAGGGTGATCAGAGCATAAATAAACGCTATGTCCATGTGTGTCGCCCTATAAGAGATGGACACAGAATACAAGAAGAGGAGAGGGTGATCAGAGCATAAATAAACGCTACATCTATGTGTGCCGCCCTATAAGAGATGGACACAGAATACAAGAAGGAGAGAGGGTGATCAGAGCATAAATAAACGCTACGTCCATGTTTGTCGCCCTATAAGAGATGGACACACAATACAAGAAGAGGAGAGGGTGATCAGAGCATAAATAAACGCTACATCCATGTGTGTCGGCTTATAAGAGATGGACACAGAATACAAGAAGATGAGAGGGTGATCAGAGCATAAATAAACGCTACGTCCCTGTGTGTCGCCTTATAAGAGATGGACACCGAATACAAGAAGAGGAGAGGGTGATCAGAGCATAAATAAACGCTACGTCCATGTGTGTCACCCTATAAGAGATGGACACAGAATACAAGAAGAGGAGAGGGTTATCAGAGCATAAATAAATGCTACGTCCATGTGTGTCGCCCTATAAGAGATGGACACAGAATACAAGAAGAGGAGAGGGTGATCGGAGCATAAATAAACGCTACGTCCATGTGTGTCACCTTATAAGAGATGGACACAGAATACAAGAAGAGGAGAGGGTGATCAGAGCATAAATAAACGCTATGTCCATGAGTGTCGCATTATAAGAGATGGACACAGAATCCAAGAAGAGGAGAGGGTGATCAGAGCAAAAATAAACGCTACATCCATGTGTGTCGGCTTATAAGAGATGGACACAGAATACAAGAAGATGAGAGGGTGATCAGAGCATAAATAAACGCTACATCCCTGTGTGTCGCCTTATAAGAGATGGACACCGAATACAAGAAGAGGAGAGGGTGATCAGAGCATAAATAAACGCTACGTCCATGTGTGTCACCCTATAAGATATGGACACAGAATACAAGAAGAGGAGAGGGTTATCAGAGCATAAATAAACGCTACGTCCATGTGTGTCGCCCTATAAGAGATGGACACAGAATACAAGAAGAGGAGAGGGTGATCGGAGCATAAATAAACGCTACGTCCATGTGTGTCACCTTATAAGAGATGGACACAGAATACAAGAAGAGGAGAGGGTGATCAGAGCATAAATAAACGCTACGTCCATGTGTGTCGCCTTATAAGAGATGGACACAGAATACAAGAAGAGGAGAGGGTGATCAGAGCATTAATAAATGCTACGTCCATGTGTGTCGCATTATAAGAGATGGACACAGAAGAGAGGAATAATAAACACGTTGACTGAAGGGGGGATGATTGATTGGTGTTATGCCGGGTTGTAATACATCTTTGCTTCGTTATTGTCTTTACTCAAATCCAACTGTGGATTTTTAGACTCAATATATGCTCGACAGGACCTAGGATGCTCACACCAAAATTCAGTGCATTTATCCATTGCGCTACGAAGACAGTTAAAGAATGGTGGACAAGCCTACGGTTTATTATGCAGTTTCGAATCCTGCATATCAATCTAAGCATGTACACCCATTCCAACTGCGCTATTATAGGCTATGGATAGATGAAAGGAAGGAATAATTAATGGGGCTTTAACCCTAAGGAAGGCCTCTCTATAAACTACCCCTGAACCTGAATGAATTATTATGTTCCCTCCACCAACCGACTTTACTCCTAAACTCATGCGATGGGCTGGTCTATCAGAGTGAGACCTGAGCGATCTCTGCCATATCCATAGCTTACTCTGCCTGTTCCTTTTACTTATATATCTTCTAGATCTCAAGTGGCGGCGTCTTTTCCGTGGATTGACCTCCCTACTGCCAACCTAGAAGTTGGCAGATTGGGAGCCAAAGCGTCACATTTTTCCCTTGCCCCTCAGCTTTCCCTTCATAATTGCTGAGGGGCACAGGGCCTTGGGTGGGACTTTGGTTTCCCGGGCGTTTCCGCACCCTCCTCAGCTCCATGTCTTGGAGTGGCTTCGGTCACCCGGGCTTTGTTAGTGGTAAGCAGGGAGGATTTTGTGGGGGCGCTCGTTTATGGCCTTGGCCTTGCTTGAGACCTTGGGGCTGTTCGGCCAGACAGCCTGGGGAACAACAACAACAACAACTCCTAAACTCAATTCATTAAATAAACCAATACATGTGGCAGTCCAGGGATTCGAACCTAGGATGCTCACACCGAAATTCAGTGCATTTATCCATTGCGCTACGAAGACAGTTAAAGAATGGTGGACAAGCCTACGATTTATTATGCAGTTTCGAATCCTGCATATCAATCTAAGCATGTACACCCATGCCAACTGCGCTAAATAAAATAGCGTGTACTAATAGTTATATAATACTAATAGTATAAAATGGCGTACACGACGAAGTTGCACTTAGATAAAATACCTGGTAAGGTATGAAGGAGTTCTGAACTGGTTAACAGATTCCTATAAGGAATACAGAACGAATTAGCGTTGTATTCGAGATTATGAAAGAGTTAGATAATAGATCTTTATAGAACTAGAATTCCTAGACGAGATGGATCGAAATTATCTATTTCATATCAGAAGAAGTAAATATTTTGTGAAGGAATAGTTTTAACTAAAAAGGAACACAATGCGTAGATTGGGTTTTTGAGGAAGTTAGATTTAACTTATGATTATAAGCAATAATATTTCTTCTCAAGAAGGAGAGTCTGAGTTTAATTATTTGTGAAATTGGGCGTAGGTACTAGGTAAAAGCTAGATTTGAATAGGGAATAGATACACGTTATACACTTCAACTTCGACTTGTTACATACACAATAGAATGGACATATACAGTACAAGGAAACTCTGTGAGTATTCGGGCTAGGTATCAGTTGACACGAGTATGTAACGTATGCGTATAATGATTATGTAAGAGGTTTAACATAAGTTAATAATTAGTAGATCTTGGGCGCAGATCTAGTTCAATACATTAATTAGGGCTTCTGAAGGATTAACACATAATAACACGTAATATATATCGATCTTGGGCACAGATCTAGGTAAGAATTAGCACTGGAATAATCGCATATTTCACCTTACCTTCACATCAATAATCACAACGTAAGATACTCAGGGACACTTAGGGTATGTTAAGAGGATAGCCTTTCGAGTGCGATTCTGGCCGACGTGGATCGTAGATTCGGCTGGGCTGGACGTAGAGGGGAACTGCCTCTCACAGGCAGGGGCCAGAGGTCCTGGCGTCAGAGGGAGGCAGCAGGTCTAACTGTAGTCTCGAGGGGGAGGGGGAGGCGGTTTCTACTTCTGTGATATCCTGGACTTTTCAGACTGAGGAATATGAGACTTAGGTAGAGGTGCTTACTTTCTTTAATTTCGATGAGACTATGTTTGGGTTATTTCTTAGGTTTAATTTATAGTAATTCAGCTTTAGAAGGACATAGTGAATGGTTGTGATGTAATTTGCGAAGGTAATACTTAGTCTAACAATACATGGTAGTTATAGGTTTATACATAATCAATTGAAGTATTCTATTTATTACCCCCGTTGTTGTTAAGGGGTCTAGGTAAGATATATATATATATATATATTTTTTTTTTTTTTTTTAAGAGACAATGAACAGAGGAAGGAAAAACACAGATAAAACAAAAAGGTCCATGTGCCTAAAGGCATCCTCCATTCATAAAACGTTTGTAACAACTGGATTTAAACATTTGTAGATTGTAAGTTTGTGGAAAGCAATTCGAGGGAAGTGAATTCCAAAGAGTAGTAGTTCTAGGGATAAATGAATTTTGATAAGCAGAAGTTCTGCATTGTGGAGGAGAAAGTGTAAATTCATGGGCGCTCTCAGCTGCCCTAGTTCTACGGGGAAAGATGTGGAGAGGCGGCACAATTGAAGCAAGTTCCTCGGAACAATTGCTGTGAAAATATCTGTAGAATAATGCAAGGGATGCAACGTTTCTTCGTATGGATAATGTAGGAAGGTCCTGTGTGATTGCAGGGTTATTGATTAATCTAATAGCTTTATTTTGAATTTTGTCCAACTGCCTCAATGCAACCACTCCACTTCCACTCCACAGAGGTGAACAGTAATCCATCTGAGAACACACATGACTTTTATATATTACGGCCAACTGCTCGTCAGTGAAGAATTCTCGAACTCTGTACAGGAGTCCCAGTTTTTTAGAGGCATTCTTAGCAATGCTTCTAACATAATGTGTTCAGGTCAAGTTAGTAGTTAATGTTACACCGAGAATGTCAATACTAGGGGAAGTGGGAATATTTACATAATTAAAAAATATATGGGAGTCAGTGAGATTCTGTCGGTTAGAAAATTGAATGTACTTGGTTTTCTGTGCATTAAAGGAAACTAGATTCTTTTGTCCCCATTCTTCAATCCTAGAAAGGTCCTGGTTCAGAGAAATTGCAGTGCTTATTTTTGAATTTATAAGATCGGATTGGGTGAAAGAATTGGTAAATGTGAAGGAACTGTGGAGTGTTGAGTCATCTGCATAGAAATGTATTGGATTATGAGTGGTAGATATGAGATCATTGATATGAATGAGGAACAGAGTTGGGGCCAAAACTGATCCCTGGGGAACACCAGCATTTATTGAGTGAAATGGAGAATAAAGGCCATCTACCATTACACGTATTTTTCTGTTATGAAGATAAGAAGAAATTAGTGGAACTAATGATGCAAGGCCGTAGTGTGACATCTTCGACAATAAGGATTGATGCCAGACTCTATCAAATGTCTTTGATATATCCAGTGCTATTGTATGTGTTTCACCATGTTGGTCTGTAGCTTGGTTGATTTGATGCGTAAGAAGGCAAAGAATGTCTGCAGTTGATCGACATCGTCTAAAACCATATTGCCTATCACTGATTAATTTATTATTCTCAAGATGCTTAATTATGTGATTATTTAATATAATTTCAAAGACTTTACCAAGAGTGGAAGTTATAGCTATTGGTCTGTAGTTTGATGGATCTGAAGAGGCACCTTTTTTAGGAACTGGATGGATGTTTGCTTCTTTCCAGGGTACTGGGAAGCATGAGGTATGAGTACATAGACGGAAATGTTTTGCCAATACAGGAGCGAGCACCAAGGAGCAATTCTTAAGTACTATTGGAGGAATTTCATCTGGACCAGGAGCCTTATCTACTGAGAGATTCTGCAAAATAGTTTTGACATGTCTGGTGTGGATCTTAAGTGAGGGAATTTCAGGCGAATTAAAATTAAGTACAGGGACATCTTGATTTATTTCATCTAAGGTTGAGTTGGTGGAGAAAATATCCGCAAGAAGGTTACCAGCTTTACCTCGTGGGTCACTTACAAGATTGCCAGTCGGAGATTTTAATGGTGGAATGGATGAAGCAGTTGTGAAGTTGGATTTGAATGAGTTAAGAGTAGACCAAAATATTTTGTTATCATTTGGATTATTTAGAAGTTTATTTGCCTGCTTGTGGAGAAAGTTTGATTTAGTTAGGTTTAATACAGTTTTGGCATGATTTCTGATGTTTCTAAAGTAATTAAAGGCTTCATGTGTTTTTGATCTTGTGTATGCATTGTAGGCTATTGCTTTTTGTTCAGTTACTCTAGCACAATTATGGTCAAACCATTTAGGTGAATTAGATCTTTTAATGTACTTTTGATGAGGAATAAAAGTTTCCATTCCAATTTTTACAAAATCTTGTATGTGGCTCAAGGTGGAGTGTGCATCATTAGAAAAGAAAGAGGTCCAGGGAATATCAATAAAGAAACCTTGAAGACCCTCCCAGTCTGCCCTATCGTAATGCCATTTAGTCACCAAAACAGGTTCAGAGTGGGAAGGTGTGGTAGGTGATAGACAGGTGGCCTGTATCAGACAGTGATCAGAAGATCCAAGCGGGGACCTCACTGTAACATCATAATTTTCTGAATTGGTTGTTAAAAATAAGTCCAGTAGGTGGGAATTATGATTAGGATTTTCTAGTACACGGGTGGGTTGGTTGACTAGTTGAGTGAGATTAAATGAGTCTGCAAATAGCTCACATTCAAGACCAGCATCATCAGTCCTGGCTGAATGAGTGAGCCATTCAACATTATGGACATTAAAATCACCCAACACAGTGATTTCAGAAGAAGCATTTAAGTTGAGGACACTGAGTTGTGAGGACAGAGAATCAAAAAGACTTTGCTCTGGAGGAGTATTTGGGGAACGGTAGATGCAACATATGTATTTAAATTTACCAGCAGAAATTAATTTGTATATAGAATAATCAAAATAGGGACAATTGAAACTAGTAACCTCCTCCAGGACAATTTCAGATTTTGCGAAGCAACATACACCTCCTTTAGGTCTGAAATTTTGGAGCAGTTGATAACCTGGAAAATTAAATCTAGACGTGTCAGATGTGGATGTTACTTGAGTCTCTGTCAAAAAAAGGAGAGTAGGGGATTCTACTTGAAGAAATTGGTGTACAGAATTGATGTTCGAGTGAAGTCCCCTTATATTGCTAAAGAAAAAGCTGCACCGACGAGCAGCTTTGGGACGTTGCAATGCTCTTGACACAGTTGCATGATGACGACCGGGAGGGCCCTGTGTCAATGACCCAACCCTGCCGGGGGTGGATATCCGAGGGACCACCAGGTTTGCTCTTAACAATTGTACTGCCATACTTATTGGGTAAGGTGTATGGTGTTACATGTATGATATGTAGTGGGAAGAGTAGTGTTTTATGGATAGAGGATAGCGATGTAGGGCAATGTCGTGAAGTTGGATGTGTATGTTTTATAAAAAGGGTTTTCCTGATACCCCTGATGTGTGAGGCAGAAAGATGTGTATCCAGCTACCAAGGCCTGGGAGAGAAAATGGAATTCAGGCTATTCCCTGAGTCTCCCGAAACCTTGGTGGTAGTACTTCCCTGGCCGGGGCTGCCTACCCCTACTACCTACAAATTGTGACTTCCGTGATTCTATGTGAATCAGGGGTTATTCTTTGGTAAGTTTATATCTCCGGGAGTTTCTGGGTTCTACGGGTTATGTTCAGTTCTCCAGAAAGGTACTGCAAGAGAGGTCCTAACATCTCCATTTGTTCCTATAGCATTCCGGTCCCTGATGCCTAACTTGCATAAACATTTGCTCGTCATACTGCAAGTCAGGTTGTTTGTCGAAGGGAGGTTGGTGATGGGTCGAGATGGTTTGAAAGCTCGTCGGTGATTGGTCCTGCTTCCCACTTTTTTTATGGGAGACTGGCCTAGCTTCCTGGTCATTAGAGAACGGGAATGACCTGAGGGAATGGGAACTCTTCTGCTCCGTTTTCTTTTAAAGCATGGGAAGCTTGTTGATATTCCCATTGCTCCTGTTGGTGTCTCCTCCTGTCCTTTCTGCTCTCCTGCAGGCTGGCAATCTTGCATGTCCTACTCAACCCCGTTACTTCAATTGGCTTTTCTGGAACCCCTTCTCCCTCATGTTTTGCTCCACTAGTTATCAGTTTTTAAGACGTTCGTTCCTTTAGTTTGGCGATATTAAGACCTTTTACCTAATTTCTTTGTCAATATTAGGACCTTTAGAGCCATTGAGGTGTCAATTTTTTGCTGGCGAGCGATAGCGAGCCTGTACTTTTAAGAGGAACCGGCCTTCGTCCGGGCCATTTTTCTACCGAAAAATATACAAATTTATCTCGAACGGAGGTCTTGGGGGTGTTTTTTTAAGCTGGATGGAGGTCTAGCAAGGAAACTAAAAAAATATGTAGATTCATAAATAAATAGA
The DNA here is from genome assembly GCA_032716605.1 of Paralithodes platypus. NCBI lineage: Eukaryota > Metazoa > Arthropoda > Malacostraca > Decapoda > Lithodidae > Paralithodes > Paralithodes platypus. The sequence goes on from CM064544.1 coordinate 36,524,034, forward strand.
AAAAAAACCGACCATCCCCCCTTAAGTTGAGAGGTATAGCGAAGGAAAACTGAGACAAGGAAAACGGGAAGAAGAGAAAACGGGGAAAATTTCCAAGAAGGAGCAATAAATAGAAGGATAGGGAATTAAGGGAAAACTTGGAAATATACAAAGCAGGAATAATGACGAAAAAGAGAGGAAATGAAACCCGACTCATCACTCACCTGACTCACCACTCACCTGACTCACCACTCACCTGACTCACCCCTCACCTGACTCACCACCAACCTGACTCACCCCTCACCTGATTCACCACCAACCTGACTCACCACTCACCTGACTCATCACTCACCTGATTTACCCCTCACCTGACTAACCCCTCACCACTCACCTGACTCATCCCTCACCTGATTCACCACTCACCTGATTCACCCCTCACCTGACTAACCCCTCACCTGACTCACCCCTCACCTGACTCATCCCTCACCTGACTCACCACTCACCTGACTAACTCCTCACCTGACTAACCTCTCACCTGACTCACCCCTCACCTGACTCACCTGTCCTGATGTGGCGGCGTCTACGCCGTGGGGCCACCTCCCGAGGCTGCCAACCGCGGATGGCTGCCGACCCTCCACAGCCGAAGACAAAATCAACGACCAGTGGAGGAAAACCGGATGCCGGCCGCGTGGAGCAGTTTCGGGAGCCAAACCGTCACAACCATCCCCTGCCCCCTCCCTGGGGGCACGGGTCCTTGGAGCGGCTTCGGTCGCGCCGGGAATTTCCACACCTCTCACACCACACACACACATCACACAGTTTTTCCTACACCGAGAAATGACTCTCCGGCTGTCATTTCTCGAAGACTTCTTCTAGCCGGAGACATTGAGAGCAACCCAGGACCCACGTTCACATACATATGTCCAACTTGCTCAAAACCCATCACTTCGAGTCGCCATACTAAGGGTTCAGTTCTCTGCAATTCATGCGGGAACTGGACCCACTTCACCTGCACAACACTTGCCTCCAAGAAACACTACACAAACACCTGGACCTGTTCCTCATGCCCCTCCCTCTCCCAGTCAAATCCCTCACCTAAAACCCGTCCACCTCTCCTCCCCAACCCACCTAACCTTCCCATATCATCCACTCCCCCCCCTAAAACCCGTCCACCTCTCCTCCCTAACCCACCTAACCTTCCCATACCATCCACATCCTCAACTCAACACACCACACCCCATCCTAATCCATTCCAACCCCCATCTCCTGCTCCCCAATCCCCACCCCCACCTCACCCATCCCAACCCCCAGCCCCTCCCTCACCCCCACCCCAACCCCCCCATCACCCCCACCCCCACCCCATCCTCGTGCAGCAGCACCCAACATACATCGTGCACATAACATTAACATTCTTCAACTGAACATAGATGGCATCAACACAAAGAAACACGAACTCTCACACTTCATCAAACAACACAACATACACATTGCCATCTTACAAGAAACAAAACTCCGCACAACACAAAAAACACCCACATTTCATAATTTCACCACCATCAGACAAGACCGGGCTGTCGGCGGGGGCGGTGGACTCATCACCCTGGTACACAAAGAAATATTATACATAGTAACCAGTGTACAAACCAAATCACTCCTCCCCCCAAATGATAACACAACAGAAATACAGTCAATTAAAATACGCACTGGCAACAACTCCAACATAACCATCATAAACACATACATCCCTCCCCAAACATCCCCTACAGTACCAAATGATTACAGACCACACTTACAACACATCACAAACACCCCACACACCCCACACATCATCCTGGGTGGTGACTTCAACGCCAAGACGTCAGCCTGGTTTGTCGACAACCCCGACACAGACAGAGGGCTGGTACTACAAAACCAAACCGATAACCTCATCATCCTTAACGACATCCATCAACATACCCATATTCCTCACCAAGCCCTCTATAACCCATCATCTCCAGACATCACCTTTTGCTCCCCAGAACTCGCCCCCACAACATCCTGGAGGGTGGTCAGAACCTTAGGCTCTGACCACCTCCCGATCATTATCACCACCAAAACCAGACTCACCCCAGCTAGCCACAAACACACATACACCAATTATAAAAGAGCTAACTGGGAAGCATTCACAAATGAGACAGAACAACACTTCACAACTCTAAACAGTACACCCATCACTAACATCAACAATGCTGTACACATACTCAATAAAACTATCCAAAACGCTGACAAGAAACACATTCCAAGAGGTAACAGAAAAAGACACAACCCCAACTTCACACCAGAAATTCAAAACCTCATCAGACAACGCGACATACTGAAACACTCCCCAGCACCCCACACACAAGACATCACACAACAAATTCAAGCACTCAACACCCAAACTAACAACAAAATACAAGAACAACAAAAACTAAATTGGAATAACTTCCTACAAACACTTGATCACAAAACAAACCCCAAAAAACTCTACAAAACACTAAACAGCATCACACTTTCCAACAGCAACACAACACAATCACATGCTGCAATCACAACAACAGACTCTACTCCTTCATGTAAACAACAAGCAAACACTCTCATCAATCACTTTTCACATGTCAGCCACCTAAAACCTCACAAAGACGACCGACGTGTCATCCGACATAAGAGACAATTCCCCACAGACCCTGACTATACACCCTTCACCAATCACCAGACAAAGCATATCATCAACAATCTCAAGCACTCACCCGCCTGTGGCCTAGACAACATAAGCAACATACACCTCAGACACCTGGGACCACAAGGCATACAAGCACTCACTAACATATCAAACTACAGCTATTCACACAACACAATACCAGACATTTGGAAGCATGGTATCATCATCACATTCCCCAAACCCAACAAAGACCCCACGCTACCCTCCTCGCACCGCCCCATCACACTCCTTTGCTCCCCCTCCAAAGTCATGGAACGCCTAGTATTACAACTAATTACACCTGACCTACCCCTAGCTCCAACACAACATGGCTTTAGGCCACTGCACTCCACAAACACTCTTCTCACAGACCTTACACAAAGAGCTTTCGACGGCATCAATTCAGCTAGACCACCACACAGATCACTATTAGCCACACTCGACATTAGTAAAGCCTTCGATGCCATCCCCCACCATAACCTAACAAACAAAATCTACAACACAAACATGCACAACAACACAAAACGGTGGCTGGCCAACTTCCTAGCAGGCAGATGTGCACACGTATCTTTTGCCGGTCAGTCATCTAAAATCAGAAACTTTCCAAACGGAGTCCCACAAGGATCCGTCCTATCGCCCGCACTCTTCAATCTGTACATGCACGATATAACTACACCCAATACGCCCCAAATAAACTTAGCCTCCTATGCAGATGACATAACACTCACATGCACACACCATGACCCAAAAAGAGCAACAGATCTCCTTCAACCCTATCTCAACACACTACATGGCTGGTGCACTACAAACAGACTTAATCTAGCCCCAGCCAAATCCACCGCAACCCTGCTCACAAGTTGGACAGGAGAACACGAATACATCCCTCAACTCACCATAAACAACACACCCCTAACACATACACACACACCCAAAATCCTAGGAGTAACATATGATACTCATATGACATTCAAACAGCACACCACAAACATTAAAAAGAAACTGACACCCAGACTTAACGCCCTCAGGTCACTTGCTCACACAAAATTTGGACACAACAAAGAAACTACCACCACAGTATATAAACAATACATAAGATCAGTGATGGAATACGCAAGCCCAGCCTGGGCTTCTAACTTAGCTGAAACACATCATAAGACCTTACAGACTATTCAAAACAAAGCCCTGAAGATCATTACAGGCTGCACAGCTACTGTACCCACAGATCACCTACATCAAGAAACCAAAATCCTCAAAGTCAAAGACCATCTGGACATGAGAGGCACTCAATTCCTGGCAGCAGCCTCCACGAACCAAGACCACCCACTAAACTACATGGCAACACACCCACAGACACCAAGAAATATCAAAACAACACCCAGCACACGGTATCACACACAATTATTGTCCTCTCTCCCTCCCTGCCCACCCCGAACCAACTTCCAGAAGCACATCCATACTCATATCTCTCACCGATCCATCCACTCACTCACAGACAACACACAGCTGCATGCACGACCTCCCGAAATCCATCCTTCCGAATCCTCCCTTCCTCGCGAGGACAGAGTCCACCTGGCCAGGCTGAGATGCGGACACCATCCAGCTCTCCTGAGCTATCAGAAGAGACTGGATGACTCCGTTGTCGACGCCTGCCCGGGATGTAACACAGCACCCCATACCATTAAACACATCATAGAAGACTGCATTTCACACAACCACTTACGCCAACAACACAATCTACACTCAATGAGAGCTCTGTGGGAAAGCCCGATCGTGGCCATGGCCTTTCTCAGGGACTCGGGGCTGTTCGGCCAGGCAGCTTAGGGAACAACAACAACAACAACTCCTCACCTGACTAACCCCTCACCTGACTCACCCCTCACCTGACTCACCACTCACCTGACTCATCACTCACCTGACTCACCCCTCACCTGACTCACCTCTCACCTGACTCACCACTCACCTGACTCATCACTCACCTGACTCACCCCTCACCTAACTCACCCCTCACCTGACTAAACCCTCACCTGACTCATCCCTCACCTGACTCACCACTCACCTGACTCACCCCTCACCTGACTCACCACTCACCCCTCACCTGACTCACCCCTCACCCCATACCTGACTCGTCCCTCACCTGACTCACCACTCATCTGACTCACCACTCACCCCTCACTTGACTCACCACTCACCTGACTCACCACGCAACTGACTCACCCCTCACCTGACTCACCCCTCACCTGACTCACCACTCACCTGACTCACTCCTCACCTGACTCACCCATCACCTGACTCACCACTCACTTGACTCACCCCTCTCCTGACTCACCGCTCACCTGACTCACACCTTTTCCCTCTCCATGTCATTTGAGTCACCTCCCAAGGAAGAAAAATCCATACTAATTTTCCACTTGGGTAAAAATATCTTAAATTAATTTCGTGTTTAATTTCCGCCATGTGTTATCTGTGATGGTCTCGTGTGTGTGTGAGTGTGTGTGTGTGTGTGTGTGTGTGTGTGTGTGTGTGTGTTTGTGTGAGAGAGAATATTATGATATTGTCTTTGCGTGAGTATGTACAGTACATTATATATATTTGATTCTGTATATGTTTGTGTCCGTGTTTGCCGGCATGCCCATATGTGTGTGTGTGTGTGGGTGTGTGCTAATGTATAAATTCATGTATTTTTCAGAAGTTATATCTGTAAGACGCATATAATTATATATATATTTTTGTTTGTTCTTTGTTTATGAAGGAGTCAAAGGGCAAAGCTGCCTGTAATAAGTGTCTCTCCCTGTGTTGAAAGAGTGGCAGAGATAACTTAAGAGGACCGCCGGTGTTGGGGGGTGAAAATCGATGGAATTTGGCTTGTTTAACTGAACCCAGAAACATCAATGTATACGTCAGTCATCCGTCAGTGTGGCAACTCCCAAGGCAAAATAACAACGGGAAATTGGTATAAATCAATGTTATTTCAAACTTTCACGGGCCGCCATACCACCCCGCAACAGGAGAAATATTGGGTGTCGTGGTATGTCTGTGTATCGAAAAAAGGACCAGGTGCTAAATATTAGTGGAAAGCTTATATGTGAATGTATAAACTTACGCATAAATGTCTAAAACCGAAATAGAGAACATGTACAGTATACCACGTTATATGTACTTAGACTGGAGTGAAGACATCACTGAACTTTACAAGCCTTTTTCTCGAAATGTATAAGTTTTCGACCTTTGATCGACAATAACTCGTATAAGGATAGCACTTATACTGTTGGAAAGCGCGTGACATTCTCTATAAATCTCTTGCGCCCTTTGTTTACATTTCCGACTTATTGAGACACAGCCCCTTGGCATAGGTAGCTAACCACCGAGTATAAAATAATTACCTAATTTCCGAGGCACCTTATTCCGCAATTAGATAAAAAATAAAAAAATAAATGAGCCGAGAGAGTTGTAAAACCAGCTGTCCTGAGTTGTCTGATCACTCTGAAGAGATTATACAGTGCTCGGGTTTCAACACTATCAACGTCAGATTATACAGTGCTCGGGTTTCAACACTATCAACGTCAGATTATACAGTGCTCGGGTTTCAACACTATCAACGTCAGATTATACAGTGCTCGGGTTTCAACACTATCAACGTCAGTAAAAACAGTGCTCGGGTTTCAACACTATCAACGTCAGATTATACAGTGCTCGGGTTTCAACACTATCAACGTCAGATTATACAGTGCTCGGGTTTCAACACTATCAACGTCAGATTATACAGTGCTCGGTTTTCAACACTATCAACGTCAGATTATACAGTGCTCGGTTTTCAACACTATCAACGTCAGATTATACAGTGCTCGGGTTTCAACACTATCAACGTCAGATTATACAGTGCTCGGGTTTCAACACTATCAACGTCAGATTATACAGTGCTCGGGTTTCAACACTATCAACATCAGATTTTTTTTCGAACTAACTTCCACCCTAATTCCACCTTAATTCAGGAACTAGTTGACCTAGAGAGAAAAAGAAAATTCCTCCTTACATCATCCTCTATAAGTGTGCGAAATCTCATTGAAATCGGACGAAGTTCAGTATCACCCCCCTAGTAAATACTGGGCGGTCCTTAAAGGAGGTTAGTGGTCATCTTGATGTGTTATTATATTTTATTTTATTTGAATATTTATTTATTAATTTATATATTTGTTGCTGAATTGGAAAGAAGTGAGGTGTGCTTTGTTACGATCCAGGTTCTGCAAGACACGGGGCTCTTCATCATTGGACTAGATAAGGCTAAATGCAACAACGGTAACACTAGTTCCAACCCCTGCCTTAACCACTGGAGAACAAAACACCTATACCGCCCTGAGTCGTGCCTGGACAACGAGGTATCCTATGACTCGGTAAAAGATGCACACTATAGGCTGATGATCACTGAAGCAGCCTATACTCATACAACATACGATTACTTTATTAAAGTATACAAGGAAAAAGATAGATAGCGTAATTAAATCGCAGCAACGATTTAATAGCAAACTAGAAGAAGGATAATTAACGTTACGTTAAATAATCAGTAAACTGTCACTCCTGTCTGAAAGAAAGTGAAACAAAGAAAGTCCTAAAGCATCATGCCGGAATCTTCTGCAAAAGTCAGATGCAACTAAGAAGTACGTATCGGATTCTGAACTGTGTATTATTACTGTGGGAACATATATAGTGTAGGGACATACGGTGTTATCTGGCACAGGTGTAATTATAAAACAGTCGGCAGTCTAAACTCTAACCACAAAAAGATATGCTTTCTCCCACCAAGCACAAGCCTGCTCTGGTTGGGTCTCTCATCAACAATCACGACTTACTATAAACATAAGGAACAATAATGCTGCACACATATACACAATGAGATTATAAACCCTAATCGGGGGTCCGCCAGGTAGACGAAGTCTAGCAGGGGAGTCGTAGGCTAGGCTACCTGGGCCGAGCCACCTGCTCGGTAGCCTAGTGTCGTTCTCAAGTCTGTGCGCCTAGTTACATTAAATGACGGGGTGCTCTCTTGAGAGATCCAGGTCTCGTGTACCTGGTTCTTTCCTGGCGACCCTCCTAAGTCAAAAGCTAACGAGCTAGAACAGTGCTGGGTGGACTAGGCCAACGCCCTCACGCCAACACAGTGCTAGGCTCTAAGGTAAACAGACAAGAAAATAACCTAGGCCTCCGCAGGTATCCGGTACAGTTGCATAAGCTCAACGAAGTCTATGCTCATAGGAAACTGCAACCTGATAGCCTCTCCCCAGTCTAGCATCGACTGACCTGGCAGACACCCAAGAAAATAAGGTTGGGGCAACACGATGAGTATGTCAAACCTCCCCAAGCCAAAATGGATAACCATCGGATCCAAACTGCCTAACTAAGTACATAAAATATCTCTGAGAGCTCGCTGTATAATACAGTGACGGATATATGAAATCAACGTCAAGGGGAAGGGCAGTTAATTAATAGTAGGATATACAGAGAGAAGAAGGTAAGCAGTGGTAGAGAAAGTTCGCAATAGGGGGGTGAGGTGGGCTGATAGATTGCAAGGGGATGTTAGCGTTACAGCACTACGAGGAGCTCTGAGGGAGACACAAGGACAGGAGCCCGCACCACCGTCCCAGGACCGCGGCCGCCAATCACAGACGACTACGTCACCAGGCAGCAGGGCTGCAGAAGGCGCCAGGAGCCACCAGCCAATCAAGGGCGCGGAAAAGCGCGCGAGCGGGAAAACACCTTGAGTGAGGGAGGCAACACATACCTACGCACGCACATATTACCACCACGCTCGCGCTATTCTCTCTCTCCCTCCACAATGCATCTTACATTCTACTAACGATATAAAATACTTCCCGTTGTCACAGACGAAAGTAAAGACCACCACGGGACTGTCTGTAACAACACGAACACTATGAAAGAAAGAACAACATTCTCTGATAACTGTAGCCCATTTCACTGCCTGGGGAGAGGGGAGAAGAGGATAGGGAGCCAACTGCAGCCCCCTCGTGGTCGCTGGGGAGCTGACGTGCGTCACACCACCCCCAAGATACCAGACACTTAACATTAGGCAAGATCTGATATCTGAAATTGGCACACGTCACCTAACCTCCCCACCCCAGAACATTAATACAGCATATAGGTTTCACAAAAAAACATACTTATAAAATGAAACGAACTTACATATTTACCCCCTCAACACAATAGCAAAATTTAAAATTGTTACGCTCCGAAAGCGAGTTCTACGAAACTCAGCCCACTAATAGCTAGTGCTTCAGCTGTAACAAAACATACTTAAATTTACTATAACAGAAAGAGTGTTTATGTTGATTTTAAATTTTATTGTTGTTTTTGTTCGGCTTTAACCCTTAAAAAGCGGCTCACCACATAAGTCGTTTTTAATAAAGCTGGACTATGTGGCGGCGCTCGACATAGGTCGAGTGGCAATTTCAGCACGTAATGTTGCTGAGAGAGAGAGACAAGTGGTGGCAGGAGACTAGCGAGCGTATGACTGCTCCAGACCACCGCGGCGAACCTACTGACACGAATCTCAGCTCCCTCCTCCCTCTCTCACTCGCTATATACGGAATTGTATCGGGAAAGTGGCTAATTACCTGCTTTTTGCACTCGCGTTGCACGGTTATTGCAAGAAAACTAGCCATCATAAAAGGATCGTTATGGTGTCATTCGAAAGCTCTGTTTATGCCCTTTCAGGGATAGATACTTGTTTTACGTTCTGGGTCTTATTTAGGCATGAAAATGATCACGTAAACAGCCCTATTTTGGATAAAAACACCCCGCTGGGCGGTACATATAAATAAACCGCATAGGCCGCTAAAGAAGGGTTAAATATATGTAGCCTATTTTCCTCCACTCTCAACACACACTAACTGAACGGCGAGGGTTCTCATGCAAACAAAACCTCCCGTGACAAACAATCAGCCAAAACATTATCAGTGACCTTAGCATGCCACACATCCAACTTGTGTTCCGGCAGCACAACAACACCTGATACTGATAAACTGCCCAGTTCATCACAAGACTGGCACTTCTCTTCGCTCTTTCCGGCAACGGGATCTGCCAAAAGCCTTTCACTAGTTCTACCTTCATGATAGGCGATGCAGCCCCGATGCGGTCTATGGTGTCGTCAACTCTCGATATGGTATAGGCGTCTGTCAGGGATAATGCACACACACTCACTGATCTTGCCACTTAACACAGGTTGCAAAGTTACAGGCAACGACCACTCACGACATTCCTTATCCCTCAGACCCTTGGGCAATGGATGGGTGTCTGTCAGGGATAATGCACACACACTGATCTTGCCACTCAACTCAGGTTGCAAACTCACTGGCAACGACCACTCACAATATCCTTTATCCCTCAGACCCTTTTTCCACATGTCGTCTAGCTCTGTTTTCATGACAGGCATTTTAGCAGGATTTATATGGTAGGGAATTAAACTGAGCCTCGCACTGTCTCCAGCCTCCATGTCGGATTCTACCCCGTACATCAGGCCTGGAGAGGCAACAAACATGCGGATGCACTGCCACAGCCAAGTAAACAATTTATCTCGCAGAACAACATGCCTAGTGCCCTCCCACAACCCCGCCGAGACCGCAGCTTCTAACCTGTAGTCTCCCTCCTTCTCCACCTTCGTCCCTAGAACAGCCAGGTCATGAGTGGGACAATCACTACCACCTGTGCAGTCACCCCCATAGTTCATTATTGCTAAGGCTTCCCCGCCGATACCGTACATGTGCACCCCCGCATTCCTTACGACTACATCTGCCTGCGCAGCATCACCGCTTTTAGCGACATGGCCAGATACAGTCGGTCTATGGTAGGGCTGTTGCATTCGACTAGAGCAGCATTGGGAGGCTATGCGACGACCGGGCACTTCTATGCCACAGCCAACCTCACCAATCTGCTCAAAGTCCTCCTTCTGACCACCACCCTTGGCAACCATGGGTCGACCCTGACCTGACAACCATGTCCAAGCCTCGTCGCCCACCTTGAACCACCGAAACGAGGCTAACGGTCTTTCAACATTCACGTGACCTGCCCGCGGAACATCTTGCACCGCCCGAGCTGTGAGGCTCAGGGGCTCGGCAAGACCAGTGGGGTATGAACCGAGCTGGTGCTGAAGCGCTGCACACTGCTGCTCAGGCAGGTGCTCTAGTGCTTCCACAGCCACCAGACTCGTATCCCCTGCCCACTGCTCCGCCGAGACATGACAATCCCTACTCTCCTCCACCTGTGCCCTACTGACCCCCTCTCCTTCTCCACCTTGGCCGCTGCAGACCAACGCAGGGACAGTAGACTGCTCAGGTGGTTGCCTCACAAACTCCTCCAACAGGTTCATATGACATGTTTCCCCGTCCTCGTGTTTGATAGCCCCGTTCCCACAACTCTCCTCCAACTGGGAACTACTAAGTCGCGGAGTGCCATCACGCCCAACCATGTCACTAGGGGTGACAGGTTCTAGGGCCACTCCGGAGCTAACCTCTGGGTCAAGTACTAAGCCGCTAAGGGGAGGCGCTGGAGCAAAACTCACAAAACTCCCAGCTTCAGCTTGCTCCTTCCGACCGTTCCTCCGCTGGTCTGAAGACTGAGACAATGGTTGTGACTGAACTGACGCGCGAGAACGGGTGACTGCACAGGCCATCTGTTTAAGCTGACACCTCTCGACCCACTCCCGATTCTCCCTATTAACGTCGGCCGCCCTCTCGGCAACAACTAAGGGTGGAACCTCCGAAGTGAGCACTGCAAAGTCGTTGCCCAGAAGGAGGTCGACGCCCTCAACTGGCAAGCTCTCTACGATCCCAACATCAAGTTCACGACACACACCATCCACCTCCAGCTCCAACCTAATCAACGGGTATGACCTGGTAGCATTGATCCCCTGTACCACAACAACCCGAGCCGCGTTTATAGGTTTGCCTGTGAAATTTTTAAGAAGTGTCTGTGATTGCCCCAGTGTCCACGCAACAATTTGACCTGATGTTTAGTATTCCCCCAGCTCACAAGCCCGCGCCCTCGATGGCTGCAAAAAGTGTCTTGGACAGGTGTCGAGCCCTCCAAACCCTTCTTCACAGGCTGTGTCTCCGCAACTGACGACCTACCCCGGGCAGACGCAGAAGAGCTCAGAGACACCCCCATGTTGCGAACCAAAGACACAGGCTTAGCAGGAATATTACTCGGACATGTACGTGCAAAGTGACCCACCTCCTGACATTTAAAACATTTCACTTCACCACTAGACTTCCCCCCTTGAGGTGGTGGGGAAGGGCCCTGCCCTTTTGAAAACGGGACGGTTTTGTGTTTGTAGTTATAATGGGTATCATTGCTCTTACTTTTTACAGTGTTATATTGTGCTTCATTGACTTTGGGGGGTGGAGTGTTACGCCCCTTGTTACCTGTCTCACTTCGATGAGCAGACCCGCACCCACGAATCAAAGAAAGCCGGAGGTCAGCAAGCTTACCTGCCTCCTCTACGGTCTTAGGGCATTTTTCCTTCAGGTTTAATGTCAGGTTGCTGCCTGTGCACCGGAAGAACTGCTCCAACAAAAATAACTGCTTAACCTGATCAACTGTTGTCGCATTCTCAGACCGGAGCCAGTTCCCCATAGTGTCAGTCAGTTCCCGGGCATGTTCAAGGAAAGAGCTCTCCTTGCTCTTTTCAACGCCCCGAAATTTCAACCTGTAGGTTTCTGGTTACAACTCATAGGCCCGGAGCACAGCCTCCTTTAACACCACATAGTTAGTATAGTCCTCCAATGACAGCGAGTCATATGCCTTGAGACCTTTCCCAACAAGCTTTGATGATACAAGGGCTGCCCCCTTAATCTCCGGCCACTCATGCTCCCGACACTTCTTCTCAAACCGTGCAAAAAACTCAGTCACAACAGGCTCATCGAACACAGGGACTAATTTAATCAAGTGCGATAAAGACTCAGACCCACGATTCCCAGAACCGAGATGCCGCCCTGTTGTCTCCACCCTAGATTTCTCAACATCCATCTCAGCACAGTACCTAGTTGCTTCAACCTGCAACTCTGCCTCACAGCATGCTGTCCTCTCCTCAGCCTAAACCTTAGCCATCTCGGCCTGAATCTTAGCCATCTCAACTTCACGCTGGATCTGGATCTTAGCCAACTCCAGTTGCAACAACATATCAGCAGTCAAACCCTGAGGGGGAGGAACAATTATAGGAGACCCACCCAGTGGCTCACCCAGGGGCAAACCACGCTGCCAGCGACTATCAGATTGCGGAAGCGTGTCAAAGTCTGGTAACCGAGGGGGTGCGCTAGGAGTAGAGTGGAAGGGAGGCTTGGATAAAGGCTCCCAAGCCCCCGCTCCACCCTGCATCCCACTGCCACCACCCAACACACAAGCCACCAGGTCACTCTTAGACATGCTGCCAAAGCCGACACGCCCCAGGACCGTGGCCAAACAACGCAGACCATAGCAATCAATCCCCTCCAACCGACTCGCTGTTACTGGTATCTCCACAAACTTCCTCGCATCAGCCTCACAATTAATAACTCTGATGCCATCATTAAATTCCTGCTGCTGCTCAACACCCGTAGGCTGTACTGTCTGATTATCCCTGTTAACTGAGCTGTTGCTAGACATGGTGTATACTGAGAAGTGTGCAAGTTTATAAAAAAAAAAAAAGTATCTATAATCTCTTATGCAAGCACCTATTCACCTAACGTTATCTGAAGCCTCTTTATGTGTTATACTGCTTGCCAAAAAAAAATCTGTGTCCACTGTATTCCTCAATAAAAAAAAAGACCACTATACTCCCACAGTATTTCTTAAGTTCACAAAATCCTAAGCAAGGTCACCATTTGTTACGATCCAGGTTCTGCAAGACACGGGGCTCTTCATCATTGGACTAGATAAGGCTAAATGCAACAACGGTAACACTAGTTCCAACCCCTGCCTTAACCACTGGAGAACAAAACACCTATACCGCCCTGAGTCGTGCCTGGACAACGAGGTATCCTATGACTCGGTAAAAGGTGCACACTATAGGCTGATGATCACTGAAGCAGCCTATACTCATACAACATACGATTACTTTATTAAAGTATACAAGGAAAAAGATAGATAGCGTAATTAAATCGCAGCAACGATTTAATAGCAAACTAGAAGAAGGATAATTAACGTTACGTTAAATAATCAGTAAACTGTCACTCCTGTCTGAAAGAAAGTGAAACAAAGAAAGTCCTAAAGCATCATGCCGGAATCTTCTGCAAAAGTCAGATGCAACTAAGAAGTATGTATCAGATTCTGAACTGTGTATTATTACTGTGGGAACATATATAGTGTAGGGACATACGGTGTTATCTGGCACAGGTGTAATTATAAAACAGTCAGCAGTCTAAACTCTAACCACAAAAAGATGTGCTTTCTCCCACCAAGCACAAGCCTGCTCTGGTTGGGTCTCTCAGCAACAATCACGACTTACTATAAACATAAGGAACAATAATGCTGCACACATATACACAATGAGATTATAAACCCTAATCGGGGGTCCGCCAGGTGGACGAAGTCTAGCAGGGGAGTCGTAGGCTAGGCTACCTGGGCCGAGCCACCTGCTTGGTAGCCTAGTGTCGTTCCCAAGTCTGTGCGCCTAGTTACATTAAATGACGGGGTGCTCTCTTGAGAGATCCAGGTCTCGTGTACCTGGTTCTCTCCTGGCGACCCTCCTAAGTCAAAAGCTAACGAGCTAGCACAGTGCTGGGTGGACTAGGCCAACGCCCTCACGCCAACACAGTGCTAGGCTCTAAGGTACACAGACAAGAAAATAACCTAGGCCTCCGCAGGTATCCGGTACAGTTGCATAGGCTCAACGAAGTCTATGCTCATAGGAAACTGCAACCTGATAGCCTCTCCCAAGTCTAGCATCGACTGACCTGGCAGACACCCAAGAAAATAAGGTTGGGGCAACACGATGAGTATGTCAAACCTCCCCAAGCCAAAATGGATAACCCTCGGATCCAAAATGCCTAACTAAGTACATATAATATCTCTGAGAGCTCGCTGTGTAATACAGTGACGAATATATGAAATCAACGTCAAGGGGAAGGGCAGTTAATTAATAGTAGGATATACAGAGAGAAGAAGGTAAGCAGTTGTAGAGAAAGTTCGCAATAGGGGGGTGAGGTGGGCTGATAGATTGCAAGGGGATGTTAGCGTTACAGCACTACGAGGAGCTCTGAGGGAGACACAAGGACAGGAGCCCGCACTACCGTCCCAGGACCGCGGCCGCCAATCACAGACGACTATGTCACCAGGCAGCAGGGCTGCAGAAGGCGCCAGGAGCCACCAACCAATCAAGGGCGCGAAAGCGCGTGAGCGGGAAAACACCTCGAGTGAGGGAGGCAACACATACCTACGCACGCACATATTACCACCACGCTCGCACTATTCTCTCTCTCCCTCCACAATGCATCTTACATTCTACTAACGATATAAAATACTTCCCGTTGTCACAGACGAAAGTAAAGACCACCACGGGACTGTCTGTAACAACACGAACACTATGAAAGAAAGAACAACATTCTCTGATAACTGTAGCCCCTTTCACTACCTGGGGAGAGGGGAGAAGAGGATAGGGAGCCAACCGCAGCCCCCTCGTGGTCGCTGGGAAGCTGACGTGCGTCACAGCTTATTTAGCGTAGTGAAATGAATAGGAGGAGATATTGTTTATGAGAGCGAGATGGATTACTCTCTGTGTAGGTGAGACACAAACAGAAACAGTGAGGGAGGCCAGACAAATGAAGCAGGAGTTCCAGCAACTCCTTAATACATGGCTATGAGGCCTCCCCTGGGTACTGCCCTGCTCGATTGGTATCTACAATCTCCTCAACTGTATGGTGTATGGATTATTGTATAATGTATAATGTACCTTTTGTTCATAGGTGTATGTGTATGCTTGCAAGTGTATCCATGACTGTATTAAAGTGTACATGTCTGTGCCTGTGTGTGTGTGCAAATGATTGTATGTATTATTGCCATGTGCGTCTATGTGTGTGTATTAAGGCGTATGTATTTGCTGTGTATGTGCGAATGGTTGTATGTATTGCTATGTGCGTCTGTGTGTGTACATTAAGTTGTATGTGTTTTTGCCTGTATGTGCGTGGGTGGTTGTATGTATTGCTATGTACGTCTGTGTGTGAATTAAGAAGTATATATGATGAGGTTAATATGTCAAGGTGTGTGAGAGAGGTCGGATGTTGGATGTTGACCTTTATGGTGTGCAGTTCACTCTATAAGTTCCCTTAAGGGGGGGGGGGGGGGGATGGGTGTATATATTGCCCCATTTATGTATCTTTCTATAATGTGTATAGTTTCCTCCCTAGAGCTCCATCAAGCTTACAAAATACAACCCTCAAGACCCTCCTCCAAGATAAATTTGTACATTTTTCGGTAGAAAAATTACAGGTTCACTATCGCTCGCCAAGACAAAATCGACAGCTAAATGACACGAAGTCTTAATATTGACAAGGATCCAAAATTAATGGGCCGAACGTCTTAAAATCTGAAAACTAATGGGACTAAACATGACGAAGAAGGGGGACCAAAAAAACGACCCATCTCCCACCACTTATAAATTCCTATCAGTCAACTTGGGGTTCCATAGAGTGGCTGCTAGAACTGTTCCCTTGTGGTTACCTTCGTTTGTCTGTCTCTATGTATGGCTGTCTGTTTGTCTGTAAATATGATATCTCAAACAGCTTAAAATCGATTTTCACGAAATTTGGTAGGCAGATAGGATATGCGCCAAGGAAGAAGTGACTCCATTTAGGAGGTCATCGGTAGAGCGTATACCTCCACCAGCGTAAGCGGCTCACAAAGTTATGATCCGATGTTCACGAAAATTGGTGGGGAGGTACCTCCTTCCCCCTCGTGATAAACCTCATTAGTTTTGAGATTTAAAGACGTCTGCCCCATTAGTTTGTCAATTTAAAGACCTTTTGTCCCATTTCTGTTTCAATATCAAGACCTTTCGTGCCATTTAAGTGTCAATATTATCCTTTATGAGCGATAGCAAGCCTATAATTTCGGAGGAACCGGCCTTCGGCCGTGACACAATTCTACCGAAAAATTTACAAATTTATATGGAAGGGGGGGGGGGGGGGTCTTAGGGATAATTTCTTAAGCTTGATGGAGGTTTAGGGAGGACAATAAAACACAAATAAATACATTAATATATAAACTAATAAATATACCCTAACCCCTTAACTGTCTCTAGTCTATTCAGTGTGACCCTAGAATTGAGCCCCCCCCCCCCCCCCCCCAGCCAATCACATCTTTTTGTTTCAACTACGACCAGACAATTTTCCTTAGCTTACATATAACGCTATGAAACAATAATAAAACAGACTGCCAACTTACAACTTACAATTGAGCTCCAAGGTGTTTTGCCTTATCTGAAAATTGAAGATGTTTTTTTAAGTAATTTGTTTTGAGGTTAGGTGTTAAATATATATTCTGGAATCATATTAAGGGAAGGTATATGTTTTTTATGGATCCCTGAATTGGGCCACAATATAAAATTGGTCTGAATTACAGATTTAGCCATATTCCAATTACTTCTTAATGTCATCTGAATCCCGTTAAGGCATTAAGTAAAAAGGCACAAATAAAGATATTTTGGTGATGACGGTCTAGACTCTAGAGGCTATTCTATAACTGCTTGTCTTCCAAATCACGCTACAGGCAAAGTTAAATGGGAATCTGAGAACTCAATCATCTTTACTACCGTAACTCTTTCTATGACTAATATGACAATGAATACATGATCAAAGCAAACAATAATAATAAAAATAAAAATAAAACGATGCCGGTAAAGAAGGGGTTAAATTCAGCCTGAGAACTCTGCTGATCCAATCCAACAAGAGGAACATGAGAACGATAACAAGAACGGTGGCGGAGTGGTCTTCCCACTGGACTGGTAATCCAATGGACCCGGGTTCGAATCCCAATATGTCAATGGAAAGATATTATTGGGGTGGAATTTGTGCTGTACCTAGTAGCAGTGCATTACCACACCACACCGAAATGCCAAATAAATACCCTCATTGTTTCCTGATTAAATATCATTGTATGAATATTCCCATATTCAAAAATATGCTACAGGGGGGCAATGCCTAGTGAGTTAATTTCTCAATAGGTGGCGTTCTGAGAGTTAGGCTCCGAGCCTGGGGGATGAGACTGTGAAGCACGGTGGCGGAGCAGCTTCAGAGATGCAGTTGCTTCGAGCCGTAAAGCTTCGCATGTCTCACTCCCTAGACTGGAGCAAGACCTCACGGGCCTCACCGTGTTCAGCGGTAGAGTGTAAAGGCTATCAGCCTATGCCCAAGAGGGAGTAGTTGGAATATATAAAAAAAACAAAAAATCTTTAGTATACCTTCCATACGCTTACCCGTCGGAAGTGGAAGGTCTTGAGTAGAGATGGTTATTAAATATTCATGTTACAATCTCTTCTTCGGAGTGCTATTTCACCTCTCTCTCTCTCTCTCTCTCTCTCTCTCGTTGCATGCCGAGTTTGCAGGTGATATTCAAGTTAAAGAATATGTGAGTGATCCTAAGGGAATTAAGATACTCTGCATGAATCTCCAAAGATCAGGGGAAAGGATTGAAGGATTTCATATGGCAATACATCTGGAAAAGTGTAAGGTAACGCAGATTGGCTAAGCTAATCCCAGAGCAGAATATGTGCTACTCGGAGAGAATCTAGAAATTGCTATTATAGAACGTTTGCTGATTCTCTGTGATACAAGTTTGTCTAAAAGTGCCTAAATTTAGAGAAGTAGGTCGAAACAATATAGGGTTATAAACAGTATAAGAGCAGTTTATATATTGGGTAAGGAGAAAGTCGAGCTTACATTGTATATGTTTCCGTTAAAACCTGTGAGGGAATATGCTGTTAATTTCTGGTCTCCAGTAGGCCTACACAGGAAAACTAAAGTGATTATACAGTACATATGATCGGGTACAAAGCCAGTTCCATCGATTAGGAAAGTTTATAACTCTCGATTTGTGAAACTTAATAAAATTATATACAAATTACATTGTTTTGATAACGTTCTATAACAAATGGTTTACAACAAGATGTTTAACATTAATATGCAGAGAATTTAAGAGAGACTACGTTTAACAATAGCCTTTGAAAGCTATCAAGAGTTATTTAGTGAAGTAAATAAACAGGGTGGGTAGTATTTCCACACATTTCAAAGAGTATAACGCCAAATGCAATAATTGTTTAACCAGTTTCAGTATTGTGAAGGCTGTCTTTATTACATTCAAGGAAATAATAAATGATTGCATAACGTTTAGGAAGTGCCTCTAGGAATAGACATGGTAAATTTCATCTCAATGCACTCCATTCTTACCATAGACCCTCCTTAATTTACCCGCAGAGTGCCAGACAATTATTGACCCTATGCAACTGCCAGTGCCAGAGGATTGTTTATTTGTATTTGTTTGGCTAAATCTATCAAGTTGGGTATGAAAGGAAGGATAATGGTAAAAATCCACTCCCCTTGTCCATTTTTGCCAGAAATCAGGTCCCCGATGTCCCGAATGTAGCTGAAATTTTCAGAGTAAATCATCGACTTTTATGGTATCGGAACGTATAGGTAGGAGGGTGGTGGGAGGGTGGTTTGGGGGATGGTGGGTGGAAGGTAGAAGCGTAATTGACTCGTGTTACAAATATGAAACCGATTGGTGAGGTAGTTTCGCCACCACGGATTTTCCTTTTTTCCTTTTCTTCCTACGGATACGCTGGAAGTGGGTGCTGGGAGGCAGTTGGGGGTGTGGTGGGGGGAAGGTAGAAGGGTAAGGGACTCCTCTAAGTGTTATATGCAAAACTGAACGGATTTTCCCAACATAGCTGCGGTTGTGGACGGCCATCGTTTACTTCCTATCTACTCTGGTGTTCCTCAGGGGTCTGTTGTATCTCCAGTTGTATTTCTAATAATTATGCATTAATGATCTTCTCAACTGTACCTCCAGTCCTATCCATTCATATGCTAATGACTCTACCTTTCACTATTCAACTAGTTTTTCAGAACGCCCCAGCATGCAAACACTTGTTGAAGCCATAGAACACATATATTCCGATCTATCAACCATTTCCGTTTTCGTGGCATGTACTGTAGGTGTCGATTTTTTCGTAGAGAGCGATCGAGAGCCTGTAATTATGGAAAAATTACCGACAAATTTACAAATATATTAGTCCGGGAGCAACCCTACCAAATTGTTAATTTTCGTCGTCCATGTAAGTGGCCGGACACAAAAGTTTCAAATTACTAATTAGAAAAATAGACAAGTTCGAAATATATGTTCGTTAACTAAATATATTGGTGGATTCACATTAAAAACATATTAATTTTTAGACTGTTGCCATTTTTGAGCAAATTCGTTTTCCCTTATAATTCGTAACAATTATAATTTCTACATTTGTTGATTTTTAAAGTTCTGCATTGTTTGACCAAATAAACTGTGTATCATAATCATTGTCTTGTAGTTTACAATTAACCTATATTAAAATAACTTTGTGATAATTAAATAATTGTGTTACAACTGTTTTGGCTACGAAAACTCCAGATGAAGCACTGCCATACGTGCGGAGGTGTCCGTAAACCACGTGCGTGGCTTACGGACACCTCCGCACGTATGGCAGTCAGTATGTACCACTCAGTAGTAGCAGGTTAGTACCGCTCCGCACCCCAGTCGGGTACTGAAGGGTACTAAACAAAGAGGTCCTTTCTTACACTACCTGCCTTGCAGATTGGACCGCTCCGCAATAGTACGGAAAGGTAATAAATACAGCAGTCCTCTATTATACGCTACCTGCCTTGCAGATTGGAGCCTGGAGACTAGTTTTTTACTGCACTAAAAATGCTTCAGTCACCCATAATAAGTGATAACAAACAGTTTTCTTCTATATTTAATTTCACTAATATCTTAAAACATTCAAAATAGCGTCTTCAAATGTAACTAATTAGTTATGCTAAAATATTATCTACAAAACTGTAATACATAAAAACAACATTCACAAGTAATCAGTGATTTAAATCGAAGAAAACGATGGAAGGGTAACTAAAATATTCAAAATCTGTTTTTCAATATATCTCTTAAATACAATAGATTTAGAAGTTAACGTTTTAGCATTATATGTCTAAAAATTATACTCTTTGTATATAACTTTACAAATTTTCTCCACAATGGTATGGATGAGGTTGATTTTATCTAGATACAATTTGCGGCCATTGCTCCCGGACTATATCTAGAAAGGGGATCTTGGGGATGATATTTTTAAAAGTTTGATGGAGGGAGGTAAAGGGAGAAAACTAAACAAATATTAAGTATATGAAGAAAATTAAATTAACAAAAAATAAACCTTTAACTTAAATGTCTTGATGGCTATTTTATTTTAACAGGTCGAACGATGACACGAAGAAAAGAGAGAGAGAGAGAGAGAGAGAGAAGGGGGGGGGGGGGGTACGAGAACAACCAATTGATAGCTGGACAGGGAAACCACGAAAGAGGAAGCGATAAACAAAGATATATAGACACAGAGGACGGGACATATATAAGAAAGAGCTACTATATTTTGGAGACACGTAAGGGGAGATGGGTCTTTTTCTGGTCCTCGTTCTCCCTCATGATTAGCCCCATTGCTTTTCAGATTTTAAGAAGTTTAACGTATTAGTTTGTCGATTTTAAGGCCTTTCGTCTCATTTCTTTGTCAATATTAAGACCTTTCGTCCTATTTAGGTGTCTATTTTTGTCCTGGCGAACGATAGTGAGCCTGTAATTTTTAAAGAACCGGCCTTCGGCCGGGAAAATTTTCTACCGAAAAATGTACAAATTAATCTAGAAGGGGGATCTAATGGATGTTTATTTTAAGTTTGATAGAGGTCTAGGGAGGAAACTAGAAAAATAATAAATAAATGAAAACTATACCTAAAAACGAACCATCCCCCTTAAGATGAACTGTATATTTGGAACACGGGAGTAATAAATCAGGTGCAGGGATCACACAATGCTATACCCTGTTCCAAGTGGGTAGGGCAGAAATCGCGAACCCTTTCCTCTGTCAGGCAAAAAGGGCTAGAGCAAATGTTCAGTAAATTTGCACACCTTTTCCCTGGTTGACCCTTCTCAAATGGTAGAGATATAAGCTCGATTATTCTAGTCGTTTGTGGGTTATAGTGGTTAATGGACAAGAGTTTTGGACTAGTTATTTGGAACAGGGTATAGCCGGTCCCCCAGCTGATAAACTCCGAAAGTTGTGATACAGATATATACAGGTATATATATATATATATATATATATATTCTGACATACGGAGCCCTGTATGTGTTTATTTAAGAGTTAAGAGTTGAAGAAGTGCCGAATTACCCGGGCGGGCGAAGCAGACCAGCGAGCGTGGGAACCAGCTCGCCTGCATACCAGCAAACAAGCCTTCACACCTGCGTGCGTCATATGGGGGGGGGGGGGGGGGGAATTTGATGGGTGATTGACGTCATTACACAACCTGGCCCCTCCTTTCGGACCCTGCAAACTACTTCGATGACCCGACGCTATGACGATCATCGATGCCATTGGACCACGCATCTGCTACGCAACTAGAGGAGCTGTGATTGGGGCGCGCACCATCCCCGCCTCCTTATTCGTTCCTACACCATCATTGCATAGTATATAAGACCCGAGTAGTGGGCATTCAAATCAGTCACATTTGGAGTTGGGAAGGTGAACAAGTAGCTGGAGGAAGACCGGGGTGAAGTATTATGATGGGATTGTGACTGGCAGTCAGATTATATAAGTGTGTGTTAAGTGTGTTCGGTGTAAACACTTATGTTGGTTAGTGAGATATGTGATTGGGAATTTTTATGTGACTTTGATATAAATCCTGATGATAATAATAATATAATACTATTACCGTAAGACAAGAACCAAGAATAATTACATTAAATATAAATAAAAGGACATATAAGAAAACTAGCTATTCATTTCAAAAAGGGTAAGAGACAGAAATATTCTGACTTTAATATTTATCTTTCAAGACTTTTTATAGAATTAATAGTCCTTCTTTAGATATAACTTATTCGGTTCATAACCATAGCCTACTAAGCTGCGGTAAAATAATAATTCTTTATAAATACTACATGACTTTAATTAGTTTCAGTATTTTTCATAATTGAAGAGTATCAGTCAATAAAGGATACCAAGTCCTAAGATCCAAAAGGAAAGGAAGCAACAACAGGAAATAATTTTATTAGATTTTACTTTTGTTTTGCCTTCAGCTGACTGATACCTTAATATATATCTCTGTGTTATCTAGATTCATCAAGTTAACCACTTGAGGATCAAGATACGTGACAACATCAACAGACTGGGAGAATAGTCGGAGACGTGGCAGATGCCTCTAAACTTGGAAAAGTGCATGGTGATGCATATCGGCCAAGCAAACCCCAATTCAGGCTATTCACCTCTTGAAGTGACTGACTTGGAAAAGGATTTGAGTGTTCTGATTAGTAGTAACCTAAAGTTTTCCAAGCAGTGCATTGAAGTAGAGAAGAAAGCTCAGAAATTAATGGGCTATATTAAGAAGCAATTTAAGTATAGAAATAAGGAAATAGTCCTCACACTTTTCAACGTTCTGATACGGCCTCTCCTGGAGTATGCTGTTCAATTCTGGTCTCCAGCACTCAGGAAAGATATAGAGCGACTGGAAAGAGTACAAGCTAGGGCTACAAAGCTTAGTCCATCGCTTAGAAGAATGAGCTACGAGGACCGGTTGAGAGCTCTTGATCTCTTCCCATTGGAGACACGCAGACTACGAGGTCAGCTCATTGAAGATTTTTTAAATACTTAATGGGTTGGACAATGTGGATATAGCAAAATGTTTAGCCTCAATATGAATACAACATGCAACCATGGCTGGAAATTAGAATGGAAAAGGTTCAGCACTAGTAGCTGTAGAAACATTTTCACATATAAAATCTGTTCTACCTGGAACAAACTTCCATCCGAAGTTGTAAATAGTTCTTCGGTAGAGCAGTTCAAGAAGAGAGTAGATAGTATTTTGCACACACTGTAAAGAGTGTAGTGCACTAAGCAGTTTATCTCCTTCCACTTCGAGTATCTCCTTGGAATGGACCGCAAGGTCTCTGAGATACTAACTATTCCTTGTAACTCCTTGTAACTCTCTCTCTGTCTCTCATAATATATTATTGTACCTCAAGTGGGACCAACACATTTATTTTATGTATATCATCTCACCACCTCTTAAATTACACTACCAATCGAGGCATTACAATAGTCCTCTCCACAGTTATATATATATATATATATATATATATATATATATATATATATATATATATATACAGTATATATTGTTACGTATCTTGATCCTCAAGTGGTTAACTTGATGAAACTAGATAGCACAGAGATATATATTAAGGTATCAGTCAGCTGAAGGCAAAACGAAAGAGTAATCTAATACAATTATTTCCTGTTGTTGCTTCCTTTCCTTTTGAATTTTAGGACTTGGTATCGTTTATTGACTGATACTCTTTAATTATGGAAAAATACTGAAACTAATTAAAGTCATGTAGTATTTATAAAGAAATATTATTTAACCGAAGCTTAGTAGGCTATGGTTATGAACCGAATAAGTTATATCTAAAGAAGGACTATTAATTCTATAAAAAGTCTTGAAAGATAAATATTAAGGTAAGAATATTTCTGTCTCTTACCCTTTTTTAAATGAATAGATAGTTTTCTTATATCATGTCCTTTTATTTATATTTAATGTAGTTATTATTCTTGGTTCTTGTCTACGTTAATAGTTTTATATTATTTTTATCAGGATTAATATCAAAGTCACATAAAAAGCTAAATATATATTTAATAATTAGATAAATGTATTTTCTTAACCACGTAACATTGAGGTTTGATTATGAGTAAATTAAGTTACAGGATCGGTTCATAGATTCGATTCAGGTCTCACTCAAATAATATAAAAAGCAAAAATAATATTTTGAAGCTAAAAGAATTTTCTTCAGCTTAGGAAATCACTAGAAGTAATATTAAAACAGCCATGTTAGACTAAGGCGATATTACTAATATGAGACAATAGTATAACCGTTCTTGTTCTTACCAGCAATGTAAGCTTAATTAAAAGAAAATGAAAGAACTCGTAAGTATTAATATAAAACAATAGTATTACTTTTATCATAACCCAATTACTTAAAGAGTTGCTTTAGTCCACAAGTCACTCAGCTAAAATAGTTAAGTACATAATAGTAGCGTTAACGTTAATTCCCAATCAAATAGTCAAGTACATAATAGTAGCGTTAACGTTAAATCCCAATCAAATAGTTAAGTACATAATAGTAGCGTTCAACGTTAGTTCCCAATCACATATCTCACTAACCAACATAACGTAAGTGTTTACACCGAACACACTTAACACACACTGACAGTCACAAACCCATTATAATACTTCACCCCGTCTTCCTCCAGCTGCAAGTTCACCTTCCCAACTCCAAATGAGACTGATTTGAATGCCCACTACTCGGGTCTTATATACTAAACAATGATGGTGTAGGAACGAATCAGGAGGCGGCGGGTAGTGCGCGCCCCAATCACAGCTACTCGAGTTGCGTAGCAGGTGCGTGGTCCAATGGAGTCTCCTGGCGTCGATCATACGTCATAGCATCGGGTCATCGAAGTAGTTTGCAGGGTCCCCTATGACGACGCAGGTGTGAAGGCTTGTTTGCTGGTATGCGGACGAGCTGGTTTCCCACTCGCTAGTTCGCTCGCTGGTCTGCTTCGCCGCCTGGGTAGTTTGGCACTCCTTCAACTCTTAATTCTATCTCTTAAATAAACATACAGGGCTCCGTATGTCAGAATGTCCATCCTGAGCTGTTCAACCCATTTCGGGTCTTTCACATTCATTCCAAGATTTATGTCATCTGCAAACTTGGAGATCACACTCAACAGACCAATATCGATGTCATTGACAAATATCATAACCAGTAGTGAGTAAAGGATATATCCCTGTGGAACTCCAGAAGTGACTGGAGTCCACTCAGAAGAAACACCATTGATTACCACTCGTTGTTGTCTATTTGTTAGCCAACTTTCTATCCAATGTGTGACCTCTGTATTCATACCTAGTGCACTCACTTTTGACATTAGCCTGCAATGAGGCACTTTGTCAAAAGATTTTTGAAAATCTAAGTAAAGGATGTCTATGGCTCTACTTTTGTCATACTCACTCAGCATTTCATGGAAAAATTCCAGCAAAAAATATTGGTAAGACATTATCGGTGTCGCCTGAATACATGTTGGGAATCTGTAATTAAATTGTGGATATCTAGGTAGTCAATTATCTTGTCTATTAGTATCCCTTCTAAGAGTTATACTATGATAGAAGTCAAGAGAGAGAGAGAGAGAGAGAGAGAGAGAGAGAGAGAGAGAGAGAGAGAGAGAGAGAGAAAGCGAGAGCGACAGAGAGGAGGGGGGGAGAGTGGCAGGGATATAATTATAGGCTAGGATAAAGAAAAGAAAGAGACATATCTAAGGTAACATAAGAGAGAAACTGTAAATTTAGAGAAACCCTGGAAATTCGGGTCTGGGTTTGGCTAGACGGCCTCTCTCTCTCTCTCTATCTACATATCACTCTATCTATCTCTCTCTCTCTCTCTCTCCCCTCGTAAAAGACCGGAAGTTAGCCGGATGGGTTTGTTGAGGGTCTATAAATTCCAATTGGACTCCTGAGATTCCCATGCCGCCGCCGGAGAGAGAAAATTTATCCGAG
Source organism: Paralithodes platypus (assembly GCA_032716605.1). Taxonomy (NCBI): domain Eukaryota; kingdom Metazoa; phylum Arthropoda; class Malacostraca; order Decapoda; family Lithodidae; genus Paralithodes; species Paralithodes platypus. The sequence goes on from CM064544.1 coordinate 36,550,602, forward strand.
ATGATATATGTTCCGGGTCGGTTCTTTCCCGGTTTTTACGTGGAATATCTGGACATGTGCATGTGTGTGTTTCAGAGAGAGGTTCTAGATTAATTGTGTGGCAAGTATCTTTCTATCGTTTTAGAGTGCGGTTTTGGCAAAAAAAGTAAGGTGGGGACATGTCCGACGGTTATGCTTCTAATACCAAAGGTGCAACCTACTAGGGATCATATTATTAAGCACTATACCATGGCATGTGATAATATTAATTTCTCAATAGGTAAAGTAACTCCTCAGACCTCGAAAAACATTAACATTCGTTTCAGTACAATCCTTGAATGGGAGGGTAACTTTAGGGCTAGATTGTGTACATGTACATTGAACCAAGCCCTAGAATTGCTTGCCTTATCCAGGTTTTCCTCGGGGTAGTGACGACTTTGGCTGAGATGTCCCAGGTCAGGTGTGCGGGGGTCAGAAGGTCATAAGTCCAGGGGGGCGTATTCTGGGGGGATTAGGAGGACCCCCTAGAAGTTTGCGGGCAGGTGAGTAGACTTCTTGGCGGAAGAACAGCGTAAAGCCACTTTCACACATTCACGATGTTGGTCCCGATGTACCCCGAGGTACACAAATTGGTGCATCGGCAGAGACAGTGACAGGATGTACACGTTTGACGACGTAGCCTCTACGGTGACACGTCGTAGCCACGCCGGGCCAGATGGTACCACGGTTGCAACACGACGGTGTGACGCCTCCCGGCGTTAGCAGAATGGTTGCGTGGGGCATTGCAGCTCGCTAGCGCTCGCCAGGATTGGGGGATGGGCTACAATTGTCCTAGAATGATCTGCTTTATTTAATTAGTGTCGTGTTGCCACAGACAGTCTAGAAATGGTCTTTGTTTTGGTCTGTGACCGTGCCTTATATTTTATATTCGCTATAATATAAATGTTGCTTGTGTGGGAGGCGAGCGAGAGAGGGTGAGGGAGTACACCTGGCAGCGGGGAGAGCTATGACGCGGCTCGCTTGGGCGCTGACGGCGTTGGCGGCCGGGTGGTCAACTAGTCCCTTCCCATTGCGGCCTCGTGTTCTTTACCAGCTCAGAGCTTGCCTGACACACGTATCGCCTACATCCTTTGCAATTCTGTCCCCCATACTCGCCACTTTGCATACTATTTCTCTACTTCTCCTTTCTCATTCTCTAATCTTTATTAAACTCAACATCCCTTCTGGTTTCAGCATAGACGTTCACCGTCGACCAATCGTATTGTACGCGAAGCTCTCAGATATTTCCATGTATTAGGTTAAGGATGTATTATGCTTTATTGAGGTTTGGAGAGACAGACTTTTCCGTATGTGTCCTCTCTCGGGAAGGTTGTAGACCGGTATATGTCTCCCTGGCAAGGTGTTGAGTGATTCTGCTTGGTTATCTAAAGCTAGACTAGATGTAAGGTTACTGTGTCATTGTCTCCGATGTGTGCAGTGTTAGCTAAGCCCTGCACGACATCGACAGGTACTGTGGGAGCCTAAGTTGTCTTCGGGTGGGTTTACTTTGCGAGCACAGCGCTGTGGTGTGAGAGGGCCATAGCCTATCCCTCACAACATAGTGCTGCCTCTTTGTGTTGACTTCTGAGGGATCGCCAGGATAGAACTAGGTACTAGAGACCTAGATTTATCAAGAGAGCATCCCCGTCATATAACGTAATCTTCATTATACCATCTTCGGACAACGTTAGGCTACGAGCCGCATGCTCGCCCATTGTTGCCCTGCCTTGATACCCCAGCTAGACTTTATTAACTGAGCAGACACTGGTTAGAGATAAGCCCCATTATTATATGTATGCAACATTATTATTCACTGCACTTTTGAGCCGAGGTTGTTGTTGAGTTGCACAACCCTAGTAGGCTGTTGCGTTGTGTCACGAAGCATTTCTTTAGTTGTCGAGCATTACTACCTTTGCACAGTCTTTATTATTCGCCTGCCTATTATTACTATATGTCCTAGCATTTATTGTGACCTGTATTCTGCATTATAATTGTTCAAGATTCTTTACGAACATCTTCCCAGCATCAGACTTATTTCAGAAGTTTCCAGTTGATGTTGCAGGACTAGCATTGCACTTTCTTTAATACAGGAGTGCCAGTTATTTGAGTATCTACCGTAACGTTAATTAATCACGTTAACTATCTTTTCTTTGTGTAACCTAATCGAGTAATCTTTTACTGTTTGAGAATAGGCTGTTTCATCGAGCGTCAGCCTAGTGTGTGTGCACCAGTTACCGAGTCATAGGATACCTCGTTGTCCAGGCACGACTCAGGGCGGTAATGGTGTTTTGTTTTCCAGTGTTTAAGGCAGGGGTTGGATCTAGTGTTACCGTTGTTGCATTTTGCCATTATCTAGTCCAATGTTGAAGAGCCCTGTGTCTTTGAGAACCTGGATCGTAACAAATGGCGACCTAGCTCAGGATCTTGTGAACTAAGAGATAATTGCAGGATTGTTGTGGTCATTTGTTTTATTGAGGAATATAGTGGGCACGTTAATTTTTTTTGGCAAAGTAGTATAGCACTTGAGAGTCTTCAGACATTTTTGGCAAGTGAATAGTGCTACATAAGAGTTTGGGGTACTTCTTTTCTGAATATTGTGGTGAGAAATTTTTGTGAGCATCATGTCTTATACCGGGTCAGAGGAGAATGGAGACACAGTACGTAATGTCGAGACTGAGGAACAACAGTATGATGAAAGGGTTAATCGGGTGAACTGTGAGGAGGATGCTAGGATATTTTTGCAATGGCCTGTTACTGCCGAGCGGTTGGAGGGTATGGATCGGTACGGTCTTCAATGCCTGGCCACAGCTATCGGTCATGCGGTTACTAGCAGCATGACCAAGGATAACTTGATAACGTGTGTACTGGGCAGGGTGACTGGTGAGCGAGATGGGTTGAGTGCTCAGAGCCCTTCAGCCATGCTTCCCCTACACTCGACTCCCAGCCATCCAGTGGTTGCCGACCCCGGGTACGCTTCCACAGGTGGGTGGTGACTGGCAGGGTGGGTTGCCCCTGGGGGGACCACCGGTAATTTCAAACATTGTAGCACCTTCACCTCCTCAAGGGTTATCTCCAGAATTATTGCTTCAGCTCGAATTAGCTAAGATCGAAGAGAGAAAGGCTATCAGGGCAGGTGAGCAGCAAATAGAATTAGCCAAGATAGAAGAGAGAACACTATCAGTCATGAGCACATAGACTAGCAAAAATCCAAGCTGATTTAGAGTCGACTAGGTACTGTGCCGACATGGACGTAGAGAAGTCGCGAGTAGAGACAACGGGACAGCGACTTGGGGCTGGTAACCGTGCTCATGAGCAATCTTTCTCGCACTTATTGAAACTGGTTCCGGTGTTTGATGAGAGTGGTGTAACAGAATTTTTCACACGCTTTGAGAAGAAGTGCCAGGAACACCAGTGGCCTGAGAATAAATGGGCAGCACTTGTATCCTCTAGACTAATAGGCAAGGGTCTTAAAGCTTATGATGCGTTGACGATAGAGTCTTGTATTATCTATGAGGAACTCAAGGAGGCTGTCCTGAGAGCATACGAACTACAACCAGAGATGTACAGGTTGAAGTTCCGGGGTGTTACCAAGGGTCGGGAGAGCACCTTTTTGGAGCATGCCCGGGAGCTGTCCGATGCTTTTGGGAATTGGCTGAGGTCGGAGAAAGCTACTACGTTTGACGACATTAAACAGTTGGTGCTTTTAGAGCAGTTTTTCAAATGCACGGGTGGCGACCTGATGTTAAACCTTAAAGAAAAGCAACCAAAAACTCTACAGGAGGCAGCTGAGATGGCTGACCTCCGGCTATCACTAATTCGTGGGTGCGGGTCTGCCCAGCGTAGTGAGGCAGGTAACAAGGGGCGTGACGCCCCACCCCCCCGAGTTAGTGATATACCTTATGCAAACAAGTACAAGAGCCATGATACCAAGACTGACCACAAGACTAGCACCGTCCCATTTAAGAAGGGGCCGGGCCCTTCCCAGTACCAAGGGAAGCCCAAAGGGGAGTTGGAGTGTTATCATTGTCATAAAAAGGGGCACTTTGCAAGAGTCTGTCCTAGCAAACCACCTACAGCAGCTGTGTCTTTGGCCTGCAACATTGGTGTGTCTCCGAAGTCATCTGAGTTTGCCCGGGGCAGTTCGTCAGAGGCTGAGGCACAGCCAATGCAGAAGCACCTAGGAGGCTCGAACCCTGCTCAGGATGTTTTTTGCGACCATAGAGGGCGGGGTTGCGTGATGTGGGCGGGGCGCAAGCATGGAGTAGAGATCTTGTGTGATACAGGTGCTTCCCAGACTCTGATGAAAATCTTGACTGGCTACCCTATAAACGCAGCTCGGGTGGTGGTGGTGCAGGGTATTAATGCAACTCGGTCATACCCGCTGGTGCGGTTGGAGTTGGAGGTGGATGGTGTGGCATGTGAATTGGATGTCGGGATTGTGGAGAAACTGCCAGTGGAGGGCGTCGACCTTCTTCTCGGCAACGACTTTGCAATGCCCGCTTCTGAGGTTCTACCCTTAGTCGTTGCCGAGAGGCCGGCCGACGTGAGTAGGGAAGAGCAAGAGTGGGTCGAGCGGTGCCAGACACAACCCATGGCGTGTGTTGTCACCTGAGCTCGGGCAGCTAAAGTGTCACAGCCTAGTCCTCCGTCCTCAGACCAGCGGAGGAACGATCAACAGGAGGAGGCTAAAGCTGGAGTTGGTTTTAAGAGTTTTGACTCGGCGGCTCTCCTGGGTGATTCAGTATTAGCACCATTACTTAATTCTGGAGTAGCCCCTGGGCCTGTCGTCGAGAGTGACGAGGCTGGGCATGACGAGTCTCCACGACAGCAACGTTATGTACATCGAGAGAGACAGAGGGAGCAGCCCAGTATCGGGGAAGGTCATGCATTGCTCCGGGAGCAGTTAGATCGCTTGGCACCCTCAGATATACGTCGGTTGCAACTAGAGGACCCTGAGCTCCAAACGTGTGCTAATGGAGCTGTAGAGCTCGACGAGGACGGCGATGCACAGCCAGGAGATTTTTTTTATTTAGAAGGCATCCTCTATAGGCGTTTTCAAGACCCTAAACGTAGTTGGCAAGAGGGGTCCGGAGTAGTGGAACAGTTGGTGGTGCCACGGGAGTGCAGGGATAGCCTACTGAGGTTGGCGCATGACATATCACTGGCAGGACATCTAGGGGTGAGAAAAACGGTGGCGGCTTTAGAAAAATTGTTTTGGTGGCCGGGGTTGAAGGGGCAGGTGGTAAGCTGGATAGCAAGGTGTCATACGTGCACAGAGGGTTGGAAAACCTAACCAAACAATTCCGAGAGCCCCGTTGCACCCAATTCCTGTCAGTGGACCGCCCTTCAGTAATGTCATCATTGATATGGTCGGACACCTACCCCCTACTAGTGCCGGTAATAAATTTCTATTAACTATCATGGATGTGGCCACTCGTTATCCTGATGCATATCCAATGAGAAATGGCACGGCGAAAACTGTTGTCCGGAACCTGCTCTTGTATTGCTCGCGGTATGGTTACCCGCAAGAGGTGCAATCGGACCAAGGTTCTAATTTTACCTCTATTCTGTTCAAACAAACTATGATTCAGCATGGCATCAGCACTGTCGTCTCTTCTGCGTATCACCCGGAGAGTCAAGGGATGTTGGAGAGGTGGCACGCCACGCTGAAAAGCATGCTTCAATGTTATTGCGCAGAGAACGGAAAGGATTGGGACCTTGGTCTGCCGTATGTTTTGTTCGCGGCAAGAGAAGTACCTGGAGAGAGTCTCGGTTTCAGTCCGAATGAGCTTGTTTTCGGGCATCAGGTGAGGGGCCCTCTCCACATGGTGAAGGAGATTTGGGAGGGTACCGCTAAGCCATGTTCTATGTTGAGATACGTCCTCGAGAGCAGAGAGAGAATGCTTAGAAGTCTGGAGCTGGCCGGGCGTAATTTGGTGAGTTCGCAGGCCCGTATGAAGGACAGGTACGATACTAAGGCGAAACTCCGGGAGTTTCAGGTAGGTCAAGAGGTGTTGGTCCTGTTGCCTTTGGCAGGTCATCCTCTGGCTGCCAAGTACGCTGGGCCTTATCGGGTGGTGTCAAAGATCTCCGATCTAGATTACCTAGTTGCCACTCCAGACCGGAAGAAGCGTAACCAACTATGCCACATTAATTTGTTGAAGGAGTATGTGAGGCGCCCACCTGAGTCACTAGCTGTCCCTGTGTTGACCTGCTGCGGTCATGGTGGAGAAGGAGAGGGGGGCAGCAATGATCAGGTGGATGATAACTGGGATTGTCATGTCTCGGCTGATCAGTGGGCGGGGAATTCGAGCCAATGTGCGCATGATGCTCTGGCGCACCTGCCGGAGGAACAGCAGGTGGCAGTGCAGCGCCTGTTCGATTCATACCCCACTGTATTTGCCGAGCACCCAGGCCTCACTACTCAAGCGGTGCATGACGTCGATGTAGGAGAGCACCCCTCCTTCAAGTCGATACCTTATCGGGTGCCACCCATTAAACTCCCAGCGCTCAGGGATGAGCTGGAGTATATGCTGGCGAGAGGTTTGATCGAGAAGGGGGCAGTACGGTGGACTTCTCCTGTCACTCTGCAGCCCAAACCTGATGGAAAAGTTCGGTTCTGCATTGACTTTAGGCGGTTGAACGGGTTGACCCCCACCAACGCATATCCTCTTCCCCGGGTGGATGACAGTGTGGATAAGATCGGGAAAGCAAGGTACTTGACCAAGGTAGACCTCGTCAAAGGCTACTGGCAAGTACCACTGTCTGAGCAGGCTAAAGAGGTGTGGGTTTGTGGTGGATGGCAGTACTTACCGTTGCAACGTGATGCCATATGTCTGAAAAATGCACCGGCCACTTTCCAGAGCTTAATGAACGACATCGTAGCAGACATCCCAAACTGTACTGTCTACCTTGATGACGTGATAATTTTATGACAACGATTTCCAAAGTCACTGTGAGCACATAGAAGCCTTATTTAGTCAACTTGGTAAAGCAGGCTTGGTGGTTAATCTGGGCAAGTGTGACTTTGTGCAAGCCACGGTGCAGTATCTGGGGTTTGTGGTTGGGTTAGGGCAGGTGAGCCCGCCCCAACAGAAGATACAGGCTATCGACTTGTTCCCCAGGCCGACCACCAAGCGGCAGATCATGAGATTTTTGGGCATGATTGGGTATTACCGCCGCTTTATAAGAGGCTATTCTACTGTGTTAGCTCCTTTGACAGATCTACTAGCCAAAGATAAAAAGTTCCGCTGGGCACCTGAGTGTGAGCAGGCGTTTCGATTAGTTAAATACCTTTTATGCACTCACCCTATCCTCAGGGCCCCGGACTTTGAACGACCATTTCAGTTGGCGACTGATGCCAGCTGAGTAGGGGCTGGTGCCGCACTTTTGCAGACAGACGAGGAAGGTCTTGAGCATCCAGTCAGTTTCTTTTCAAAGAAATTTAATTCAGCACAGATAAACTATTCGGTTGTTGAAAAGGAACTGTTGGCAATCGTGTTAGCTCTCAGACACTTTGAGGTCTATGTTCCTGCCTATGGGCCAGTCGTGGTAGTGTATACCGACCACCACCCGCTTAAATTCCTCAATCAATTCCACAACCAGAATATGAGGCTGACCAGATGGTCGCTCATGTTGCAAGAGTACAACTTAGACATTTGCCATATTGCCGGTTGTGAGAATGTGATTGCGGACTGTTTGTCGTGGGTGGAGGATCCGGGGTACGCTACCACAGTCTGTTGGTATAGCCTCCTGTCTTGGCTCGCGGTGTATTTTTGCGCTGGTGCTTGTTGGCTCGCGTGTGTAGCATCAGCGTAGGGTCGCAGGGCAGGAGTTGTTGGCTTTGATTAGAAAAAAAAAATTAGGGTACATCTATAGTAGCCACCAAAAACAACATTAAAATAAAATATGAAAAATTAAATAAAAACTCTTTCTTTTTAATAATTAATATTAAGATAATATTGTAGCTGAGTACTGAGTGCAGATGATTTTCCCTCAGTAGGCTGTGCTTCTTAAAGCTCGCTCTGGGAGCACAATGTTATGAATTAATATATTATGTTTGGGAAGGGTGATAAGATTTGTTTTATATATATATATAAATGTTGTATTTTTTTTTTGAGGAGACTGAGCTTGCATTCCATGAGTGGCAGAGTGGTTAGGAGTGACAGATTCTAGCGACATTCTGTCTGTTCAGATATGGGCCCATGGTTGAGTGTCCCATATCTTGGGGGGGGTGTGACGCCTCCCGGCGTTAACAGAATGGTTCCGTGGGGCATTGCAGCTCGCTAGCGCTCGCCAGGATGGGGGGATGGGCTACAGTTGTCCTAGAATGATCTGCTTTAAGTTATTAGTGTCGTGTTGCCACAGACAGTCAAGAAATGGTCTTTGTTTTGGTCTGTGACCGCGCCTTATATTTTATATTCGCTATAATATAAATGTTGCTTGTGTGGGAGGCGAGCGAGAGAGGGTGAGGGGGTACACCTGGCAGCGGGGTGAGCTACCACGCGGCTCGCTTGGGCGCTGACGGCGTTGGCGGCCGGGTCGTCAACTAGTCCCTGCCCATCGCGGCCTCGTGTTTTTTACCAGCTCAGAGCTTGCCTGACACGCGTATCGTCTACATCCTTTGCAATTCTGTGCCCCATACTCGCCACTTTGCATACTATTTCTCTCTCTCGACTTCTCCTTTCTCATTCTCTAATCTTTATTAAACTCAACATACCTTCTGGTTTCAGCATAGACGTTCACCGTCGGCCAGTCGTATTGTACGCGAAGCTCTCAGATATTTCCATGTATTAGGTTAAGGAGGTATTATGCTTTATTGAGGTTGGATGACGGACTTTTCCGTGTGTGTCCTCTCTCGGGAAGGTTGTAGACCGGTATATGTCTCCCTGGCAAGGTGTTGAGTGATTCTGCTTGGTTATTTAAAGCTAGACTAGGGGTAAGGTTACTGTGTCGTTGTCTCCGATGTGTGCAGTGTTAGCTAAGCCCTGCACGACATCGACAGGTACTATGGGAGCCTAAGTTGTCTTCGGGTGGGTTTACTTTGCGAGCACAGCGCTGTGGTGTGAGAGGGCCATAGCCTATCCCTCACAAAATAGTGCTGCCTCTTTGTGTTGACTTCTGAGGGATCGCCAGGATAGAACTAGGTACTAGAGACCTAGATTTATCAAGAGAGCATCCCCGTCATATAACGTAATCGTCATTATACCACCTTCGGACAACGTTAGGCTACGAACCGCATGCTCGCCCATTGTTGCCCTGCCTTGATACCCCAGCTAGACTTTATTAACTGAGCAGACACTGGTTAGAGATAAGCCCCCATTATTATATGTATGCAACATTATTATTCACTGCACTTTTGAGCCGAGGTTGTTGTTGAGTTGCACAACCCTAGTAGGCTGTTGCGTTGTGCCACAAAGCATTTCTTTAGTTGTCGAGCATTACTACCTTTGCGCAGTCTTTATTATTCGCCTGCCTATTATTACTATATGTCCTAGCATTTATTGTGTCCCGTATTCTGCATTATAATTGTTCAAGATTCTTTACGAACATCTTCCCATCATCAGACTTATTTCAGAAGTTTCCAGTTGATGTTGCAGGACTAGCATTGCACTTTCTTTAATACAGGAGTGCCAGTTATTTGAGTATCTACCGTAACGTTAATTAATCACGTTAACTATCTTTTCTTTGTGTAACCTAATCGTGTAATCTTTTACTGTTTGAGACTAGGCTGTTTCATTGAGCGTCAGCCTAGTGTGTGTGTGCACCAGTTACCGAGTCATAGGATACCTCGTTGTCCAGGCACGACTCAGGGCGGTAATGGTGTTTTGTTTTCCAGTGTTTAAGGCAGGGGTTGGATCTAGTGTTACCGTTGTTGCATTTTGCCATTATCTAGTCCAATGTTGAAGAGCCCTGTGTCTTTGAGAACCTGGATCGTAACAATACGATCAACAGTTTGCATGGGTGAACTCAATTATCGAGCGTGATAATAGCACAGCGACAGAACCCACACAGAACAGTGAAATATTATCTACAGAAATACCAGAAAAAGATACCAACACCAGCTGGGGAAAACACACCAACCCAGTACCCCAGGTAAAGGAAAAGGTCGACAAGATATGTTTTTATATCAAGCGAAATATCTGTAAGTACGGGCGTGATGGTACAGACTGCCGATATAACCATCCAAAGATTTGTCCTCCTTACCAAGCACACGGCCTGAATCCCGTCCATGGATGTGAAAAAGGCAGCCAATGTGAGGACTTTCACCCAATAATTTGTAAAGGTTCAGCAGAAAACTCAGAATGCTACGACAGGAGATGCCGGAAACTCCACCTAAAAGGCACTCGTCGTCGTCCCCGTAATCCCTCCCAACATTACTAACCAAGTACCACACAGCACTGTCACCCACCCAAGATCCACAGCTGCTGCCCTTACTGCTCAAACAGCTGCACCCACGACTGCTCCTGCAGTAGGACCTATACATGTTGGGCCTGGATCAGGTCTTAAACCTGCCCCCTCTCCTACACCAACTGTATAGTGACTGCACCCACAGCAGCTCCTTCAGTTACCCCTATACCTACAGTGGCTGCACCCGTGGCTACTCCTGCAGTTACCCCAATACCCACAATGGCTGCACCCACAGCTACTCCTGTGCCCATGTATCAGTACCCTGTACAAAATCAACCAAGACCAAATTACCAAATGGAAAATGTTCTCATAAAACAGGTACAACTTCTCCAAATGCAAATTAATCACATTCTAGGGATGAAGCCATGGCAACATGATCAATCTCCAATTAGGCCGACACTACAAATGCCCATGGTTCATCCACACAGAGCCTTTTCCCCGAACCAAATATATCCATTGTAAATAAAATAATTTCATGCAACATCGAAGGGCTTATCCCACGTAAATTTAAAGCAAAACTCAAAATTATTTCCGAGCTCGCACATGAAGAGCAAGCCCTCATTGTTGCACTAACTGAATCCCATCTCTCCGAGAATATTAAAGAAGCCGAGATTAAGATTGATTATTATGTTTCATTCAGGACTGATAGAGCCAATAACAGAAAGAAAGGCGGTATAATTACCTATATAAGGGATTACATCTCTCCGTACACAAAGGTGTTACTCTCATTATCAAACTCTGTGACAGAACTACAAATTCTCACCATTGAACATACCAACACGATCTTAATTGTTGTATATCGCCCTCCTGATTGTGTCCAAAACAATTTCATTCCAATCCTAGCAAAGATCAGAAGTAAAATAAATGAGATGCCAGCCCCACTACCAAATATTATCCTAAACGGTGATCTCAATTTCCTGTGTATTGATTGGGAATCTGAAGTTGTTCGAGGAGGATCAACGGATGTACAGCTACAAGCAACAGCCCTTCTTGATATGGCTGGAGAATTATGTATGAACCATTACATACGAGTCCCTACACGAGGTAAGAATATACTTGATGTCTTCTTTACAAATAATGAAGAACTGATTCATGAGTACTCTGTTGACCAAAGTACCTTATCAGATCACAACATAATGATTGTCTCAACCAATATAAAGACATAAAAATCTAGAGAACAAGCGAGACCTGCAAAAGAGACCCCATCCCTAAATGACCTAAATTTCTTCAGCAGTAAAACCAGTTGGGAAAATATAGAGAAGGAAATAGGGGAAGTAACTTGGGAGAAACTGATGGCACATAAGGACCCCAGGAACCAATATGAAACATTATTGAATAAGTGTCTAGATATATGCTCAAAATACACACCGGTGAAAAAACAAAAATCATCCACATGCAACATACCCTGTGATCGTAGAATCCTCATGCGAAAACGAAAACTAAAAAGGAAAATTGCCAACGCCTCCATTATCCATAACCATACTATGATCCAGCAGAAAATCCACAATATAGGAATAAAGTTAAAAACCTCCATTGATAATGAATTAAAGTTGAAGGAAGTCCAGGCAGTATCAGCAATTAAATCAAATCCCAAATATTTTTATAAATATGCAAGCGATCGATCCAGAATCAGGGCGGCTGTTGGACCCCTAACAAATGCACAAGGAACAAAGATTGAAGATCAAATGGAAGTGTGTGAAGCTCCTCGTAAACAGTATGAAGGTATGTTTAGTAACCCCATTGAAGAAAGAAAGATCACAGAGCCCAAGGAATTTTTCTCAAATGGCCAAATCATTGACCCACAAATGCAGGACATGATCATCTCTCGAATGGACATTCAGGAAGCTATACAGGAAGTCTCTAGGATTGCTGCAGCTGGGCCTAATAGTTTTCCAGCCATCCTACTTAACAAATGTACAGAACAGTTGAGTGTACCCCTCCTATCCCTATACAGAAACTCGCTTGATACTGGAATAATCCCTGAACAATTGAAAAGAGCAAAGATTACCCCTGTATATAAAGGGGGATCGAGGGCCAAACCAGAAAATTACCGACCAATAGCTCTCACATCCCATGTTATAAAAATATTAGAAAAAATTATAGTGAAAACAATTATAAACTTTTTAGAAATAAACAACAAAATGAATGAAAATCAACATGGATTCCGAGCAGTTAGATCTTGCTTATTCCAGCTCCTCTCCCACCATAAAAAGATTATTGCTGCACTCAAAGAAGACAAATATATTGATGTCATTTACCTGGACTTTAGCAAGGCCTTCGATAAGGTGGATCATGGGGTCTTACTACATAAATTAAGAAATCTGGGAATAACTGGTCGTCTTGGAAAGTGGATCCACAATTTCTTGAAGGATAGGAAGCAGTGTGTTGCTGCCGGCGGTGTCCTCTCCTGTGACTCTAACGTCTACAGTGGTGTTCCCCAAGGCTCTGTTCTTGGACCACTGCTTTTCCTTATCCACATATCTGATATTAACCAAGATACCCTCCACTCATCAGTCTCTTCATTTGCTGATGACACAAAAGTCATGAAAGAAATGAAATCAGCAGAAGATGTAAATAAATTAAATTCTGACATAACCAGTTTGTTTTCCTGGGCTGATGCAAACAATATGTCATTCAACAACAATAAATTTGAACTAGTTAGGTATGGAACCAACACCAATGAAAACGCCAACTATACTGCACACAACGGTTCCCTAATACAACGCAATAACCATGTGCTAGACCTGGGTGTTCAAATGAGTCATGATGCTACCTTCAGCAAGCACATCCAAGCAGTGGTTCAGAAGGCAAGAGCCCAGGCTGGCAGGATATTGCGCACCTTTAAAACACGAGAGTTGGAATCTATGCTTACCCTGTACAAGGCCTTGGTGATACCTCTTTTAGAATACTGCTGCCAGTTGTGGAGTCCCTGGAAATCTGGGGAGAAACAAGCCTTGGAGGGGATCCAGCGCTCCTTCACCAGCAAAATTACATCTGTAAAGGATCAGGACTACTGGGAGAGATTAAAAACATTACAACTATACTCTCTCGAGAGATGCAGAGAAAGATACTTAATCCTATACACTTGGAAAATTCTAAATAACATGGCTCCAAATCTGAAAGTTGAAGATAAAGTGATCATCACATACAAAGAACATAAACGCCTCGGTAGAATGTGTGATATCAGACCCATCAAATCAAGAGCGCTAACCAGAGTGAAGACACTAAGGGAAAATTCTTTTGCTACCCATGGTCCTAAAGTGTATAATGAATTACCCAAAGCAATTAGAAATAAAGACTACCCAAAACTGGAAATGTTTAAGAAGAATTTGGATCACTTCCTTGCCTCAATAGACGACCAACCAACTCTACCTCACTATCACCTCTGTGCTATCACCAACAGCATCATTGACCAGCTGGCACAGAGGAGGGCAGATGGGACGTACAGTGGCGGCGCCACAACGGCGTGGACCACGGGGCGATAGCTGTCAGCCCTCAACTACAACCACAGGAACCATAGGTGTGTGTGTGTGTGTGTGTGTGTGTGTGCGCGTGTGTGGGAGGCTGCAAGGAGATAATGTTGTTTATCCACTGTGTGTGTGTGTGTGTTTATCCAGTGTGTGTGTGTTTTTTATGTTTTTTTTTTTCTTTTCTATATTCCAACTACTCCCTCTCAGGCATAGGCTGATAGCCTTTACACTCTACCGTTGAATACGGTGAGGCCCGTGAGGTCTTGTTAATAATAATAATAATAATAATAATATTTATTCAGTTAGCAATTTACAGAGTTGGTACCACATAGTTTGTTACAAATATGACATGTACCAGCCTTGCATAATTCCAGCTAAGGATAGCCCAATAAGGCCGTTAGGCGTATTTCCATTGGGGTCCTTGTGGGATTAGGTTAGCTGGGGAAAAATGGAGAGGATAAAGAAATAGATACTTTAGAGAAAGTATTTCTAGGGGGTTATTTTAAGATACCTTACATCCTATAGTAAATATCAGTAATCCGTAATCAGTAATCATTTCAGTTTGGTTTGTCTATCTCTTATGTCGCATTTAGTAGTAGACATAAGCTTGGTGCTCCCTTCTCGCAGCTGTCCGGTTCAGGTGTTCCTTCAGGCTACGTCTGAAGGAATACAGTGTTCTCTTTTCACGGACTGACTGGGTTAGGTCATTCCAGTCTTTGATGGCGGTGAAGAAGAATGTTTGCTTACCCTGTCCTTGGATTCTCGGGACCTTAAAATTAAACATCCTGTTTCTTGTATTATGTCCACTCCTCTCATTTGCTTTAACAAAATCATTCTTTAGGTACTCTGGAGCTCTGTCATAGAAAATTTTGAAGGCATTAGTGAGCCTGATTTGTTTGGCCCTGTCAGAGACATTGAGCATACCTAGTGACTGAAGTTGTTCCTGGCCAACATGTGATCTGGGTCCTAGGTTCAGCATGAACCTAACCATTTTATTTTGAGTGACCTGAAGTTTGTGCTGTGCTGATTTAGATGATGCAGAGTACCAGGATGACACAGAATAGTCAAAATGACATTGAACAAGCGCTTGGCAGAGGGTCTTTTTGGTCGCCGCGGGCAAGCATCCCACCTGTCTATACAGGTATTTTATACGTGCTCTACACTTACTCAGGATAGATTCCAAAATTGTTTCACCTGACAAACTCGCGTCCAGTTTTAGTCCGACATATTTAACTTGTGACACTGTTGTTATAGGAATATCATTACAGTTGACCGAGAAGCCCACAATGTCTTTCAGTTTGCGTTTTGTTCCACATAAGATGGCTTCCGTCTTGCCCAGGTGAAGAGATAGTCTATTGTCCACTAGCCATTCACTACATGATTCTAGTTCTTTGGAAAGTGAAGCGGCAATACTTATTGGGTCTTTTCCTGAAACCAGGAGCACGCTGTCGTCTGCATACAGTAATAATTTACATGAGACGCTCAGTTCCATGTCGTTCACATAACAGAGAAAGAGTAAGGGACCAAGGATGCTTCCCTGCGGGACCCCACAGTTAATTGGCATAGGATCAGATATATTATCATCAATTTTGACTCTTTGGGTTCTACCACTAAGATAAGATTTAAACCAGTTCACAGATCCTATGCCCATTGCTTGTAGTTTATTACATAGGATATCATGGTCTACTGTGTCAAACGCTTTTTGTAGATCAAGAAGAACCATACCGGTGTAGTTACCTTTAGACATTTCTTTACGAATGTGATCCGTTAAGTGGATGAGACAGGACTCTGTCGAGTACATGCATCTGAAACCTGATTGAAACTTATAGAATAGATCATTTTGTTTGAGGTAGTGTTCAATTTGGGTGTATAACGCTCTTTCAGGATTTTAGATACAATACATAATATGCTAACTGGTCTGTAGTTACCAACTTCTAGTTTATTTCCTTTCTTGAATAGAGGGGTTACAATAGCTTCCTTCAGTTCAGCAGGTACAGTGTTGGTGTTAATTGACAAGTTGATGATGTGGGTTAGGGGGCCTGCTATACCAATGGCTCCATCTCGTAGAAATTTGGCAGGAATTTTGTCTGGTCCTGTGCTTTTATGTACATTTAGGTTAGACAGCTCGTCAAAAGTGTATTTTGGTGTAACATTTTGCAATCCAAATGTGTTTGGGTGTATGTCTTTATCTCTGTAGAAATTTCGAAAGGTGGCCGTTGTTGTCGTGTATTTATTGAGAGGTTGAGGTAGATTCTGTGCAAGTGTGTTTGCTATGGAGGTGAAGAAGGAGTTGAAGTAGGTTGAAATTTGTCATTTATCGTAGCAAATCTGATCATTAATGGTGAGAGCAATATTAGTGTTAGACGAATCCCTTGTCTTGTTGCTGTAGCCTGTTGTTTTTAGGTGCCTCCATAGTTTCTTTGGGTTATTCTGATATTCCTCTGCCTTATTGTGAAAATAATTAGTTTTCGCTGATTTTATTTTCCTACTTAGTTTATTCCTGGCCCTGTTGAACTCATGTTTCAGACCTTGATCCTGTCTATGTTTCGCTAGCCTTTTTAACAGATTGTCTCTGTGTTCCAGATGGTGTAGTATGTCATTGTTGATCCATGGGTCTGAACTTGCTTTAATTCGTATGTCTTTCAGAGGAGCTATTTCGTCTAGAATGTTTGTGATGATGGTTCTGAAGTCAACCCCTGCGTCATTAACGTTTGTACTTCCAAACACTGGAGACCAGTCTGTATTCCATAAAATGTCCAGAAATGTTTCTTTATTGTAGTTTCTGAGTGACCTTGTTTTGATAATCTTGTGATTCTCTAGGGTAATTTTTGTGGTTTTTCGTGTGCAATATGTGACAAAGTGATCACTTATCCCAGTCTGTATAACCCCTGATTGGGATATTTTGTCCTCTCTGTTACAGTTTATGTGGTCTATTATTGTGGCAGTGTTCTCAGAGATACGTGTGGGGGTTGTGATGAGTTGTTTGTGATTGTGCATTGTCAGTATATGCCTATATTCTCGTACAAGCCTATCATTTCGTTGTTTGTAACACAGGTTAAAATCCCCTAGTATGATGGATTCATTCCGAGGGTCTAGCGATGACAACGTTCGTTCAAATTTGGTCAAGAATTGTGTGTCGTCTGGTGGCCTATAGCATACCCCAATTGTGATGGGTCTTGTCCTCGGCAGGTGTAGATCGATCCACAGAGCTTCGTGATTTTCTACATGGAGGTCGGTCCTGGTTGTGTGTGTGAGGTTGTTTTTTACATACAGACATACTCCTCCCCCATGCCTATTGCGATCATTCCTAACCATATTGAAACCTTGAATGTTTATTTCACCATCGTTTATACTTGAATCCAGCCAGGTTTCTGTGATTGCAATTATTGAAGCTTTGGCCTTATTAGCTAACAAGTTTAATTCTGACAATTTATGGTACATTGATCTGGCGTTAATGTGGATAAGATGGAGCCCTTTGTTGGTGAACACTCTGTATTCATCTTTGATTTTGAATGTGTCCTGGCTGGATTCTGAGTTCTATCTATCTATCTATTGCCTGACGCCGTGATCCCCGAAGGGGTGGCCACGAACGAACCGCCCCCATGCACCTCTGTCCCCAGTCAGTCGACGCCCCTCCCCCCAACCAGCACCACCTTCGTTCATGTACTTCCTCACTCCATCCTTCCACCTCATATTCGGTCTATATTCGGTCTACCTCTCCCCCTCTGTGCCTCCACCTCGCTCTCATACACCCTCTTAGTCATTCTCTCGCTTTCCATACGTTCCATATGGCCGAACCATCTCAAGTTGTTCCTTTTCACACTTTCCAGCACATCTACCTCCACACCACCTCCTTCTTACTTCCTCATTAGTCTGTCTATCCCTCCATGTAACTCCGCACGCACTCCTTTAAGTAATTCATTTCCACTGCTCTCACTCTTGGTCTGAGTCTCTCAACCAACGTCCATGCTTCGCTTCCGTAAGTCAGTGTCGGGATTACCACACTGTCATGCAAGGACTTCTTCACTTCCATACTGACCACCCTATTTCTTGTTACTGCTTTTAGCGTTCCTACAACCCTCTTCCCCTGTTGTACCCTCTCCCGCACCTCTTCATCCATAGTCCCATCTTTACTCAACACACTGCCCAGATACTTAAAAGAGATTCTTAAAAAAGATTCTGAGTTGTTAATACTAATTGGTTCATTTACATTAATATTCGGTAATGAATGCAAGGCACATATGTTGCATAGGAATTCCCGTTCTTCACTGTTGGTCTTCTTAGAGATGCACTTCATGTGAGCTACAGTTTTACACTTAACACAGTTTATGATCCTTTGTTTTCTTGTTATGAGTGATTCACATATTTCACAAATGATTTTAGGACCCTTAATAGCTATTTCCCTACATTAATCGCATTCCACTTCTTTTCTGCTAGTAACGTAAGTACATCGATCGTGTACTGTTTCATTACAACTACTACATTGTGACGTTGTACTCCTTTTGTTGAATCCAATATCGCACACTATACATATTTTCCTGTTACTGTTCATCGTACGTCTGGCGGTGTGGTGATCAGCTGTGCGCCGTGAGCGGCTGATGGTGTGTGAGCGCGTGAGATGAGGACAGGTTGTGGCTCCCCCCTCCCACCCCTACCTGTATTTGTTGTTTTATGTCCTTGTTCTTGGCCGTTGTTGCTGTTACTTCATTGTCGATGTGTTTGCTAGAGCTTCCTGTTTGTTTGGGTGTTCTGGTTGCATGTTGTGTTACTTGGGTCACCGATATCTGTGGTAGTGATGATACAGTTGAGGGTAATGTTGAGTAGGTAGAATGTTGGCACTGTGCTGGCGGTTGCCCTGCGGTCTTGGTTGTGAGTTGGAGCGTGACGGGAGACTTGGGTGCCTGCTGGCCGAGTTTGTTATAACGAATTTTACTGCTAGGGACTGTTGAAATGTCGGTGTCTGCCTTACTTGTTTGGTGGTGAGGTTTCTTCAACGTTGAACTAGGGCCGGGGTTGGTCTCTACATCTCCGCAGCTAATTAGAGTGTAGCACAATAGGTGTTGTAGCGAGGTTGTGCCAGAGTATTTGCCCAGTCGCGGCGTCTTCCCGATATATGAAATAGACCAGGCAGGAATGGTGACAGAAATTTCACTCGTGTGTGATTTCTGTGTGACGAGGTCCCTCAATACTTGTTTAGTGTTGACCTGGTACACTACCGGTCTCCTCTGCACCTGTATATCAGCACAGCCCCTCAGGATGTTGAGAAGGATGATACATAGAGAGAGGGCTACGCCCGCACCCTTCATCCCTCCCGCCATTGCCACTTCAATGTTCCAGTCTAGTGAGTGAGACATGCGAAGCACCTATTCACGGCGTGTGTTTGTGTGTGTGTGTGTGTGTGTGTGTGTGTGTGTGTGTGAGAGGCTGCAAGGATATAATGTTGTGCATCCAGTGTGTGTGTGTGTGTGTGTGTGTGGGAGGCTGCAAGGAGATAATGTTGTTTATCCAGTGTGTGTGTGTGTGTGTGGCTGAAAGGAGATAATGTTGTTTATCCAGTGTGTGTGTGTGTGTGTGGGAGGCTGCAAGGAGATAATGTTGTTTATCCAGTGTGTGTGTGTGTGTGTGTGTGCATGTGTGGGAGGCTGCAAGGAGATAATGTTGTTTATCCAGTGTGTGTGTGTGTGTGTGTGTGTGTGTGTGGGAGGCTGTAAGGAGATAATGTTGTTTATCCAGTGTGTATGTGTGTGTGTGTGTGTGTGTGTGTGTGTTTGTGTGTGTGTGGGAGGATGCAAGGAGATAATGTTGTTTATCCAGTGTGTGTGTGTGTGTGTGAGTGAGGCTGCAAGGAGATAATGTTGTTTATCCAGTGTGTTTGTGTGTGTGTGTGTGTGTGTGTGTGTGTGTGAGGCTGCAAGGAGATAATGTTGTTTATCCAGTGTGTGTGTGTGTGTGTGTGTGGGAGGCTGCAAGGAGATAATGTTGTTTATCCAGTGTGTGTGTTTTTTTTGTTTTTTTTCTATATTCCAACTACTTCCTCTCGGGCATAGGCTGATAGCCTTTACACTCTACCACTGAACACGGTGAGGCCCGTGAGGTCTTGTTCCAGTCTAGGGAGTGAGACATGCGAAGCACCTATTCACGGCTCGAACCCAACTCCATCTCTGAAGGTGCTTCGCCTCTGCGCCTCACAGTCACACTCCCCAGGCTCGGACCCTCACTCTCAGAATGCCACCCATTGAGCAATTAACTCACTAGGCATTGCCCCCCTGTAGCATATTTTGAATATGGGAATATTCATACAGTGCTATTTAATCAGGGAACAATGAGGGTATTTTGTTTTGGCATTTCTGTGTGCTGTGGTAATGCACTGAAACTAGGTACAGCACAAATTCCATCCCAATAATATCTTCCCATTGATATATTGGGATTCGAACCCGGTCATTGGGTTACCAGTCCAGTAGCAAGACCACTCTGCCACACCTCCCCTATGTGTGTGTGAGTGTGTGTGTCTGTGTTGTGTGGGAGGCTGCAAGGAGATAATGTTGTTTATCCAGTCTGTGTGTGTGTGTGTGTGTTTATCCAGTGTATGTGTGTGTTTGTGTGTATGTGTGTGTGTGGCTGTATGTGCGTGTGTGTGTGGGAGGCTGCAAGGAGATAATTTTGTTTATCCAGTGTGTGTGTGTGTGTCTGTGTGTGTGTTTGTGTGTATGTGTGTGTGTCTGTATGTGTGTGTGTGTGTTTGTCTGTATGTACTTACTCTAGTTGTACTTACTCTAGTTGTATTGCGGGAGTGAGCATGCTCGTTATTTCCCGCCTCCTATATGTGTAGGTGTTATATGTATCGTTGGAATGGCTGTGGATGTGTGTGTAGTCTGTATTTTTAGCCAATTGGCGACATCGGAAATGAAGGCTTAGGGTGGATCTGTATGGTACCATTCTCACTATAGACGGTACCGTCTCGCCCGAAGGCTTAGGTAGCCATCAGCTTAGGTGAACCATATGATACCCATCTCGCCTTGTACCATTTTTGCCAACCCCAGATAGGACGTCACAACGTCGTCCACTTATTCCAGGTACCTATTTACAGCTTGGTGAACTGAGGCTAACACATGAAAGGAGACAAGCCCAATTTGTCTCCGCCCGGCCGGGGGATTGAACCCCGACCCCTCGTGTGTGAGACGAGAGCGCTACCTACTAGGCTACGGGCTGTGTATTTAAAATAGTAGAAGTAGTAGACTGTGGTATGGTTTAGGTTTAGCTGTTATTAGTTGAAAGTTCATCCTATCAATTCGACAAGCCATTAGGATTCGAACCTGCCACCTCAAAGTGTGACCTTCCACAGACAGATGCCCACCACTTTTATCCACTTGGCCACCGCAACCATGTATGTGTGTGTTTGTGTGTGTCTCTATGTGTGTGTGTGTGTGTCTGTATGTGTCTGTGTGTTCGTTTGTGTGTATTTATGTTTGTTTGTGTGTGTGTTTTTGTGTTTGTTATAACAACAATGCTAATTATGATAATCGTAATGATATCAATAAAAGTAAGTGGCATTTAAGATTTGTACCCAATGGCTGAAACATTACCAAAAAACACATTATTATACGCATATGTGATTATTAACTTATATCTGTTAAATATGCCTAGAATAATAGAAGTTTGTGTGTTTGTATTTTCTATTGGATTATCAGGAAAACATGGCGCATTTGAATGGATAAACGAAAATGGGAAAATATGGTCGTTTGACAATTAGAAGTAAAAATGTTAAGACCTTTCGTGCCATTTAGGTGTCGATTATTTCCTGGCGAACCATAGCGAGGCTGTAATTTAAGAGGGGCAGGGACATTTTTCTACCGAAAAAATTTACAAATTGATCTTGAAAGGGGGTCAAGGGGGGTGAAATATTATGTTTGATGGAGGTCTAGAGAACAAACTAAAACCCTTCCCTTAACCCCCTTGAGGATCTGAGACGCATATTAAAATTTGATTTTGGTTATCACTAGACGGTGTTATGCAATTTAGGAAGGATATCTAGGAATCAAAGGGGTAAATACTATCTCGAATAACTCCTTAGCTCCCACAAGTTCACCCTAAGTTGAAAAAGTCGTCTAATGATAGCCAGCATACAGTCAAAACGCGTCATGATCCTCAATGGGTTAATTTGGTGTGTATATCCTGCCTTTGAGATCAGTCCTCGTTTTTCCCTCTGATATTTTCCCCTCTTCTATCACGTCAGTATTTCCCTTTTTCCTCATAACCACTCGGCATCCTCGTTTTAAACACAATTTTCACTTCCATTCCTATACCCGAACACGGCCGGTTTTTGTGCTCGCTTGTTATTTATTTTGTTTATATAATTTTATTTTATTGCTTATTTTTTTGGCGTATGGAGTTTTTAACCGCCTACACTTGTACTGTATTTGTTTACTTGTTGGGATTATAAGTATAAACAATATTTAAAACACGGCAAAATGGAGAATATTTATTGATTCATCTCCTACAGTTACGATCTGTATCGAATTGATATTATACCATATTATTAACCCCGTCATTACAGGCGAAGTCTTTGTAATGTTATTAATGCGACTGAGGCGATTTAATTCAGTTTAAAAAAGACCTCCAGCAACCAACAGGCTTGGAACTATCTCACTTAAAAAACCTTTTTACTACCATAGATCCTTCTTAAACTGCACAAAATAGTCTGAACATAGCTAGAATTAAATAAAAAAGATGTCGCCAGTACAGAAGGGGTTAATTGGGTTGTTTGTTCAGTATGAAGAATGAACAAGCAGATACTTGGTCACACTAACTCCGTTAATACATAAAAATTTACACAATTTAAGTAAAGATATACACCTAACTATATACTCGTATTTCCAACCCTTATCAATAATCCTCCATGCCAGACTATTGAAGTCAAGATATACATCTATTATACTCGTATAAACAACCAATACCAATAATCCACCATGCCAGACTATTGAAGTAAAGATATACATCTATTATACTCGTATAAACAACCAATGCCAATAATCCACCATGTCAGACTATTGAAGTAAAAATATACATCTATTATACTCGTATAAACAACCAATACCAATAATCAACCATGTCAGACCCACCTTCACGATCACCAGCAGGTACCTCTCGCATCCACATTGGTCTGAGTAAACGATGGACAAAAACCAGACAGAGCTCTTCCAATTATAGAACATTGGTATAAAGTATAAGCCCTTAGCAGTCGATGGAAAAATAAGACTAGCCCTTATAGCAGTCGATGGAAAAATAAGACTAGCCCTTATAGCAGTCGATTGAAAAATATGGCCAACATAGATTGGCCGAACTGCAATCCGTAGCTGCCTCGCCACTCGGTCGAATTAGGGTAAACATAAGAAATAACATAAAAAAGTGATGAAGGCTGGATGTGAGAAACGTTTGGGCAGGGAAAACGTTTGCCTGGTGCGGTAATGTGTTTTGCCAGGGGTAAAATACAAAAGACAAAAAGTGGGGCTTAAAGGTGGGGATAGCATGGCGGGGGAGACAGCTGGGTATGGAGGCAGAGGAGCGAGATAAAAGAGTAGGAATGAGATGAAAGAGGCGAAGAAGATGAGAAGACGAGGAGAAGACAAAGAGAAGACAATGTGAAGAAAAAAGATAAGACAATGAGAAGAAGAAGGAAAGGCAACGAGAAGAAGAGAAGATAACGAGAAGGACAAGAGAAGCCAACGAGAAGGAAGAGAGAAGTCAGTGTGAAGGAAAAGAGAAGGCAACGAGATGGAAGAGAGGAGACAGTGTGAAGGAAAAGAGAAGGCAACGAGATGGAAGAGAGAAGACAGTGTGAAGGAAAAGAGAAGGCAACGAGAAGGAAGAGAGAAGACAGTGTAAAGGAAAAGTGAAGGCAACGAGATGGAAGAGAGAAGACAGTGTGAAGGAAAAGACAAGCCAACGACATGGAAGAGAGAAGACAGTGTGAAGGAAAAGAGAAGCCAACGAGAAGGAAGAGAGAAGACAGTGTGAAGGAAAAGAGAAGGCAACGAGATGGAAGAGAGAAGACAGTGTGAAGGAAAAGAGAAGCCAACGAGATGGAAGAGAGAAGACAGTGTGAAGGAAAAGAGAAGCCAACGAGAAGGAAGAGAGAAGACAGTGTGAAGGAAAAGAGAAGGCAACGAGATGGAAGAGAGAAGACAGTGTGAAGGAAAAGAGAAGCCAACGAGAAGGAAGAGATAAGACAGTGTGAAGGAAAAGAGAAGGCAACGAGATGGAAGAGAGAAGATAGTGTGAAGGAAAAGAGAAAGCAACGAGATGGAAGAGAGAAGACAGTGTGAAGGAAAAGAGAAGGAAGAGAGAAGACAGTGTGAAGGAAAAGAGAAGGCAACGAGATGGAAGAGAGAAGACAGTGTGAAGGAAAAGAGAAAGTAACGAGATGGAAGAGAGAAGACAGTGTGAAGGAAAAGAGAAGGCAACGAGATGGAAGAGAGAAGACAAGAAAAAGCGAAATCAACGAGAAGGAAGAGAGAAGACAGTGTGAAGGCAAAGAGAAGGCAACGAGATGGAAGAGAGAAGACAGTGTGAAGGAAAAGAGAAGGCAACGAGATGGAAGAGAGAAGACAGTGTGAAGGAAAAGAGAAGGCAATGAGATGGAAGAGAGAAGACAGTGTGAAGGAAAAGAGAAGGCACCGAGATGGAAGAGAGAAGACAGTGTGAAGGAAAAGAGAAGGCAACGAGATGGAAGAGAGAAGACAGTGTGAAGGAAAAGAGAAGGCACCGAGATGGAAGAGAGAAGACAGTGTGAAGGAAAAGAGAAGGCAACGAGATGGAAGAGAGAAGAAGGTGTGAAAGAAAAGAGAAGGCAACGAGATGGAAGAGAGAAGACAGTGTGAAGGAAAAGAGAAGGCAACGAGAAGGAAGAGAGAAGACAGTGTGAAGGAAACGAGAAGGCAACGAGATGGAAGAGAGAAGACAGTGTGAAGGAAAAGAGAAGGCAACGAGATGGAAGAGAGAAGACAGTGTGAAGGAAAAGAGAAGGCAACGAGATGGAAGAGAGAAGACAGTGTGAAGGAAAAGAGAAGGCAACGAGATGGAAGAGAGAAGACAGTGTGAAGGAAAGAGAAGGCAACGAGATGGAAGAGAGAAGACAGTGTGAAGGAAAAGAGAAGGCACCGAGATGGAAGAGAGAAGACAGTGTGAAGGAAAAGAGAAGGCAACGAGATAGAAGAGAGAAGACAGTGTGAAGGAAAAGAGAAGGCAACGAGATGGAAGAGAAGACAGTGTGAAGGAAAAGAGAAGGCAACGAGATGGAAGAGAGAAGACAGTGTGAAGGAAAAGAGAAGGCAATGAGATGGAAGAGAGAAGACAGTGTGAAGGAAAAGAGAAGGCACCGAGATGGAAGAGAGAAGACAGTGTGAAGGAAAAGAGAAGGCAACGAGAAGGAAGAGAGAAGACAGTGTGAAGGAAAAGAGAAGGCACGAATGGAAGAGAGAAGACAGTGTGAAGGAAAAGAGCAACGAGAAGGAAGAGAGAAGACAGTGTGAAGGAAAAGAGAAGGCAACGAGATGGAAGAGAGAAGACAGTGTGAAGGAAAAGAGAAGGCAACGAGATGGAAGAGAGAAGACTGTGTGAAAGAAAAGAGAAGGCAACGAGATGGAAGAGAGAAGACAGTGTGAAGGAAAGAGAGCCAACGAGAAGGAAGAGAAGACAGTGTGAAGGAAAAGAGAAGGCAACGAGGTGGAAGAGAGAAGACTGTGTGAAAAGAAGGCAACGATGGAAGAGAGAAGACAGTGTGAAGGAAAAGAGAAGCCAACGAGAAGGAAGAGAGAAGACAGTGTGAAGGAAAAGAGAAGGCAACGAGGTGGAAGAGAGAAGACAGTGTGAAGGAAAAGAGAAGGCAATGAGATGGGAGAGAGAAGACAGTGTGAAGGAAAATAGAAGGCAACGAGATGGAAGAGAGAAGAGTGTGAAGGAAAAGAAGGCAATGAGATGGAAGAGAAGACAGTGTGAAGGAAAAGAGAAGCCAACGAGAAGGAAGAGAGAAGACAGTGTGAAGGACAAGAGAAGGCAACGAGATGGAAGAGAGAAGACAGTGTGAAGGAAAAGAGAAGGCAACGAGAAGGAAGAGAGAAGACAACGAGAAGAAAAAGATAAGACGAGAAGCAAAAAGAATACAAAGCGAAGATATATATTATACCGGTATATAATATATATATATATATATATATATATATATATATATATCATATATATATATATATATTTTTACAGTATATATATATATATATATATATATTATAATATATTATATTATATATATATATATATATATAACAGTATATAATATATATAATATATATATTATATATTATATATATATATATCTGAAATACGGAGCCCTGTATGATTATTTAAGAGTTAGAATTCAGAGTTGAAGGAGTGCCAAATTACCCAGGCGGCGAAGCAGACTAGCGAGCGACTGAGCGAGTGGGAAACCAGCTCGTCCGCATACCAGCAAACAAGCCTTCACACCTGCGTGCGTCATAGGGGACCCTGCAAACTACTTCGATTACCCGACGCTATGACGATAATCGACGCCAGGGGACTCCATTGGACCACGCACCTACTACGTAACTCGAGGAGCTGTGATTGAGGCGCGCACCCCCCCCCCCCCCCCCCCCACCTCCTGATTCGTTCCTACACCATCATTGTTTAGTACATAAGACCCGAGTAGTGGGCATTCAAATCAGTCTCATTTGGAGTTGGGAAGGTGAACTTGCAGCTGGAGGAAGACGGGGTGAAGTATTATAATGGGATTATGACTGTCAGTCAGATTATATAAGTGTGTGTTAAGTGTGTTCGGTGTAAACATTTACGTTATATTGGTTGGTGAGATATGTGATTGGGAATTAACGTTAACGCTACTATTATGTTCTTAACTAGTTTAGTTGACTGACTTGTGGACAAAAGCAATTCTTCAAGTAATTGGGTTATGATAAAAGTAATACTATTGTTCTATATTAAGACTTACGAGTTCTTTCATTTTCTTTTAATTAAGCTTACATTGCTTAACGGTGCTTAGTACGGTGATACTATTGTCTCTTATTAATAATATCGCCTTAGACTAACATGGCTGTTTTAATGTTACTTCTAGTGATTTCCTAAGCTGAAGAAAATTCTTTTAGCTTCAAAATATTATTTTGCTTTTCATATTATGTGAGTGAGACATGAATCGAATCTATGAAGCGATCCTGTAACTTAATTTACTCATAATCAAACCTCAATGTTCCGTGGTTAAGAAATACATTTAACTAATTATTAAATATATATCTAACTTTTTATGTGACTTTGATATTAATCCTGATGATAATAATAATATAATACTATTAACGTAGGACAAGAACCAAGAATAATAACTACATTAAATATAAATAAAAGGACATATAAGAAAACTATCTATTCATTTAAAAAAGGGTAAGAGACAGAAATATTCTTACCTTAATATTTATCTTTCAAGACTTGATATATAATTAATAGTCCTTCTTTAGATATAACTTATTCGGTTCATAACCATAGCCTACTAAGCTTCGGTTAAATAATAATTATTTATAAATACTACATGACTTTAATTAGTTTAAGTATTTTTCCATAATTAAAGAGTATCAGTCAATAAAGGATACCAAGTCCTAAGATCCAAAAGGAAAGGAAGCAACAACAGGAAATAATTTTATTAGATTTTACTTGTTTTGCCTTCAGCTGACTGATACCTTAAAATATATCTCTGTGCTATCTAGATTCATCAAGTTAACCACTTGAGGATCAAGATACGTAACAATATATATATATATATATATATAATTATATATACATAAAAAAAAATATATATATATATATATATATATATATATATATATATATATATATATGTATATATATATATATATATATATACATATATATACATATAGTGTTTGTACACTCAGGGAAAATAATATTTTCTTATATATAAAACTAAGCTGTCTACAGGTCGAATTAATTATACCGGGCTCATAACATTGCTTATGATGTTCAATCATAAATAATTAAAGATCATATACCCACCATAACAAGCACAATACCTCAATTACAACCAGTGACACTTGAATGAAATAGAAATCCCTAACTCCTAATTAACCTAATTAAGGTTGCCAATGAATCAAAAAATAATCCTAAAGCTTTTTACCAACTATATAAATCCAAGGTTAGAGATGTAATTGGTCCCCTTAAAACTTCGATAGGAGAAATGACAGAAAATGATTTAGAAATGTGCAGTACATTAAATAGTCAATTTCTTTCCGTTTTCACTAATGGAAATTTGGCACAGTTTCCAGAAGTCCGTAAGGTATATAGCGATAGTATAGAACATAGGTTAAGTACGGTTACTATAAGTAGAAATGATGTGCTTAAGGAAATTGACAGACTGAAACCTCATAAATCGCCTGGTCCTGATGAGTTATGTTGAGTATTAAAAGAATGTAGGGATGAGTTAAGTTACCCATTAACATTTTTATTTAACAAGTCATTGGAGACAGGTATAATTCCAGAAGCTTGGAAGCTTGCAAACGTACTTCCGATCTTCAAAAAAGGTGACAAATCAATAGCATCCAATTACCGCCCCTTTAGTCTTACATCAATCATAGGAAAGCTACTAGAGTCAATTATTGCTAGTAAAATTATAAACCACTTAGGTACATTTAATTTAATAAATTCTTCTCAGCATGGATTCACTAAGGGACGTTCTTGCCTTACTAATTTGCTTAGTTTTTTCTCAGAGGTATATGAAGCAGTTGATAATGACAAGTCATATGATATAATATATTTAGATTTCAGTAAAGCTTTCGACAGAGTCCCCCATGAGAGATTGATGAGAAAGGTTGAGGCGCATGGAATAGGTGGGGCGTTGTTGGGATAGCTTAGGTCATGGCTAATTGGTAGGAAGCAGAGAGTCAGCATAAATGGTACGAAGTCAGAATGGGGAGCAGTCAAAAGTGGTGTCCCCCAGGGATCTGTATTAGGTCCTCTGTTGTTTTTTATATACATAAATGACCTTGATTAAGGTATAACTAGTAGGATAAGTAAATTTGCAGACGATACCAAAATGGGGAGAACAATTGATTCAGATAGAGATATAGAGTGCCTCCAAAGGGATCTAGATACCTTACACGAATGGTCAGTAAATTGGCAGATGAAGTTTAACATTGACAAATGCAAGGTATTAAAGATAAGGAAGATGCATGCAAATGTTAAATATATACTAGCTAATATGGAATTAGAAAACTCGAATTGTGAGAAAGATCTAGGTGTGTTTGTTAGCAATGATTTGAAGCCTAGACAACAGTGTATAAGCGTTCGAAACAAGGCAAACAGGATTCTCGGGTTCATCTCTAGGAGTGTGAGTAACAGAACTGCTGATGTTATCTTAAAACTTTACTTGTCATTAGTGAAACCCCATATGGATTATGCTGTTCAATTTTGGTGTCCTTATTACAGAATGGACACAGATTCATTGGAGAGAGTACAACGTAGAATGACAAAAATGATCCATAATATTAGAAATCTTCCGTATAGAGAAAGGTTGAAGAAATTAGGCTTACATTCGTTAGAGAGACCCACAGTTAGAGGGGATATGATAGTGGTGTTCAAGTGGGATTAACAAAGGGGACATGACAAATGTACTAAAGCTCAGTGATAGCGAAAGAACTCGTACCAATGGTTTCAAATTAGATAAATTTCGTTTCAGAAAAGATATAGGCAAATATTGGTTTGGTAACAGAGTTGTAGATGGGTGGAATGGACTACCAAGTGCTATAGTGGGATGAAAAACGATAGCGAGCTTTAAAATAAAATTGGATAAGCATATGGACGAGAAGGGTTGGGTGTGAAGGGGGATCAGCAGGGTTGGGCCAATCAGCGCTCTGCATACCCCCATAATCCTGCGTTAATCTCTAACCGTTTTGGTAAGATGATCCTCAGGGTATTAGAGTGTTGAGCCTATAATTGAGCTTTGTAATTGGGATTGTGTGGGACAGGGATCTGCCTTGCTTAGGCCAATCGGCTTTCTGCAGACTCCCATTTTCTTATGTTCTTATGTTACCTCCCTCACAAAGAGATTGATAAGAGAAGCGAAACTAAATCTAAACCCTAATACAATAATTTAAAACCTAATACCATTCACCAAACGATAAACCAAAAACAAAATCACATTAGCAAACTTACAAATTATTGCTGGCAAAATAGCTCTAACAACTAAAATTTGTTACGATCCAGGTTCTCAAAGACACAGAGCTCTTCAACATTGGACTAGATAATGGCAAAAAGCAACAACGGTAACACTAGATCCAACCCCTGCCTTAACCCTCCTGGCCCGGTTGTCATTTTAAAATGACACCACGAATTAAGGGCAGGAGCCCGGCTGTCATTTTAAAATCTGTAAGCTTGAAAGCCTATTCAGCTTGGTCTGAACGCCGTGCGTCCGACGCATGTAAACAAAGCCTATCGTTACGTCACCGCACCTCCGAAAGCAAGAAAGAGAAGACTCGTTTGTTATTGTATGTCTGTATGTCGTTGTTTCAGTAGTGAAAAGATCGTCATACTGCTAACATCGCCTGCAAGTGCTCTCCACTGAAATCGTCATCACAACTGAACCAGTTGACATAGAGAGCTCTACTCAACGCCAGTCTACAGATTGGAAACTATATTTTATAGATGCGGGGAAATTTCTAGCAGTTAAACTAAACAAAAATACGGTAGCCTAGGCCTAGACGTTTTTCGGCCCATATCGCCCGGTAGCCCACACTGTCATTTTGAGAGCCCCCGCCAAGGGGTTAAACAGTGGAAAGCAAACCACCATTACCGCCCGAGTCGTGCCTGGACAACGAGGTATCCTATGACTCGGTAACTGGTGCACACACACTAGGCTGACGCTCAATGAAACAGCCTATTCTCAAACAGTAAAAGATTACTCGATTATGTTACACAAAGAAAAGATAGTTAACGTGATTAATTAACGTTACGGTAGATACTCAATAACTGGCACTCCTGTATTAAAGAAATTGCAATGCTAGTCCTGCAACATCAACTGGAAACTTCTGAAATAAGTCTGATGCTGGGAAGATGTTCGTAAAGAATCTTGAACAATTATAATGCAGAATACGGGTCACAATAAATGCTAGGACATATAGTAATAATAGGCAGGCGAATAATAAAGACTGCGCAAAGGTAGTACTGCTCGACAACTAAAGAAATGCTTCGTGACACAACGCAACAGCCTACTCGGGTTGTGCAACTCAACAACAACCTCAGCTCAAAAGTGCAGTGAATAATAATGCTGCATACATATAATAATGGGGCTTATCTCTAACCAGTGTCTGCTCAGTTAATAAAGTCTAGCTGGGGTATCAAGGCAGGGCAACAATGGGCGAGCATGCGGCTCGTAGCCTAACATTGTCCTAGGGTGGTATAATGAAGATTACGTTATATGACGGGGATGCTCTCTTGATAAATCTAGGTCTCTAGTACCTAGCTCTATGCTGGCGATTCCTCAGAAGTCAACACAAAGAGGCAGCACTATGTTGTGAGGGATAAGCTATGGCCCTCTCACACCACAGCGCAGTGCTCGCAAAGTAAACCAACCCGAAGACAACTTAGGCTCCCACAGTACCTGTCGATGTCGTGCAGAGCTTTGCTAACACTGCACACATCGGAGACAACGACACAGTAACCTTACCCCGAGTCTAGCTCTAGATAACCAAGCAGAATCACTCAACACCTTGCAAGGGAGACATATACCGGTCTACAACCTTCCCGAGAGAGGACACATACGGAAAAGTCCGTCTCTCTAAACCTCAATAAAGCATAATACCTCCTTAACCTAATACATGGAAATATCTGAGAGCTTCGCGTACAATACGACTGGTCGACGGTGAACGTCTATGCTGACCCAGAAGGGATGTTGAGTTTAATAAAGATTAGAGAATGAGAAAGGAGAAGTCGAGAGAGAGAATAGTATGCCAAAGTAGCGAGTATGGGGGACAGAATTGCAAAGGATGCAGGTGATACGCATGTCAGGCAAGATCTGAGCTGGTACCGAACACGAGGCCAGCGACGGGAAGGGACTAGTTGACCATCCTGCCGCCAACAGCCGTCAGCGCCCAAGCGAGACCCTTCATAGCTCACTACTACGCTTGCTGGGTGTACTCCGTCACACTCTCTCGCCCCCCCTCGCCTCCCACACAAGCAACATTTATATTATAGCGAATATAAAATATAAGGCAGCGGCCATCAGACCAAAATAAAGACCACTTTCTAACGACTGTCCTGTGGCAACACGACACTAATGAAATACGCAGATCATTCTAGGAAAACTGTAGCCTATCCCCCCATCCTGGCGAGCGCCAGCGAGCTGCAATGCCCCACGCAACCATTCTGCTAACGCCGGGAGGCGACACCCCCCCCCCCCCCCAAGATATGGGACAACTCAACCATGGTCCCATATCTTTGATAAAACATGCAGAATTGTTCGCTAAAATCTGCCACTCCTAACCACTCCGCCACTCATGGAATGCAAGCTCAGTCTCCTCCAAAAAAAAATATATATATTTTATATAAAAAAAATCTTATCACCATTCCCAAATATAATACATTAATTCATAACATTGTGCTCCTAGAGCGAGCTTCCTACTAATCACAGCCTTCTGAGGGAAGCAAGCACCGGTTCCTCAGAAATTTAGCTATAACATACTTAACTTAACAAATTTAACTATTTAAGAAAGAGTTTTTTATCGAGATTTTCATTGTTTTTTGTAATGTTGTAATTTTAGGCTTGCTACTATAGATGTAGCCCTAATTTTTCTTCTAATCAAGCCAACAACTTCCTACCTGCCCTGTGGCTGACCCTACCGCTGGATGGCTACAACCAACGCGAGCCAACAAGCAACCAGCCGCAAAAAATCCCCGGGCGAGCCAAGACAGCAGGGCTATACCAACATACTGTGGTAGCCTACCCCTTATCCTCCACACCGCGACAGGACAGTCCGCAATCACATTCCTCACAACCGGCAATAGGCGAATTTCTAAGTTGTACTCATTGCACAAGAGCGACCATCTGGTCAGCCTCATATTCCGGTTGTGGAAATTGATTGAGGAATGTAAGCGGGTGTTGGTCGGTATACACTTACCACGACTGACGCCATATGCTGAACATAGACCTCAAAGTGTCTGAGCGGCTAACAACGATTGCCAGCAAGTTCCTTTTCAAGAACCGAATAGTTTTTTCTGTGCTGAATTAAAATTTCTTTGAAACTAAAACTGACTGGATGCTCCAGACCTTCCTCGTCTGTCCTGCAAAAGTACGGCACCCCAGCCCCTACTCCGCTGGCATCAGTCGCCAACTGAAATGATCGTTTCCAAAATCCGGGGCCCTGAGGATAATGGTGAGTGCCCATAAAAGGTGTTTTCAACTACTCGAAACGCCTGCTCACACTCAGGTGCCCAGCGGAAACTTTTTAATCTTTAGCTAGTAGAATCTGTCAAAGGAGCTAACAACAGTAGAATAGCCCTCATTATAAAGCGGCGGTAATAACCCAATCAATCATGCCCAAAAA
This sequence comes from Paralithodes platypus, assembly GCA_032716605.1. Taxonomy (NCBI): domain Eukaryota; kingdom Metazoa; phylum Arthropoda; class Malacostraca; order Decapoda; family Lithodidae; genus Paralithodes; species Paralithodes platypus. The sequence continues at coordinate 36,584,125 of CM064544.1, forward strand.
TCTCCATGATCTGCCGCTTGGTGGTCGGCCTGGGGAACAAGTCGATAGCCTGTATCTTCTGTTGGGGCGGGCTCACCTG
>CM064544.1:36584303-36708800 GCA_032716605.1 Paralithodes platypus
TTTGTATAGGGGGGTGTTTTGTATAGGGTGTGTTTTGTATAGGGGTGTTTTGTATAGGGGTGTTTTGTATAGGGGTGTTTTGTATAGGGGTGTTTTGTATAGGGGTGTTTTGTATAGGGGTGTTTTGTCTCGGGGTGTTTTGTATAGGATGAGTTTTGTATAGGGGTGTTTTGTATAGGGGTGTTTTGTATGGGGTGTGTTTTGTATAGGGTTTTTTTTGTATAGGGGTGTTTTGTTTAGGGGTGTTTTGTATAGGGGTGTTTTGTTTTGTATAGGCTGTGTTTTGTCTAGGGTGTGTTTTGTATAGGGTTGTTTTGTATAGGGGTGTTTTGTCTCGGGTGTTTTGTATAGAGGTGTTTTGTATAGGGGTGTTTTGTATAGGGTGTGTTTTGTATAGGGTGTGTTTTGTATAGAGTGTTTTGTATAGGGGTGTTTTGTATAGGGGTGTTTTGTATAGGGGTGTTTTGTATAGGGGTGTTTTGTATATGGTGTTTCGTGTAGGGGTGTTTTGTATATGGTGTTTTGTGTACTGGTGATTTGTATAGGGTGTTTTGTATCGGGGTGTTTTGTATAGGGGTGTTTTGTGTAGTGGTGTTTTGTCTCGGGGGTTTTTTGTATAGGGGTGTTTTGTCTCGGGGTGTTTTGTATCGGGTGTTTTGTCTAGGGGTGTTTTGTAGGGTGTTTGTGTGGTGTTTTGTCTCGGGTGTTTTGTCTCGGGTGTTTGTATCGGGGTGTTTTGTCTAGGTGTTTTGTATCGGGGTGTTTTGTATAGGTGTTTTTGTCTCGTTTTTGTATGGGTGTTTTGTCTCGGGGTGTTTTTGTCTCGGGGTGTTTTGTATAGGGTGTTTTTTGGGGTGTTTTGTGTATCGGGTGTTTTGTATAGGGTGTGTTTTGTCTCGGTGTGTTGTCTGTGTTTTGTAGGGGTGTTTTGTCTCGGTGTGTTTTGTATCGGGTGTGTTTGTCTCGGGTGTGTTTTTGTCTCGGGTGTTTTGTCGGGGGTTTTTGTCTCGGTGTGTTTTGTCTCGGGGTGTTTTGTCTCGGGTGTGTTTTGTGGTGTTTTGTCTCGGGGTGTTTTGTCTCGGGTGTGTTTTGTCGGTGTTTTGTCTCGGGTGTGTTTGTCTCGGGTGTTTTGTCTCGGGTGTGTTTGTCTCGGGTGTTTTGTATAGGGTGTTTTGTCTCGGGGTGTTTTTGTCTCGGGGTGTTTTGTCTAGGGGTGTTTTGTATCGGGGTGTTTTGTCTCGGGGTGTTTTGTCTCGGGGTGTTTTGTCTCGGTGTTTTGTCTCGGTGTTTTGTTTTTGTTTTTTGTCTCGGGGTGTTTTGTCTCGGGTGTGTTTTGTCTCGGGGTGTTTTGTATCGGGGTTTTGTATCGGGGTGTTTTGTCTCGGGGTGTTTTGTCTCGGGTGTGTTTTTTTTGTCTCGGTTTTTGTCTGTTTTGTGGGGTGTTTTGTCTCGGGGTGTTTTGTCTCGGGGTGTTTTGTCTCGGGGTGTTTTGTCTCGGGTGTGTTTTGTCTCGGGTGTTTGTCTCGGGTGTTTTGTCTCGGTGTTTTGTCTCGGGTGTTTTGTCTCGGGGTGTTTTGTCTCGGGTGTTTTGTTGGGTTGTCTGTGGTTTGTCTCGGGGTGTTTTGTCTCGGGTGTTTTGTCTCGGGTGTTTTGTCTCGGGTGTTTTTTTGTGGGTGTGTTTTGTCTCGGGGTGTTTTGTCTCGGGTGTTTTGTCTCGGGTGGTTTTTGTCTCGGGTTTTTTTGTCTCGGGTGTTTTGTCAGGGTGTTTTGTATCTCGGGTGTTTTGTCTCGGGTGTTTTGTCTCGGGGTGTTTTGTCTCGGGTGTGTTTTGTATAGGGGTGTTTGTCTCGGGTGTTTTGTCTCGGGTGTTTTTTGTCTCGGGGTGTTTTGTCTGGTGTTTTGTCTCGGGTGTTTTGTCTCGGGTGTGTTTGTCTCGGGGTGTTTTGTCTCGGGTGTTTTGTATCGGGGTGTTTTGTCTCGGGGTGTTTTGTATCGGTGTGTTTTGTCGGGGGTGTTTTGTCTCGGGTGTTTTTGTCTCGGGTGTTTTGTATAGGGTGTTTTGTCTCGGGGTGTTTTGTCTCGGGTGTGTTTTGTTGGTGTTTTGTCTCGGGGGTGTTTTGTCTCGGGTGTTTTGTCTCGGGGTTTTTTGTCTCGGGTGTTTTGTGTGTTTGTCTCGGGTGTGTTTGTCTCGGGGTGTGTTTTTGTTTGTTTTGTCTCGGGGTGTTTTGTCTCGGGGTGTTTTGTGGGTGTGTTTTGTCTCGGGTGTGTTTTGTCTCGGGTGTTTGTCTCGGGGTGTTTTGTCTCGGGGTGTTTTGTCTCGGGGTGTTTGTTTGTGTTTTTGTCTCGGTGTTTTGTCTCGGGGTGTTTTGTCTCGGGGTGTTTTGTCTCGGTGTTTTTTGTCTCGGGGTTTTTGTCTCGGGTGTTTTGTCTCGGGTGTTTTGTCGGGTGTGTTTTGTCTCGGGGTGTTTTGTCTCGGGGTGTTTTGTCTCGGGTGTTTTGTCTCGGGGTGTTTTGTCTCGGGTGTTTTGTCTCGGGTGTTTGTATAGGGTGTGTTTGTGGGTGTTTTGTATAGGGTGTTTTGTGGGGTGTTTTGTATCGGGTGTTTTGTCTCGGGTGTGTTTTGTATCGGGTGTTTTTGTAGGGTGTTTTGTCTCGGGGTGTTTTGTCTCGGGTGTTTTGTCTCGGGTGTTTGTTTTTGGGTGTTTTGTATCGGGGTGTTTTGTCTCGGGTGTTTGTCTCGGGTGTTTTGTCTCGGGTGTTGTATCGGGTGTTTTGTCTGGGTGTTTTGTCTGGTGTTTTGTATAGGGGTGTTTGTAGGGGTGTTTTGTCTCGGGTGTGTTTGTTGTTTTTGTCTCGGGGTGTTTTGTCTCGGGTGTTTTGTCTCGGGTGTTTTGTCTCGGGTGTTTTGTCTCGGGTGTTTTGTCTCGGGTGTTTTGTAGGGTGTTTTGTCTCGGTGTTTTGTCTCGGGTGTTTTGTCTCGGTGTTTTGTCTCGGGTGTTTTGTCTCGGGTGTTTTGTCTCGGGTGTTTTGTCTCGGGTGTTTTTGTCTCGGGTGTTTTGTCTCGGGGGTGTTTGTCTCGGGGTGTTTTGTCTCGGGTGTTTTTGTCTCGGGTGTTTTGTCTCGGGGTGTTTTGTCTCGGGTGTGTTTTGTCTCGGGGGTGTTTTGTCTCGGGGGTTTTTTGTCGGGGTGTTTTGTCTTCGGTGTTTTGTCGGGTGTCTGTGTTTGTCTCGGGGTGTTTTGTCTCGGTTGTGTGGGTGTTTTTGTCTCGGGTGTTTTGTCTCGGGGTGTTTTGTATCGGGGGGTGTTTTGTCTCGGGTGTTTTGTTGTGTTTTGTATCGGGGTGTTTTGTCTCGGGTGTTTTGTCTCGGGGTGTTTTGTCTTGTGTTTTGTCTCGGGGTGTTTTGTCTCGGTTTTTTGTCTCGGGGTGTTTGCTCTGGTGTTTTTGTGTTTTGTCTCGGGTGTTTTGTCTCGGGGTGTTTTGTCTCGGGGTTGTTGTTGTGTTTTGTTTTGTCTCGGGTGTTTTGTCTCGGGGTGTGTTTTGTCTCGGGTGTTTTGTCTCGGGGTGTGTTTGTCTCGGGGGTGTTTTGTCTCGGGGGTTTTTGTCTCGGGGTGTTTTGTCTCGGGTGTTTTGTCGGGGTGTTTTGTCTCGGGTGTTTGTTTTCGGGTGTGTTTTGTCTCGGGGTGTTTTGTATCGGGTGTGTTTGTATAGGTGTTTTGTCTCGGGTGTTTGTCTCGGGTGTTTTTGTCTCGGGTGTGTTTTGTCTGGTGTTTTGTCTCGGGGGTTTTGTCTCGGGTGTTTTGTCTCGGGGTGTTTTGTCTCGGGTGTTTTGTCTCGGGGTGTTTTGTCTCGGTGGGGGTGTTTGTCTCGGTGTTTTGTTGTGTGTGTTTTTGTCTCGGGGTGTTTTGTATAGGGGGTGTTTGTCTCGGGTGTTTTGTCTCGTGTTTTTTTGTCTCGTGTTTTTGTCTCGGGTGTGTTTTGTCTCGGGTGTTTTGTCTCGGGTGTTTTGTCTAGGGGTGTTTTTGGGGTGTTTTGTCTCGGGTGTTTTGTCTCGGTGTTGTTTTTCGGGTGTGTTTTGTCTCGGGGTGTTTTGTCTCGGGGTGTTTTGTCTGTGTTTTGTATAGGGTGTTTTGGTGGGTGTTTTGTCTCGGGGTGTTTTGTCTCGGGGTGTTTTGTCTCGGGGTGTTGTCTAGGGTGTTTTGTCTCGGGTGTTTTGTCTCGGGTGTTTTTGTCTCGGGGTGTTTTGTCTCGGGTGTTTTGTCTCGGGGTGTTTTGTCTCGGGGTGTTTTGTCTCGGGTGTGTTTTGTCTCGGGTGTTTTGTCTCGGGTGTTTTGTCTCGGGGTGTTTTGTCTCGGGGTGTTTTGTCTCGGGGTGTTTTGTCTCGGGTGTTTTGTCTCGTGTTTTGTAGGTGTTTTTGTCTCGGGGTGTTTTGTATAGGGTGTGTTTTGTCTCGGGTGTTTTGTCTCGGTGTTTTGTCTCGGGTGTTTTGTCTCGGGGTGTTTTGTATCGGGGTGTTTTGTCTCGGGTGTTTTGTCTCGGGTGTTTTTGTCTCGGGTGTGTTTGTCTCGGGTGTTTTGTCGGGTGTGTTTTGTCTCGGGGTGTTTTGTCTCGGGGTGTTTTGTCTCGGGGTGTTTGTGTTTTTGTTTTTGCTAGGGGTGTTTTGTATAGGGGTGTTTGTCTCGGGGGTGTTTTTGTCTCGGGGTGTGTTTGTCTAGGGTGTTTTGTCTCGGGTGTTTTGTCTCGGGTGTGTTTTGTATGGTGTTTTGTCTCGGGTGTGTTTTGTATACGGTTTTTGTCGGGTGTTTTGTCTCGGGTGTTTTTTGTCTGGGTGTTTTGTCTCGGGGGTGTTTTGTCTCGGGGTGTTTTGTCTCGGGGTTTTTTTCGGGTGTTTTGTCTCGGGTGTTTTTGTAGGTGTTTTGTCTCGGTGTTTTGTCTAGGGTGTTTTGTCTCGGGTGTTTGTCTCGGGTGTTTTGTCTCGGGGTGTTTTTGTCGGGGTGTTTTGTCTCGGGTGTTTTGTCTCGGGTGTTTTGTCTGGGGTGTTTTGTCGGGTGTTTTGTCTCGGGTTTTGTTCGGGTGTTTTGTCTCGGGGGTGTTTTGTCTCGGGTGTTTTGTCTCGGGTGTGTTTTGTCTCGGGGTGTTTTGTCTCGGGTGTGTTTGTCTCGGGGTGTTTTGTCTCGGGTGTTTTGTCTCGGGGTGTTTTGTCTGGGTGTTTTGTCTCGGTGTTTTGTCTCGGGTGTTTTGTCTCGGGTGTGTTTGTCTCGGGGGTGTTTTTGTCTCGTGTTTTGTCTCGGGTGTTTTGTCTCGGGGTGTTTTGTCTCGGGGTGTGTTTCGGTGTTTTTGTCTCGGGTTTTTTTGTCTCGGGGTGTTTTGTCTCGGGTTGTTTGTCGGGGTGTTTTGTCTCGGGTGTGTTTGTCTCGGGTGTTTTTGTCGGTGTTTTGTCTCGGGTGTTTTGTCTCGGGGTGTTTTGTCTCGGGTGTTTTGTCTCGGTGTGTTTTGTCTGGTGTTTTGTCTCGGGTGTTTTGTTCGGGGTGTTTTTGTCGGGTGTGTTTTGTCTCGGGTGTGTTTTGGGGTGTTTTGTCTCGTGTTTTGTCTCGGGGGTGTTTTGTCTCGGGGTGTTTTGTCTCGGGTGTTTGTTTGTCTGTGTTTTGTCTCGGGGTGTTTTGTCTCGGGTGTGTTTTGTCTCGGGGTGTTTTTTGTCTCGGGTGTTTTGTCTCGGGTGTTTTGTCTCGGGGTGTTTTGTCTCGGGTGTTTTGTTTGTGGGTGTTTTGTCTCGGGTGTTTTGTCGGGGTGTTTTGTCTCGGGGTGTTTTGTCTCGGGGGTTTTGTCTCGGGGTGTTTTGTCTCGGGTGTTTTGTCTCGGGTGTGTTTTGTCTCGGGGTTTGTCTCGGGGTGTGTTTTGTCTCGGGTGTTTTTGTCTCGGGTGTTTTGTCTCGGTTTTGTCTCGGTGTTTTGTCTGTGTGTTTTGTCTCGGGTGTGTTTGTCTCGGGGTGTTTTGTCTCGGTGTGTTTTGTCTCGGGGTTTTTGTCTCGGGGTGTTTGTCTCGGGGTGTTTTGTCTCGGGTGTTTTGTCTCGGGTGTTTTGTCTCGGGTGTTTGTCTCGGGGTGTTTTGTCGGGGTGTTTTGTCTCGGGGGGTTTTGTAGGGTGTTTTTTGTCTCGGGTGTTTTGTCTCGGGGTGTTTTGTCTGGTGTGTTTTGTCTCGGGTGTTTTGTCTCGGGTTTTTTGTCTCGGGTGTTTTGTCTCGGGGGGTTTTGTATATGTTTGTCTCGGGTGTTTGTCTCGGGGGTGTTTTGTATAGGTGTGTTTTGTCTCGGGGTGTTTTGTCTCGGGTGTTGTCTTTTGTTTTGTCTCGGGGTGTTTTGTCTCGGGGTGTTTTTGTCGGGGTGTTTTGTCTCGGGGTGTTTTGTCTCGGGTGTTTTTTGTCGGGTGTTTTGTCTCGGGTGTTTTTTGTGGGTGTTTTGTTCGGGTGTTTTGTCTCGGGTGTTTTGTCTCGGGGTTTTTGTCTCGGGTGTTTTGTATAGTGTTTTGTCTCGGGTGTTTGTCTCGGGGTGTTTTGTCTCGGGGTGTTTTGTCTCGGGGTGTTTTGTCTCGGGTGTTTTGTCTCGGGTGTGTTTTGTCTCGGGGTGTTTTGTCTCGGGTGTTTTGTCTCGGGTGTTTTGTCTCGGGGTGTGTTTGTCTCGGGTGTTTTGTCTCGGGTGTTTTGTCTCGGTGGTTTTGTCTCGGGTGTTTTGTCTCGGGGTGTTTTGTCTCGGGTGTTTGTCTCGGGGTGTTTTGTCTCGGGTGTTTTGTCTCGGGGTGTTTTGTCTCGGGTGTTTTGTCTCGGGTGTGTTTTGTCTCGGGTGTTTTGTCTCGGGTGTTTTTGTCGGGGTGTTTTGTCTCGGGGTGTTTTGTCTCGGGGTGTTTTGTCTCGGGGTGTTTTGTCTCGGGGTGTTTTGTCTCGGGGTGTTTTGTCTCGGGGTGTTTTGTCTCGGGGTGTTTTGTCTCGGGGTGTTTTGTCTCGGGTGTTTTGTCTCGGGTGTGTTTTGTCTCGGGGTGTTTTGTCTCGGGGTGTTTTGTCTCGGGGTGTTTTGTCTCGGGGTGTTTTGTCTCGGGGTGTTTTGTCTCGGGGTGTTTTGTCTCGGGGTGTTTTGTCTCGGGTGTGTTTTGTCTCGGGGTGTTTTGTCTCGGGGTGTTTGTCTCGGGTGTGTTTTGTCTCGGGGTGTTTTGTCTCGGGGGTGTTTTGTCTCGGGTGTGTTTTGTCTCGGGGTGTTTTGTCTCGGGGTGTTTGTCTCGGGGTGTTTTGTCTCGGGGTGTTTTGTCTCGGGGTGTTTTGTCTCGGGTGTGTTTGTCTCGGGGTGTTTTGTCTCGGGGTGTTTTGTCTCGGGGTGTTTTGTCTCGGGTGTTTGTCTCGGGGTGTTTTGTCTCGGGGTGTTTTGTCTCGGGTGTGTTTTGTCTCGGGGTGTTTTGTCTCGGGTGTTTTGTCTCGGGGTGTTTTGTCTCGGGGGGTTTTGTCTCGGGGTGTTTTGTCTCGGGTGTTTTGTCTCGGGTGTTTTGTCTCGGGGTGTTTTGTCTCGGGGTGTTTTGTCTCGGGTGTGTTTTGTCTCGGGTTTTGTCTCGGGTGTGTTTTGTCTCGGGGTGTTTTGTCTCGGGTGTTTTGTCTCGGTGTGTTTTGTCTCGGGGTGTTTTGTCTGGGTGTTTTGTCTCGGGTGTTTTGTCTCGGGGTGTTTTGTCTCGGTGTGTTTTGTCTCGGGGTGTTTTGTCTCGGGGTTTTTTGTCTCGGGGTGTTTTGTCTCGGGGTGTTTTGTCTCGGGTGTTTTGTCTCGGGGTGTTTTGTCTCGGGTGTGTTTTGTCTCGGGTGTTTTGTCTCGGGGTGTTTTGTCTCGGGTGTTTTTGTGTCGGGTGTTTTGTCTCGGGTGTTTTGTCTCGGGGTGTTTTGTCTCGGGGTGTGTTTGTTGTTTTGTCTCGGGGTGTTTTGTCTCGGGGTGTTTTGTCTCGGGGTGTGTTTGTCTCGGGGGTTTTGTCGGGTGTTTTGTCTCGGGGTGTTTTGTCTCGGGTGTTTTGTCTCGGGTGTTTTTTGTCTCGGGTGTTTTGTCTCGGGTGTTTTGTCTCGGGGTGTTTTGTCTCGGGGTGTTTTTGTCTCGGGGGTGTTTTGTCTCGGGTGTTTTTTGTCTCGGTGTTTTGTCTCGGGGGTTTTTGTCTCGGGGTGTTTTGTGTGGTGTTTTGTCTCGGGGTTTTGTCTCGGGTGTTTTGTCTCGGGTGTTTTGTCTCGGGTGTGTTTGTCTCGGGGTGTTTTGTCTCGGGGTGTTTGTCTCGGGTGTTTTGTCTCGGGTGTTTTGTCTCGGGTGTGTTTTTGTCGGGTGTTTTGTCTCGGGGTTTTGTCTCTCGGTGTTTTGTCTCGGGTGTTTTGTCTCGGGGTGTTTTGTCTCGGGGTGTTTTGTCGGGGTGTTTTGTCTCGGGTGTTTTGTCTCGGGTGTGTTTTGTCTCGGGGTGTTTTGTCTCGGGTGTTTTTGTCTCGGGTGTTTTGTCTCGGGTGTTTTTGTCTCGGGGTGTTTTGTCTCGGGTGTTTTGTCTCGGGTGTTTTGTCTCGGGGGTGTTTTGTCTCGGGTTTTGTCGGGTGTGTTTGTTCGGGGTGTTTTGTCTCGGGTGTGTTTTGTCTCGGGTGTTTTTTGTCTCGGGGTGTTTTGTCTCGGGGTGTTTTGTCTCGGGGTGTTTTTGTCGTGTTTTGTCTCGGGTGTGTTTTGTCTCGGGTTGTTTTGTCTCGGGTGTTTGTCTCGGGTGTTTTGTCTCGGGTGTTTTGTGGGTGTTTTGTCTCGGGGTGTTTTGTCTCGGGGTGTTTTGTCTCGGGTGTGTTTTGTCTCGGGGTGTTTTGTCTCGGGTGTGTTTTGTCTCGGGGTGGTTTTTGTCTCGGGGTGTTTTGTCTCGGGTGTGTTTGTCTCGGGGTGTTTTGTCTCGGGGTGTTTTGTCTCGGGGTGTTTTGTCTCGGGGTGTTTTCTGGGTGTTTTGTCTCGGGTGTGTTTGTCTCGGGTGTGTTTTGTCTCGGTGTGTTTTGTCGCCCTGGGAAGCGCCCAGGTCTTCAAATCAACCCTCCCTAATGGGGCAACATCCTACCCATCTTAAAACTAATGGGGCTAAACATGAGGGAGAAAGTGGTCCAGAAAACCGGCCCATCCCCCCTTAACGTCCACCCAGGGCAGCAGCCGTGACTAATGTGGAGTAATTAATGTGTCATGGTAGGCCTACATTTTATCTCTTCACATTCTTTCTTTTTTAAACCCTCCTATTTGTCGCACGCCATGGTGTGTGTGTATGTATCTCTCTCTCTCCCGCTCTCTCTCTCTCTCTCTCTCTCTCTCTCTCTCTCTCTCTCTCTCTCTCTCTCTCTCTCTCTCAAAGCACGCTTGTGTCTGCGTGTATGTATACATTACTTAACAATCTAAATCCATTCGCTTAGTGTTATTTTGTTCGTGATGATTATAGTTGTGTAAGTATCGATGTCGATATTACAAGTATCAGGAAATAATTTGAGAAGTGATGAGACTTTGAAAACATGCAACACAAATAAATGGAAATATAGTAAGATTACATTTGTTATCAGTTAAGATATAATGTACGACCATGTTATTTTCTAAAGAGATTAGACGTACGTGTATATAATCGTGGTTATACTGACATGAAGCAGAGGTCCATTCTTTTGTAATACTATAATCATAATGCTACTTATGTGTAATGATATTGCACAAACACTCCGTATTTCAACACATATTAAGCTTGAACATTAAGCTTGAAGGGGGTTTAGTGAGTAACCTAAAGAAACATTGCTCAAAAATTGCAAACACACTTCGGATTAGCTAGTGTTAGATTGAGTTCGTTTTCATTAGTAAATATTCCATTCATAGGCAATACATTACACAATAATTACACAAGAGCTTACACTGACCTTCCCACAATTAGTGATGACAAATAAACGTAATTACAGGCCACAGGAACATATTAACCCCTTTCGTACCGGCGACGTTTCTTTATTATTTTCTAACTAAATGTAAACTTTGTTGTGCAGTTTAAGAAGGATCTGTGGCAGTAAAAAGGATTAAGTGAGATAGTTGGATGCCTGTTAGTTGCTGGAGGCCCTTTTTTATCTGAATATAATCGTCTAATAGTAGCCAGAATATGGATAACAGGACGGCACCGGTAATGAAGGGGTTAATTTTCAAGATTAAATATCCTGAATATGTCCTCAAGTAACGCACACTACACTAAAAAACAACAACATAGTCAACACAAACAGTCTTGGAGGGCACCACTCGAATAGCAAACCGCACAAAAGGAACGGCTAAATCTTTCTCATGTTCAAGACATCATTTATTAACCTTTTGAATACCAGCGACGTGCGTTATCTGTTATTCTAGCTATATTTAGACAATATTATTGCAGCTTAGGAAGGATCTGCGGTAGTTAAAATGGTTGGTTAAGATAGTTTTAAGCCTTATCATTGCAAGAGGTCCTTCCTAATCTGACTTAAATGGTCTAATAGTTGCCTCTCAATATAAATAAAAGGAAGTCACCGGTACTGTATGGGTTAACATGGACTTACTGTAAATGTCTGATGGTGACGGCTTATCCCCATCTGTACCGACGACTTATTGTCTATTTCATTTCAGCTACATATGGACGATTTTATGAAGCTTAGGAAGGATATGTGGTAGCTAAAAGTATTAATTGAGATAGTTTGTAGCCTTTTAATTGGTATCCTTCCTAAGCTGAATGTAATCGTCTAATAGTTGCCAGAATATAATGAAGAGGACGTCACCGGTACTTTACGGGTTAACCCCTTCTCTATGGGTGACGTCTTTTATATTATGTTTCAGCTACATTTAGACGACTTTATGAAGCTGAGGAAGGATATATGGTAGCTTAAAGGATTAATTGATATTGAAGTGACGGGGTTGAATAGAACGGGGTTGAATAACACCTGTAGGATTGCTAGCCTACAGGTGAGTAGGAAAGACAAAAGAAGAAACCAGCAGCAGAGATGTAATTCCATACCAGTTTCTCAGGCTATATGGAGAAACAAGAAATAGAGGAGTGCCTCATATTACCAGGTCATTCCCGTTTTCTAACTACCAGGAAGATGGGTCACCTAGGTCAGTCACCCCTACAAAAGAGTGAGAGTTTGAGCGAATTACAATCCCGCTTCCAAACCCTCTCCACCAATCACCAGCCTTCATTCGACCAGCAGCCAGATTTGCAGTACAACGAGCAAATGCTTATGCAAGTTCCGCATCAAAGACCTGAGTGCTACCGAGACAAGTGGGGATATTAAGATCTACAGTGCAGTACTATTACGGAGAACTCTGGATCAACCCAGGAACATATAGAAGAACAGTAGAGTTATCCACTGCATCACCAATAACCCTCAATTATAATAAAATCACCAGAGTTGCTATTATGTTCTTCCTAGACTTCGTGACTCCCACCAGAGTATTAAATAAAATATTTTAAATGATTAGGTACCATATATTTTTAAGCTAAGTATTTACTTCAGTATTTATGTCACAACGATTCACGATATCCTTTTAACATTGAGTCACTGTAAGTTAAAGCTAAGAAATAATTTTAACATAGTCTCAATGAAATTGGTAAGGAATTAAGCACTTCCACCTCGGTCATGTTCTTAAGGCTGAAAAGTCCGGAGTTTAACTAAAAGTGGTAGCTGCCTCGCCCTCCCCCTCGAGACTACAACGAGCCCTCTGTGTTCCCTCTGACGTCTGGATATTGGATTCTGGATCGAGAGAAGCAGCTCCCCCTAAAGTCTAGTCCAGGCGAACCTACGCTCTACGTCGGCCAGACTTGATCTCGAACCACTATCCCCCAACTTACCCTAATGCTTGGTTCACACATTCACGTATATTGCTCCCGACAGCTCCCGTCAGGCGTAATCGCCAATTTTGTGTTCTGACGGGAGTAGTACGGCCGTGAACGCCCGTATAACCACGACTATTGCACTTCCCGTCAGACGTACCGTGACGGGGCCAGTGTTACGTCAGTCGTAATGTAGTCGTAGTGAACTACGTACGTGTTTGCGACTTGCGTAAGCATGTCCCCGTTCGTCCGCATGGGCTGCCCGATTTGCGGGAACACAGGCCACGCCCATGCCACGCCCCCACAAGACCTGCGTAGTTGAGGCCGTACGTCTTGGGATTGTTTAGGACCTACCTGGACCGGTTCCGGACAAACGTAGGTAAACCCCGTCTGACCAAACACAGACGAAGACAGTCTTTGTCAACCACGTAGGTATTGGTTGGAATCTGGGAACTAAAAAAGGGCAGGACTGGCCACACCTTTGCCATTCCCACTCCTTCCTCGGCACCATGAACAACATCGCGGAATTCATCCTGGAGGAGTTAAATTTTGTGAATTCCCTAATCAAACCGGAGAACAGGCATAACATGCGGCTAATGAAATGGATCCTTTCTACATAGAAATCTTAAAACTACTTGTAATAGCAAACTACATCCATCAAGAGGAACAAGAGAAGAAGGAAAGGAGCAAGAGGACAGTGTGGGTGTGGCCTTATCTGCAACGAAGGCTTGAACATGGCCATTATGAGAACCTGATGGAAGAGTTGGCCAGAGAATGTCCACACATGTAGAAGAACTTCACCCGGGTAGACAAACAACTATTTGATTAGATTGTGGAACGTGTCACCCCCATCATTCAGAGGAAACCTACGTTCTGGCGAAAACCCATTCCTCCTGGTCTGTGGGTGGCCATCACCCTACGTTTCCTCGCTACGGGTGAAACCTACAGGAGCCTGCAGTACTCCTTTCGGGTTGCCCACAACACCATCAGCCAAATTGTTCCAGACACATGCCAGGCCCTCATCTCTGTCTACGGAGATCAGGAGCTCAAAACGCCACAATCGCCTGCTGAATGGAAGGAGGTTGCCAGCGGCTTTGAGGAACGATGGAACCTGCCGCATTGTATAGGAGCCATTGATGGCAAACACATACGGATCTGCAACCCCTCCTTTGGTGGCACATATTACTTCAACTACAAGAAGTTTTTTTCCATTGTCCTGTTGGCAATTGTTGACTCCAACTACAAGATCATCTACGTCGACGTTGGTGCCATAGGGTCAGAGTCTGATGGTGGTGGCTTTGCACACACCCGTCTGTCTAAGTTGCTTGATAGACACAGCGCCAAACTGCCCCCCGCTGAGGTCATCTCTACCGATCCCACTGGACAACCAACGGAATACTACTTAGCAGGTGATGATGCATTCCCTCTGCGCACCTACCTGATGAAGCCCTACCCCCAACGATTCCTCACGAAACCTACACGGATTTACAACTACAGACTCAGCAGGGGCCGCCGGGTGGTAGAGAACGCCTTTGGCATTCTTGCCAACCGCTTCCGGGTTTTCAACACTGCAATGTGTATGAAACTTGAGCATGCAGAGGTTGTTGTGTTGGCTTCATGCATTCTGCACAACATGCTACGAGGACGAAACCCACCCCGAACAGAGGTAGATCAAGAGGACCCACACACCCACCAACTCATACCTGCCCCCTGGAGGAGTGACCCACCTGTAGGAACCAACATCCCAGCCATGTCCCGCAACACTGCAACCAGGCTTGCCAAGGAGCAACGGAACTACCTCAAGACCTACTTCTCTTCCCCTCAAGGATCTGTGGCTTGGCAGGATGACCGTATTTAGGTGAGTTATATATACTTTAATACTTCTTTGAAATTTTTACGTTTTTCCCCTGTTTACTTTGTATTTTGTTTTATATTTCAGTTTCATTTTACATTTTTTTTATCGAGTCTTTGACAGTTTGCTTTGTATTGTACTTGTATCTGTTACTTTTGATTTTCTTTAAGTTTGTAGGTTTTTCGATATTTTGTTTATTGTTTATTTTTATATTTCCTTTAATTACATCAATTGTTCCCTGCTTACTTTATTTTTCATCTTTTACTTTTATATTTCAGTCAAGTTTTTAATTGTTTCCATGTTTCCTTTGTTTTGTAGTTTATGTTTTAGTTACGTTTTCAAGGTTTTTCATATTTATTATTAACCATATTATCATTATTGCGTTTCAATTAGTCATTTCTTTTTTATTCTTACTCATTACTTTCAGTATATATTTCATTTGTCATCTTATTAATAAATACTTTAGCTACAATATTGGAAATAGAAACACACACGTCATTACACAAATAGATATATTGTTATTATACATAAATTATCATTAATTAGAAACAGAAACAAGGAGGGTTGCAACTAGTGCTGCTAGGGTGGCTTCTTGGGGGTCTCCAGGGTCTGATCTGGATCGACGGATTGCGCGGGCGTACCTGGATTATATCCAGGTGATGCAGACAGAAGATGATCCAGGTTGAAGCTGGTGTTCCCAAACTGTGAGCCCAAGTTTGAGAGGTCCACTAACTGAGAATGTGTGGGTGTGGAGGCATTAGGTGGCAGGAATGTGCCAGGGGGTGTTGCTGATTGCTGCGGCCGCAGCAATGACTGCAATACATGTGAAGGTAGCACGAAGGTAGTAGGCTTGGGCTGGGTCGGCATGGGTTGAGGCAGGGTGGTTGGCGGATTACCCTGGTACATAACTGTGGTTGCCGGTTGATGCTGCTGTGCCTGGGGTTGGGGTTGGGGCGCCTGAAAGCCATAGTTCCGAGTGGCGTGCAGCATGTGGTCCTGACCAGGCTTGGTAACTCCATCCTCATGGGCAGTTCGGAACCGGTTGAGGGCTGCCATCAGTTCTATCTTCAGTGGAGTGTTGAAACCTGCCGGCAGCCCCACACAGTCCTTGGCCATGACATCCAGGGAGGCGCGCCAGCTCCGGATCCTCGACCATATCCATAACCCCAGCCAGGTTGTGGCGCACCTTCTCAGCAGTTGCAAGGACCTGGTATGGGAACAAGGAACAAGAGAACATTAAACACACGAAACATAACATATTTTAATATTTGACCAATTACGAATTTTAACAAATAAAATGTTGTGGTATTCTGGGAAGCCTACTATGTTCAAAGTTATTGTTACCATTATGGAAAAAGAGAACATTGACACGTTGCACAACACACGAAACATAACATATTTCAATAATTGACCAATTAGGAATTTTAACAAATAAAATGATGTAGTATTCTGGGAAGCCAATATGCTATAGTGGGAGCCTATCATTGGGCTTTGTAATTGTGGTTGGGTGGGACAGGGATCTGCCTTGTTTAGGCCAATCGGGTTTCTGCAGACTCCCATTTTCTTATGTTCTTATGTTCTTATGTTCAAAGTTATTGTTGCTATTATGAAACTAATATTTCCTCTACTCACTTGCTCCAGGGTTCTGTGTGATGTGGATGCTGTGGATGGTACAGCACCAGGAGGCTTCCCCTGCTTCCCCTTCCGCGCAGGCATGGAGATGGCTGGGGTGGTGTCCTCCTGACTGCCGGCAGAGGGGTCCTCCACATCGTCTGTGGGAGGTGCTGGGGCTGGGTCAGGCACAGGAACAGAAGCAGGTTCGGCAGCTTGGGCAGCAGACTGTTGGGACATGAATGTATAATTAGTAACATGTACATTATTTATCAACTGTAAAATACCATTCAACATAACCATTCATCCTTGTAACCTTTAAATAAAATGAATAAACTGCTTTGTGTTATTATGTGTTTCATTAACAAAAATGTTAGGTAATTATAAACTTAAGTGAACAAGATACATTTAAAAAAACAATGACATCATTATAAGCAAAATAATTCAAAAAAAGAGAAAACCTGTCACTGTCCTGAGGACGCCAAACCTCTTGGCTTGCTATCGCTCGCCAGGAAAATATTGATGTGGTTGTCGATTTAATAGTGAAAGGGTTGGAAAACATAAAAAATATAAACGTACCTGAGGCATACCAAGTGTCCTGGGCTTATTTTGCTGCACGATGTGTGGCTTCAGGAACCGGAAAATGTCAATGATCCACTTCTCCCTCTCCGTCAACCTTTTGGCCCCATCACCACTCTTCAGCTTGGTGAGCCTGCCGAACCTGGAGCGGAGAGAGGTGAACCACGTCATCAAGTCCACGGCTGTGATGGGACGTTCCTTCTCCGCCACAACATGGTCTATGTGTTCCTTCTGTTTGTGCCTGGGATCACCCTTGTCATATAGAAAAGGCGCCTCGAACTCCAGCCACTCTCCCAGCATACGCTCAGTCTCCTCCGTCAGGATAATGTTGGTGCTCTTCCGGCGCCGTTTTCGCCGTTGTGGTTGCTGTGGCTGTTCGACGCCGGAATTTGTAGGGGATGGGTCCTCGTCGTCGTCGTCGTCGTCATCACTTTCCTCATGATCATCTTCGACTTGCCCCATGACCTCTCCATTCTCGTCGTCGATGTTGATCAACAATTCTGCCTGCTCAGCAGAGTTGGAGGTGCCAGGCATCGAGGGGGCAGGCGGTGAGGTGGCAGACGTCGATGGGGCAGGCCGTGAGGTGGCAGACGTCGATGGGGCAGGCGGAGAGGTGGCAGGCGGAGAGGTGGCAGGCGTCGAGGGGGCAGGCGGAGAGGGGGCAGGCGGAGAGGTGGCCAGCGTCGAGGTGGGAGGGGAAACCTTCCTGACCTTCTTCCCGCTTTTCTTGGTATTCATGGTGACAGGGCAGGGCAGGGCAGGGCAGGGCAGGGCAGCGTGCAGAGGGTGGCAGGGTTGGCTGTAGGTTGTTGCTCCGGTATGGTGAGAGGTATGACTGACGGCAGTGTGACCCGCTGGTCCTTATATACCCCCCGTACATCGTTGCCGCGTCTTCCCGCCAGCCCGCAGTGCGGCGGTGTTGCCGTATACTTCCCGACGAACGTAAACTTTCCCGTTTGACGGGAATATTTTACGATTGACGTGAGCAGCTCACGTCTGACGTGCGAGCGGCTACGTCTGACGAGGCTGCTCCCGTCAAATGGCCGTGGACGGTCGGAAAAGTTCCCGACTTTTGACATACGTGAGCGCGAGTCACGTATCTGATTCCAATTTCAAAACATACCGGGAGGCATCGCCCGCACCAACCGCCTCCCCGACCCGCGTGGCTACTCCCGCCATGCGTACCAACCCCCCCGACTGTACACAATTTAATTTACGTTTTGCGTAATACGTTTGACCAAACTACCAATATTCGGGTGCCAACTACCAATAAACCTTCGTACGGGAGCTGTCGGGAGCATATACGTGAATGTGTGAACCAAGCATAAGTGTCTCTGAGTGTCTTACATTGTGATTATTAATGTGAAGGTAAGGTAAAATATGTGAATATTCATTGCTAATTTCTATGTAGATCTGTGTCCAAGATCGTTAATTGTTGCGTATACTTTAATCCTTCAGAAACCATACTAAACCTTATATAGATCTGTGTCCAAGATCTAGTGTTAATTTCTCTTCTAATTTCATATAAAACGTTTGTCGCATACGTCACATACTTGTGTCAATTAATAATTGATCCGAATACTCATAGATTTTCCTTGTATATGTCCATTCTATCTATGTATGTAACAAGTTGAAGTGAAGTGTATACTGTGAATTTATTCCCTTCCAAAGTCTCACTTTTACCTAGAGCCTACGCTCAATTTCATATCTATTTAAGCTCAGTACCTCACCCTTTAGAAGAATTATTGTTGATGATTATCATAATTTAAATCTATATTCTTCGAAAGAAACCCCTGTTTACGCCTTATTTTGTTGTGCGTTAACTGTTTAATTTATGAATAACATATTTGTTTATTCTATTATGAAATAGATAATTTCGATCCATCTCGTCTAGGAATTCTAGTTTCGTATAGATCTATTGTCTAATTAATTCACCCACTTGAATACAACACCAATTTGTTCTGTATTCCATATAGGAACCTGTTAACTCAGACCTCCTTCATACCTTATCAGGTATTTTTATCTAAGTGCAACTTCGTCGTGTACGCCATATTTTACTCGTAGTATTGTTATAACTACTAGTACACGCTAATTTATGTCTGCGTATTCGAATCTTCTGTAATCAATCTATTGACTGATTCAGTTAGGTTACATTCAACCTTAGAGTATTCTTCAGTAGATATAAATCATTAAATCTGAATTCCTCGACCCGTGAGATTATAATTGCATATAAGAATTAATTAATTGTATGTTCAATATATAAATGTTCTCATTCTAATCTAAGTACATTGTAAATTGTGAAAACAATTTAACTCCCTCCTCCTTTGAATTTCAACACATTCCTTCCCTTATTCAGAATAATATCGCACTAAACGTAAATACTATTATTATCATCGCCGTACAGCGAATGACCTGAGCGACCCACCTTGTCAGAATCACAGTCTACAGATATAAGGTCGGTTCACCAGGCGACCCAAAAATGGTCAGTTTCCCATAGTGACGTCACTCATCCTCACTGACCAAGGGTCAGTACTCTCCCTCCCTTTGACTTGTGAAGGTCGTGCATCTCTCTCCCAAATGATCCATAATATTAGAAATCTTCCGTATGATCCATAATATTAGAAATCTTCCGTATAAAGAAAGGTTGAAGAAATTAGGCTTACATTCGTTAGAGAGACGCAGAGTTAGAGGGGATATGATAGAGGTGTTCAAGTGGGTTAGTGGGATTAACAAAGGGGACATGACAAATGTACTAAAGCTCAGTGATAGCGAAAGAACTCGTACCAATGGTTTCAAATTAGATAAATTTCGTTTCAGAAAAGATATAGGCAAATATTGGTTTGGTAACAGAGTTGTAGATGGGTGGAATGGACTACCAAGTGCTATAGTGGGATTAAAAACGATAGGGAGCTTTAAGATAAAATTGGATAAGCATATGGACGAGAAGGGTTGGGTGTGAAGGGGGATCAGCAGGGTTGGGCCAATCAGCGCTCTGCAGACCCCCGTAATCCTGCGTTAATCTCTAACCGTTTTGGTAAGATGATCCTCAGGGTATTAGAGTGTTGAGCCTATAATTGGGCTTTGTAATTGGGGTTGTGTGGGACAGGGATCTGCCTTGCTTAGGCCAATCGGCTTTCTGCAGACTCCCATTTTCTTATGTTCTTATGTTCAAATTAAGTTAATTAAATATGCATAACCCTGGTGTCCAACTTTATTGATTGGTTTTATTCAAGTGTGAAGACATGCCCAGCAACTGTGCAGTGTTTAATTGTTTCTCAAACAGTAACACACAGAGTGATAAGCATCTTTCTTTTCACAAGTTTCCTATGAATGAGAGTCTTAGGAAGAAGTGGATTCACCTTTGCAGTAGGAAAGACTTTATTAATGCTGATTATGCAAAGGTTTGCAGTTTACATTTTCACCCTAGTGCATATGAAATATATCTAAAATATGAACTGCTAAGCATAATACCTCTACCAAAACACCTGCACAGGATAAAATGTGATGCACAACCATCTCTTCAATTACCAACATCAAGAGGTGAGCATTGTTTTTAACAAGTGAATGTGTATTAGTGTTACGAACTTACGATTCCTTATTATTCCAATTTAGTAAATGTGTTGTGTATGTGCAAGTTTGTGTGTTTGTGTTTGTTTTAATCTGTGTATGTGAATCTGTGGAAGAGTGTGCATATGGTTGTGTGAATGTGTGTATGTGTGGGCGAGTGATTGTGCTTCCTGGTGTGTGTGTGTGAGTGTGTGTTTATGGGTGTGAATTAATGAGTGTGTAAGTGTTGATGTATGTGTATGAGTGCGCGTGTGTGCGTATGAGTGGCTATGAGTGAATGACTGTGAGTAAGTAAATGAGTTTGAGCAAGTGAGTGATTGAGTATCTGTGAATGAGTGAACGAGTGCGTATATGTGTGAGTGAATGAGTATATGTGAGTGAATGAATGAATGTGAGCGAGTGAGTGTGCATGTATATGAGAGAGTGAATGAGAGTCTGGAAAGGTGTAGCAGGTAAAGTACCTTACTGTTGATATATATATATATATATATATATATATATATATATATATATATATATATATATATATAAATGTATAAACCGGTATGCTGTATTTGATTTTGGTAATATGATACTACCCAACCCTCCCCCCATTTCCTCACCTGCTGTAGGGGTATACTACACACAGAGACTGATATATACACACACACAGCAACACACTTATACACACACACTTACATGCACACAAATACACTCTTAAGCATACACATGCTTACACAAGTGCACGCATACCTAGGCCTACACGCATATGCATGAACACTTACACATTCACTTAAACGCACAGTCATTTATGCAAATGTATACCGTACGTATTAAAACATATACACATATACAGTAGATATGCACATGCATCAGCATGCAACGTCCCACTTCCACACAAGAACACACAATCTTACACTTCCACATACACAAGAGATAGGCTATATACACTTACACATTTTTAAGCACATTTACATACATGCTTAAGCATACTAACAAACCATACTTACACACAAGAAGACACACATGCACATAAGAATACCGACACGCACACAGACGAGTCTACTGTATACACACGCACATTTATCCATGCATGTCCTTTTTTTTGTACCAACACATACATCAGTATATTGAATAGAAATATATATTCAGCACGTAAGCAATGTAACAAAATGCTTAAAGTAGTTAAGTAAAACAGTTATTGCGTTGCTAATACAGTATCAATTCACAATCCTCTCTGAATTATTGTAAGAGAGTACAAAGGAGTACAAAGGAAATCAACAGATCTAGTGACCCGTCTAGGTTGCTTGTCCTCCAAAATACTGAGGATCAAGGGTCCAAACAGTGGTTTAGAGTGGGTAAGGGAACATTGGAAAGGGAATTACTGCCCTGGAACTAATGTCCGTGGCAGGATTAGGAAGTTAGTAGAGGACAGATGGGCAGAACTGAGGGGGGATAAAATAAAGTTATTCATTTACAAACGCAGTCAGTCGCGGGTTTGATGCGAGATATTTGTCTAGGCGGAGTTTAAATGAATCAACGGTGATGCAGTCTATAACGTTTCGGGGAAGCCCATTCCACAAGTTGACAACTCGATTGAAGAAGAAATTCTTAGATTCGTGCGAGTTAAAAGATTTACCAATAATTTTGCAACCGTTTCCCCACGTGTAATTAGATTGGTCGATAGTGAAGTACTTACTACAGTTCATATTGTCGATGCTTTTGATGATTTTGAACACTTGAATTAAGTCACCTCTTAATCTGCGCTGGGTTAAAGGAAATAGATTTAATTCTCTAAGACGCTCTTCGTATGATTTGTTCTTTAGGCTAGGTATCATTTTGGTAACTCTACGTTGAACTCGTTCTAGCTTGTTTATATCTTTTTCGTAATAAGGGCACCCGGATTGAACGCAGTATTCGAGAAGAGGGCGGACTAAGGAATTGTAAAGGGTTAGGATAACTTCTTTGGATTTATGCTCAAATGACCTGCCTATAAAGCCAATTATTTTGTTTGCCTTCTTAACAACTTCTGAACATTGTTGACTCGGTTTTGTTACTCCCAGATCGGTTTCTCTGTTTACATTCTTAAGCTGAGTGCCATTCATCGAATAGTTTGCTTTCTCATTTAGGTATCCGATATGTAGTACTTTACATTTATCTGCATTGAAACTCATTTGCCAAATTTTGGCCCAACATGACAATTTATCTAGATTGTGTTGCATATCGTCAACTTGTTTTTTTGAAAGTACGCTATTTGCAATTTTTGTATCGTCAGCAAATTTTGAGATTGTACAGGTGAGACCCTCATCTATGTCGTTGATGTAAATTAGAAAGAGAATTGGTCCTAGTACCGATCCCTGGGGTACCCCGCTACTTACATTGGTCCATTTAGATGCCTTACCGTTTATGACTACTCTTTGCTTTCTGTTGCTGAGCCAATTTTCTATCCATTTCAACACACCGTCTTGTATTCCATGCGCTTTTAGTTTTAGCAGTAAACGTTTGTGGGGAACTTTGTCAAAGGCCTTTTGAAAATCAAGGTATATAATATCTACAGCTTTACTCTCATTGTAGAGGTTGAGGATATCGTGGAAGAAGTCTAAAAGGTTTGTTAAACAGGAAAAAAATTTACGAAAGCCGTGTTGAGTATCTTTAAGTATGTTATTTTCCTCTAAGTGATTTACGAGTCTGTCTCGTATGACCGTTTCTAGCATTTTACATACAATTGAGGTTAAGCTAATTGGACGATAGTTACTGGGTAGGGACTTGCTGCCTTTTTTTAATATCGGTGTTACGTTGGCTAGCTTCCACTGATCAGGCATCGTTCCAGACTGCAAGGATTTATTGAATAGTAATGTCAGTGGTTTGGAGTGCTCATCCTTAGCTTCCTTTAGAACTCTAGGCGAGATTGTATCAGGTCCAGGCATTTTATTTACCTTGAGTTTATCTAAACAATTCAATACTTCTCTCTCTGTAACGGTGATATTGCTTAGAACATCTGAATTATCAATCTGAATCGGCGATGGTGTAGGGATATCACTGAGGTCTTCTGTTGTAAAAACTGATGCAAAGAAGGTATTGAGGGCATTACTCATTTGTACTTCGTCTTTGGTGTATTCTCCATTTTCATCGACTAACGGTCCAACAGTTTGAAGTAACTACTTTTTTCTTTCTGATATAACTATAGAATTCTTTCGGGTTTGTTTGACTTTGATTCGCAATATGTAACTCTAAGGTCTTTTTACTTTGCTTAATTAACGTTTTGGCTTTGCGTCGTAGCTCTACAAATTTCACCCGTTCTTCGTCATTTTGTGAGGATTTTAATCTATCATTAGCAAATTTTTTAGCAAGCAGGCAGTTTGAAATATCTTTATTCCACCATTTGGGCTTATTATTATGGCCTGGACGCCGTATTTTCGATGGTATGCAGTCTTGCACTGCTTTTAGGTAAGTGGGTTCGAATAACTTCCAAGATGTATTTATGTCGTTATTGTTAATTAAAAAGCTCCAGTCAGTTTCTTTAAACATAGCTCTAAGTTTATGGAAGTTTGCTTTCTTGAAATTAGGGACTTTTTCGATGCTACTATTTGGTTCGTTACTAGTAAACTTTAAAGTGAAAGTTATCGTATGATGGTCGCTGTTACTGAATTCATCACCAACATTCAAATTCTCTATCAATTCTTCTTTTGTTGCAAGTACAATGTCAAGAACGTTATTACCACGGGTCGGCGTTCGAACAAATTGATAAAGCGAACTCTCTTGCAAGTTCGTATACAAGTCATGTCCGGAGTGTGAAGTAAGAGTATCGCCCCACTTGGTCACAGGTAAATTAAAGTCGCCAAAAATTACGGAATCTTGTGAGTTACTTACATCTGCAATTTGTTCGTAAATTTCTCGGTCAGTTTGCACTGATTGAGCTGGAGGTCTGTATATTAACGCAAGTATTATTTTTGTACCTTTATTATTCTTTATTAGCACAAAAGATGTGTCGACGTTCACAATTTGAGGTTTTGACAAGAGGGTAGGGTTAAGACTTTCTTTGATATAAAGTAAAACGCCACCTCCATTTCGATTTATTCGGCTTTTCTCAAACATTACATAACCGGGAAGTGAATACTCTGCTAAAGAGTCTCTATCTTCTGTATTGAGCCAAGATTCTGTTATGCCAATCACATCATAATTTTCTGTAAACACTAGCTCCTCTAAATCTGAAAATTTATTGCGTATGCTACGAGCGTTTGCATAGAAAATCTTTAAATTTGTTATTTTAGAACTCACGGAACGCTCTTTAATAATATTTTTGGTTCTTGTCGGATCTACATTTATGTTCATGGCTGTCCTCGGTCCTCGCTGTTTTCGGTCCTTATCGCTGGTGGTCCTCGGTTGCCTCTGTTTTTTGCTTTGCGTTGGATGATTTATGTCACTGCTGTTTCTTCTCGGAGGGCGATTTTTGATCCATGGCTGCGGACTGCTTCGTGTAGAAGACGACCCATGCGTGATGAACCCACAGGGTTTAGATGAGTGCCATCCTTGCGGAACAGAGTAGGCTGGATGTAGAAGTTGTCCCAGAGGTTGATGAATTCAACTTCTTCCCTCAGACACAAATATTTTAGTCGGCTATTTGTGCTGAAGGCCTTGTCGTAGAATTTGTCAGGTGCGTCGATCTTGGGGAGAATGCCTGAGATGATGATATTCCTTGACTTGTTTTTGTAGTGTTGGATCATCTTGCGATATATCTCCATCAACTCTTCGGATCTGGTGCGCATGACGTCATTTGAACCAGCATGGATGACAAAAAGGGTATTTTCATTTGCATCCTTTGTGGTATCTTCGAAGGCTTCCACAATGTCGTCCAGTCCAGCTCCTGGGATGCAAAATCTTTTTCGTCGATTTGGGACTCTGTCGCAGAACTCTTCGACCTGTCCTCGTAGGATGGAATCCCCAACGAGCCTAGTCTCTTCTGGTTCGTCTTCCATCTCTACCAGTATCTGTTTGACATTGTGACTGGTAGATGAGACCTTTTCTGCGTTGGCCGTGCACCGTTCCTCACTGGTGTAAATCCGGAAACCTGTGGTGGCGGGACTCTGCGTACAGGTCGGGGAGAGGAGTGGTTAGAACGGGGGCGAGGGGTTGGTACTGTTCGTGCTAGCAGGCTTCTTGCACGAGGAGTGGGGGAGAGACTAAGGTGAACGCCCTGTTCTGGTTTGATGTCGGCTCAGGTTCGTCAGAAGATGCTGCAGTGGCTACTGCAGGTGTTGGATTGTTGGCAGATGACGTTGGGGCGGTGGTGGATGTTGGAGTTGAAACAATTGGAGTTAGTGATACTCCAACGTTGAGTGTTACAAACTCTTGGAGTGATTCCAGCTTCCTGGTGAGGGCGTTGATCTTGTTGTGGGCTTCATCCAATTTTGCTGTCAAATCCTCTCGTTGCTGGCAGAGTCGGCAGACTTGTGGATCGGCAGGAGCAAACATGGAAGCACCAAACCTACCGGCGCAGCTCGTACAGGCACGAGGCATGGTGACGATCACTTTCTTCAGATCACTTCACTCACTTAAAAACAATTAACTCACTTTAAAAACACTAAACTCACTTTAAAAACACTTATATCACTTTAAAAACACTTCACTCCCTTCAGGTCGCTTCACATACTTAAATAGGCCTAACCGAAAACAAAAATTTTGAAATACGCACAAATAGGTTATCAGCGGTGATAGCCAAACCGAAAATTAAAACAAAACAAAATTAAATTGGAATACGCAGTGATAGCCGAACCAAAAACAATTTTATTTTTATTTAAACAGAAATAGGCATTATTATTGTACCCATATACTTCTCTTGTTAACTTAAATAATATACTGTTTATATCCAAATGTTATTAGACTTTTATTACTACCCTTGTTTACTCATCCTTTTTAACTGCTTTAATAATGCACAATTGAATTGCACATTTTCCTATAATGTGCAAGATTGAAAAAAATATATATATACCGGTATCTACCGGGTATACAGTATATATATATATATATATATATACAGTATACTGTATATTAGTTGAATAGATAGAAACTTTTTTAGAGATAATATGTGATGGAAATAAGAAGTTAAACACACATGCAAACAACCATAAATATATAAAATATTCAAACACAAATGCGCTTAGGCTTCACATTCATCAACACACACACACACACACCCTATCTAACACACACAGAGGGGTCTTTAATCAGTTTTGGTGGAGAGAGAGAGCGCGCGGGGGGGAGAGAAAGAGAGAGAGAATGAACTAATTGAAAGCGAGAGAGAAAGATAGAAGAAGAAGGAAAGAGCGCGCTTGGGACCGGTGACGTCAAAGGGTCGCCTGGTCGGCCGAGGTAATTACCAAAATACACTCTGTCTACGCACGTGACGTAGTACGAGGTCGACTGACCACCGTGCTCCTCCACTTATTCGTTAGCATATACCTCTTTGTTTTTCACTTTATGTCCCACATTGCATTATTATTAGTATTAAGTGTGTGTGTGACAATTGTTGTTCATTTACAGTATTTTTTGTAAGCAAATTATCGCAATTGTAAATATAGCCTATGTATTACTGAGAATACTATAGTATAACAATGGTAGACAAAAGGGTAGAGTAATAATACAGTACTTTCCTTTAAGGGTAAGTCAACTTGATTTTAATAACAGAACAAGTATGTTGTACTCGTAAATATATTGTACATAAAACATAACACAATGGGAATCTGCAGAAAGCTGAATGGCCACACAAGACAGATCCCTCCCTCACCCAACCCATATCGTCCATATGCCATCTATTTTTATCTTGCAGCTTTCTATCATTTGTAATCCTACTATGGTGCTAGGTAGCCTATTCAGGGCTTCCACACGTAAATATTTTCTTACCCTAAACCTTCTCTCAGAAACGCCCTAAAATTGGACATATTATCCTAGATTTCTCAAATTGACAGCAATAGTGAATTTTTTCTTCTCAGTATCATTTTTAGTGCTTTCGATTTTTTTACGAGTAAACTAACAATAAAAACAACGTTTCAAATACGACTCGAAACCGCATACGCACACAAATTATATATATATATATATATATTTATATACACAAGGGGACAAATAAAAAAATAAGATATAACTAGAGATCTAAGCATTTATTCTTGAATATGCGTATAATTGTTCACTTATGAGACTATAACTATAACTGTAACTGCTTTGAGCACAGAAAATATTAAACTCACAGCCATAATCATATACCGCATTTTCCTTTACCATCACTATCTCCGATATACTGGAAATGGTGTCGTATTTCACACCCAAATGCCATAAAAGGGTGTCCAATATCACGCCAACTCAACCCTGCTCTTCCACAGGGTCTAAACTCAACCCGATTCAGACTTTCGGAACTTGATAACAGTTTTAAGACTTTTTGTATATATCCATATATAAATAATCGATTTGGATGTCATAATTATAAATGTACCTAGCTATATCCTCAGAATCTCCAAAAGAAGCGTCATAAGGCCGATAACCTACCGGAGTTATTATTATATAATACCTCAAAGTAAGCGATTATATTATAGGAATAGTCATCACAATTGTTTACAAATTCAACTAGATCAAAATAATATCGAAATGATGGATCATTAATTATTGATCTTGATATGTAGGCCTAAAGCGTGTTGTTTATAAACATTGGCCGCAGCCGCGGTGCCACTCCATTCGAGCCTAATCACGATTATATTTCGGTGTATTCTTACTTAAATGTATATCATTCGGGTTGATTAGGTTACACAATACAATATTACTAAGTAACAGTACACGCATATATATACATATCATAACATTTGTGAAATATAGGTTCGACCGCGCTAAGCACCACGGCTGCGTGAGGGCCAGTAGGAACGTAGATATATCAAGGGGTGGGTGGGTGGGTGGGGCATCTAGCCTCGTGACCTTGACCAAGAGTCAGTTCAGAAAATCAGTGTTCGTCACGGTAATTAATCTGTCACTCCTCCTCAGAATTATTGAAATGTCTATGTATGCGAATATTTCTTGCTCTACTATTAAACAAATAAATATGTTTTATAATTTCACCTAATATGTAATGTCACAACACATCTTAAATTGTATATATTCAAATGTATTGCCGATATGTTCTGTTGTCGATTATTCCAGTCCCTGACATACCTCATGATATTTGGTATATTACGCTATTTCGCTTTTATTTTGTCTTTATTTGCTTTGTAATAATTATTCTGCAATGCATATTAACTTTCATTCTTAAAAATAGTCAGGAAATAGTCCATATAATGTATATATTTAAAAGTCTGGATCGCCCCTTGTCATTTTGTGCCACCACACTTTAATGAGAGTGAGTTATCAGACTTTGGGGTGACACAAAATGTAGCTATAAAATAAGTTCTAGCATCAAAACAAAATATATATTTGAATGCATACAAAAAAAACACACTTCTAATAAGGACACAACA
Source organism: Paralithodes platypus (assembly GCA_032716605.1). Classification (NCBI taxonomy): domain Eukaryota; kingdom Metazoa; phylum Arthropoda; class Malacostraca; order Decapoda; family Lithodidae; genus Paralithodes; species Paralithodes platypus. The sequence goes on from CM064544.1 coordinate 36,612,219, forward strand.
ATTGAACTACATACTGAATACAATTCCATGTTTAGTATTATTTAATGTCACTTCCCATTTCAATATGTATGATTAGATCATATTTCACTTATGAGACTAGAACTATAACTGTAAATGCTTTGAGCACAGAAATTATTAAAATCAGCCATAATAATAAATTATATTCTAATAAACAATAAAACAAATTATATATTAGAATGCAATAAGAAAAACACTTCTAATGACATAAAATTGAACTACATGCTGAATACAAATCTCATTACGTTTCTCATTCCAGCAAAATACTTAGCCTAGGCCTATCCCAATTAATGATTAAACCATCATTCATCATTCAATATACAACCAGGCGACTTAGAATACATTATAATATATGAAATATGCCTAGGGATCACATTCTGTAGATCACAATATATTCGTGAAATTTTGAATTCAAATTTACCAGTAGGCTTACAATACTTCACTTATTACTATAATGAATACACTGAATATATTGCTTACTCCATACACTAGGCTATCCACGAACTTCATTTACCAATAAATTAAATGATTCGGCAAAAGTTAAAGAATAGAACACTAGGAAAACTCCTTTATTTACCTGCGAATCAATGAGCACTTGTCAACACGTACTATACAAGTACAACTGAGGGAATGCGCCGCTCAGCTGACTAATAGAAAACGACTATCAGAACTCAGAAGAGAAAACGGAAATTTTAGCGACTTTGATGGGAAACTAGTTTGATTTCACAGATGGCAAAATGTCCTTAAAATAATACAAAATTTCTAACAAATTATTCCACGTCGTGCTACTCTTAGAATCACTAACACGTTACTAAACGGATACTTTGCCATTACCCTAACATATTAGTGAAATGCCCTAAGAAATGCTGGATTACCCTAGATATTGCATATTAAAATCTTACCCTAAATGTTAAATGGTCAAAATACCCTAAAATGGGGCATTTTACCCTAAAGTGGAAGCACTGAGCCTATTCCACATTTCTATAATTTTGACCAAACTAGGATTTGCCACTATTTACTTTGTGCTTTAGTAAACCTGAATATGGTATTTTAGAACATATGAGGTTCTAAAGTGTATTGATTGACAGCAATATATAAATATATATATATATATTCTGACATACGGAGCCCTGTATGTTTATTTTAGAGTTAGAATTAAGAGTTGAAGGAGTGCCAAACTACCCAGGCGGCGAAGCAGACCAGCGAGCGAACCAGCGAGTGGGAAACCAGCTCGTCTGCATACCAGCAAACAAGCCTTCACACCTGCGTGCGTCATAGGGGACCCTGCAAACCACTTCGATGACCCGACGCTATGACGTATGATCGATGCAGGAGACTCCATTGGACCATGCACCTGCTACGCAACTCGAGGAGCTGTGATTGGGGCGCGCACCATCACCCGCCTCCTGATTCGTTCCTACACCATCATTGTTTAGTATATAAGACCCGAGTAGTGGGCATTCAAATCAGTCTCATTTGGAGTTGGGAAGGTGAACTTGCAGCTGGGGGAAGACGGGGTGAAGGGGTCACAATGGGATTGTGACTGTCAGTCAGATTATATAGTGTGTGTTAAGTGTGTTCGGTGTAAGCACTTACGTTATGTTGGTTAGTGAGATATGTGATTGGGAATTAACGTTAACGCTACTATTATGTACTTAACTATTTGAGTGATAATGAATGGGAGTTGCAGGGTCTGGTAAATGAGTTTGGAACAGTGAGCGAAAAACGGAATTTGAAGGTAAATACGGGGAAGAGCAAGGTTATGGTCTTCGAAAGGGGTGAAGTCACAGAGTGTGAGGTGAAGCTGAACGGTCAGGCTATGGAGATCGTCAACTCTTTTAAGTATCTGGGCAGTGTGTTGAGTAAAGATGGGACTATGGATGAAGAGGTGCGGGAGAGGGTACAACAGGGGAAGAGGGTTGTAGGAACGCTAAAAGCAGTAACAAAAAATAGGGTGGTCAGTATGGAAGTGAAGAAGTCCTTGCATGACAGTGTGGTAATCCCGACACTGACTTACGGAAGCGAAGCATGGACGTTGGTTGAGAGACTCAGACCAAGAGTGAGAGCAGTGGAAATGAATTACTTAAGGAGTGCGTGCGGAGTTACATGGAGGGATAGACAGACTAATGAGGAAGTAAGAAGGAGGTGGTGTGGAGGTAGATGTGCTGGAAAGTGTGAAAGGGAACAACTTGAGATGGTTCGGCCATATGGAACGTATGGAAAGCGAGAGAATGACTAAGAGGGTGTATGAGAGCGAGGTGGAGGGACAGAGGGGGAGAGGTAGACCGAATATTATGAGTGAGGAAGGACTGGAAGGTGGGGCTGGTGCGTCGACTGACTGGGGACAGAGGTGCATGGGGGCGGTTCGTTCGTGGCCACCCCTTCGGGGATCACGGCGTCAGGCAATAGATAGATAGATAGATAGAACTATTTGATTGGGAATTAACGTTAACGTTACTATTATGTACTTAACTATTTTAGTTGACGGACTTGTGGACTAAAGCAACTCTTTAAGTAATTGGGTTATGATGAAAGTAATACTATCGTTTTATATTAATACTTACGAGTTATTTCATTTTCTTTTAATTAAGCTTACATTGCTTAACGGTGCTTAGTACGGTGATACTATTGTCTCATATTAGTAATATCGCCTTAGACTAACATGGCTGTTTTAATGTTACTTCTAGTGATTTCCTAAGCTGAAGAAATTCTTTTATTATTTTGCTTTTCATATTAATTGAGTGAGACCTGAATCGAATCTATGAAGCGATCCTGTAACTTAATTTACTCATAAATCAAACCTCAATGTTACGTGGTTAAGAAATACATTTAACTAAATATTAAATATATATCTAACTTTTTTTGTGATTTGATATTAATCCTGATGATAATAATAATATAATACTATTAACGTAAGACAAGAACCAAGAATAATTACATGAAATATAAATAAAAGGACATATAAGAAAACTATTTATTCATTTAAAAAAGGGTAAGAGACAGAAATATTCTTACCTCAATATTTATCTTTCAAGATTTTTTATAGAATTTATAGTCCTTCTTTAGATATAACTTATTCGGTTCATAACCATAGCCTACTAAGCTTCGGTTATATAATAATTTTTTATAAATACTACATGACTTTAATTAGTTACAGTATTGTTTCATAATTAAAGAGTATCAGTCAATAAAGAACACCAAGTTCTAAGATCCAAAAGGAAAGGAAGCAACAACAGGAAATAATTTTATTAGATTTTACTTTTGTTTTGCCTTCAGCTGACTGATACCTTAATATATATCTCTGTGCTATCTAGATTCATCAAGTTAACCACTTGAGGATCAAGATACGTAACAATATATATATATATATATATATATATAGAGAGAGAGAGAGAGAGAGAGAGAGCGATATATAAACACATAACTCAATATAGAAAGGCAGAACAAGCTAGTAGCCTATTAGTAAAAAATGTATAGATACAAACATCGCAATACACAGATAGATCAATAATTATACACTAAGACAGGTCAAAATGTAGCTTTTGATCACTGTATAGCAAAAATAGTAAAAGCTACCATAAATCCGTAGATAATTCAACATAAAATACTATATCTAGAAGCCAGATGAATACATACCATAAAATTCTAACATAACATAGGGAATACTTCATGTCCTAAGGGGAGATTGTAAAGGCCCTTCGTCCCCGTTTGGTGTTGATTTGTTCCTGACGAGCGATAGCAAACCTGTTAATTTAGGAGGAATCGGCCTTTGGCCTGGATATTTTTCTATCGAAATATGTACAAATCTATCTTGAAGGGGGTTTAGGGTTTTCTTTTCCTACGCTTGATGGAGGTCTAGGGAGGAAACTAAACACAATATATGAATAATTAATAGACCAAACAATCGGTCTGCCTCCCATTAACTGTAGCATAATGGTAGTAATTACAGTTTTCTACAAGGACGATTATGGAACTTATAGCCTAAGTTACAAGTTTCATAATTTTCCTTGGCATTCCTTTGTTTCCAACATTTTTGTGTTTGTTCATTCTGAGTATGTTATTAAGATGTCTCATCCTAAAAAATATGGATATTCTTGCATAGAACGATATTATCTCAAGTGGCAAATCTACTCCAGCACTTTTCATTTCTGCTGTAAGAGTCTGTACACATACTACTCCTTCTCGCAAGCCCTCACCATGCACGGCTTTAAACACTTCCCTCATAACTAGTAACTTGGAGTAGAAACTGTCAGAGGGAATGTATAAATGACCTCTACTGATCATTTCAGTCCATGAGTTGGTAGATGACCCACAGTTCCCTGCCACGTGTCCTAGTTCTGGATGTTTATTCACAAACTTGTTCACCATGTACCCACCAATATAGTGTAGAGACTGTTCTTCTATGACTGTGCTAGGTGAAACTGTTACCAGACCAGAAACTGATACATTTACATTATCCTCATTTACACCAACTTCCTGCAACTCCATAGACAGCTTACCATCCACTTCCTCCATATCAAAATCCATGTCTTTAAAGAGAAGGCTAGTTAAGCAAATTTCCAAGTCAAGTTCACGATCATAAGAGTGTGATTTACTGCTTGGTTCACTGGGTACTTCGTTAGAAAAACAGTCTCGGTTTTCTTCATTGTGGCTAATATTACTCTTCTCACTAACCACAACAAACTCTCTCCCCAGAGCATCTGGATGACATGCTCATTTGCCTGATACAGCCGAAAAACTGTTCAATGCAGTCTTGATTTAGCCTCCTAGTCATTATGAAATCAAACCCATAATTTACTTTCAGCATTTCATACAACCCTAAGAGAGACTGGCTAGAGAGAATTATGCCCTTCTGAAAATTATACATAGGCCTAGTCTTTGCTGCAGAATATACTCTCATGGTTGACATCAAATTAACCATTTTGTGTAGTATGTCTGCTTGGAGATCAAAATGCATTCCAAATGCACAGCGCTCTTGCTTATCACCATACATATGTGAATTCATTACATCAAACCACCAAGGCATATGAATTTTGCTTGTGACATCCCAATTTTGAGTCTGCAAGAGTTCTCTCTCACCTAAGTATTGAATTGCACTTGCACAGCTCTTTGACAGCAGCTGTGTTGCATACTTAACTCGCTGCCTCTGTTGACCAGTTACATTCAGATGAATATCCGATATTTTATAGGCCAAACCATATTATGTTTTTGTCTTTGCTAACATCTCACGAATACATTCATCAGACACTATATCACCATTCTCCAGCAAAAATCCAGAATCCAGAAGATTATTCCTAATTAGTTTAATCATGTGTGGGACATCAGCAAAGACAAACACATCCCTGTCAGCACATGGATTTTTGAAAGACATACTCTTAGCTTTAACAGGATCTATGCCCATTGCCTTCCATACACGAAGATTACATGGCCCTAACTCATGTACTATCGCTATCACTGAGTATCCTACTGACTCTACTTGTCTAATTAAATCCAGTATAATATTATGCATGTTCGATTCATCAAACTTATAATAAATCGGCTGCTTCCACTGACCTACAAGACATCTTAACATAACTTGTACATTTCTGTGTGGCCTGTATAAGGTGTCTTTACCTTTGTCATAAGACCATTGTTTGCTGATACTCATTTCATCAAAGCTCATGACAACTAACTTTTCATTAGCATTTAAAGTATCTGCCTTTGATTTGTTGTAAGACAGATGACAAGATGCCTGGCTCACAATCAAAACTCTTTGCTCTGTGGTCTCTGATGGTAGTGGGAAGCTTCTAATGTCTTTAAGATACTTATTACATTTTCGACTAATGCTCCTTATTGTCATGGCACGAGCTATATCCTCTTCTGGCCTACATTTCACATATTTAGTTTGATTGCTGATGACATCAATTTGAGTCTGAGTGAAAATAGGCTTTAACATAGTATCCACTTTTCTTTTCACTTCACTGCCTATAGTATTTGCAACACTTTCTTTCAGTTTTAAATACTTGTTTCGCCAAAAGTTTACTTCATCATGCAACTTCATTTTGTCCTTATGTGAATCTTCTTGGATTTTCTGGCACTGTTTGCAGGATGATGGTGCTTTACTGATTTCACTTTCCAGCAAAGTAGTTTCTTTTCTTATCGGCATTATATCATGATGTGACCTTTGTGCACCTGATTGTTCACTCACACATACTGGAAGTTGGTTATTTACTATCTCAGAGCTATCACAGGGCACACAGTCACTTGGATTATGATCATTCAGCAACTCTTCTACTTTCCTCTTCAGTCCTCGCTTTTCTACTCTCGCCCCTCTATTTCCAGACATCTCTGTTGGGTGGTGAGCTGAAGCAATAGAAATAATTTTTGTTTACAAGGCCGCTCTTACAAGTGTGTGACTATTATGTTATTAATACAAATAATTATTAATCCCAGTATACCTTTGGGATACCGTAGTCTAACTAGGCTACACCATAAAATTAGTGTTTTAATGTATCCTTAAAAATAGTATTATAAGTAGGATACACACTCAAATTAGTCTTATAAGTGTACCATATAAGTACAACTCAAAAATAGCCTTATAAATACACCTTAAAACTAGTCTTATAACTACACCTTAAACTTAGCCTTATACAGTAGCTAAACATTAATATTAGTCTTATAGCTATACCTTAAAATTAGTCTTATAACTAAACCTTAAAATTAGACTTATAACTAAACCTTAATATTAGTCTTATAGCTATACCTTAAAATTAGTCTTATAACTAAACCTTAAAATTAGACTTATAACTAAACCTTAATATTAGTCTTATAACTAAACCTTAAAATTAGTCTTATAACTAAACCTTAATATTAGTCTTATAACTAAACCTTAAAATTAGTCTTATAACTAAACCTTAATATTAGTCTTATAACTAAACCTTAAAATTAGTCTTATAACTAAACCTTTAAATTAGTCTTATAACTAAACCTTAAAATTAGTCATATAACTAAACCTTAAAATTAGTCTTATAACTAAACCTTAAAATTAGTCTTAAAACTAAACCTTAAAATTAATAATATAACTAAATCTTAAAATTAGTCTTATAACAATACCTTAATCTTAGTCACATAACTAAAATTTAAAATTAGTCTTATAACTAAACCTTGAACTTAGTCATATAACTAAACCTTAAAATTAATCATATAAGTAGGCTATAATATAAATCGTAATTTAGAAGCGAAATTAAAACTAGACAATGTATAGTTGGACATCTATCTATCTATCTATCTATCTATATGCTGAGGCCCAATCCCCATTTTGGGGGTAGCCGACTCAAGACAGAGCAAGAACAGGGAAAACACAAAAACAACATAAAACAACAAATAAACACAGATAAAAAGCACAAACTCACACACATCCAGGTCACCCATGAGAAGACCCAGAGACCAGGGTTACCCAGGGAGAAGACCCAGAGACCAGGGTCACCAAAGGTCGCTCCAGCACTCCCCCGGCCCCCGACCACCCGGAGAGGTTCCGATCTCGGCAGGCAGACATGCAGCGGAGCCAAATCCACAAGCCCTCCCACCACACTTCCAGGCGCACCCTTCATATTAATCGTCTCCCCGGGCCAGGCGTCTGATGGACTATTATCTAGTCCAACTTGCACCCGACCCCTTACTCCAAATGACCACGTGTTCACTCAACTATTCACAAGCATTCTCCATTCACTTCTGTCCACCACCACTTCCCCTGCCAGATCTATAGTCATTCCTCTATCATCCAAAGCCTTTCTTACACAGTATGTCGGCTCACTTCATAAAAACTCTTAACTGCTTCTAACAAATTTCCTCCTATTTCATAAATCCTTAACACCTTCCACATTGCTTCACGGTCCACACGATCATACGCTTTTTCCAAGTCCATAAAACCCCAAAATATCTCCTTATGCTTCTCTAAATACTTCTCGCATAACTGTCTTACTGCAAACATCTGATCCACGCACCCTCTTCCCCTCCTAAAACCGCACTGTTCTTCTCCTAATGCAACTTCCGTACACTTTATTATCCTCTCTATCAACACCCTGCCATACAGCTTTCCAACCACTGACAATAAACTAATACCTCTATAACTTGAACACTCCTGCCGATCTCCCTTCCCCTTGTACAACGGCACAATACATGAACTCTTCCAGTCTATTGGTACCATTGACACAGCAAAGCACACATTGAAAAGTCTCACCAACCAATCTATTATCACATCTCTACCCTTCTTTATACACTCCACAGCAATACCATCCAAACCTTCTGCTTTTCCCGCTCTCATTTGTTTCACTGCTTCTTTCACCTCATTTTTCTCAATCCTTTCATTCATTCCCTGCCACCTGGGTGGCCTGGGTAACCTATCTCCATCCACCTCTGCTTCAATCACTGCTTCTCTTCCATCTCTTGTATTTAACAAAGATTCAAAATACTCGGCATATCTTTTCCTCACTTCAACTGGTTCCACTAGTAATTCTCCATTTTCATTTTTCACTGTCTCTTCCCTCTTTTCTCCTCCTTTCCTTACTTTATTTACCTCCTTCCAGAACATCTTCTTTCGTTCTTCAAAATTCTCACTCAGCCTTTGACCCCACCTTTCGTTTGCATCTTTTTTCGCTTCTCTAAATGTTTCGTTTTGCCTCTCTCCTTTTCTCCTTGTACCTCTCCCATACCTCAACACTACCATCCTGTAGTTGGACATGATAGAGATATTTAAATGGATAAATGATATAACTAAGGGCAATATTGGTGAGGTATTAAAGCTAAAGAACGGCGACATAACCCGCTCAAATGGTTTCAAGTTAGATAAGTTTAGATTTGGGAAAGATATAGAAAAACACCTGTTTGGTGATAGAGTTGCTAACATGTGGAATGAACTGCCCAGATCAGTGATGAACTCAGGAACAGTTTAAAGCATAAACGTATGTTGGATTCTCATATGGATATGAGCTGTGTGTGAATGGGAGCTGCCTTGTGTGGGCCGCATTGCGTTATGCAGTTTCCCGCTATATTATGTTCTTATATATGTACGGTACACTTCACAAATAGCCTTATATCTACTCTTAAAAATCATTCTTATAACTACACCTTAACATTAGTCTTTCAACTACACCTTAAAATTTGTCTTATAACTAAACCTTACAATTAGTCGTATAACTACACATGCGGTAACAATAGGTTTATACATTATTTATATATATATATATATATATATATATATATATATATTAAGTCTAATCAATAATATAGCTCTCTCTCTCTCTCTCTCTCTCTCTCTCTCTCTCTCTCTCTCTCTCTCTCTCTCTCTCTCTCTCTCTCTCTCTCTCTCTCTTTCTACATTGGCATCCTTATTAATTAAACACTGATCACAGTAATATTTCAATTGTAACACCAAACATAAATAAACAATGCTTACTCTTTGGTAGAAATAGTGAAGGTACAGCATCGTCTTTGAGAAGTCGTTTATTTCTTGGACTCTCAATGCCTAGTAAACGACTTTTCATGTCATCAATATAATCGTTATTGGTGAAGTGTACAGAGCATACAACTGCATGTTGGGCATTAATACCATCTTGGCGACGACACAAGTTTATCCACACGCTTCTGAAATGTGCATCCCTTGGAAATCGGAATGTTCTTAAATTTTTCCCGTCCACTGTACGCGGTTTATTGCTACAGCCAAATACTGCACACTGGGTAGGCATTATGATTATTAGCCAACCACAAAATATCTCTGGAATACTAACATGTCAGACAGAACTCCAAGTGTTCCACATGTTTACTGAAGTACTGAATTTTCTTTCTCTTGGGATAATCTGGGAGACTGACTAGGAGTACTTATATGATACTGGACCACGCTGGTCTAGACTACTCGTGACGTCACGCCACCTGCACCCTTCCCGTGTCACCTGCGCGGGTTTGCCTACCTGGCTGACCTGGTGTATATGGATCTTGGGTGGACCGACCTTATATCTGTAGACTGTGGTCAGAATTATCTGCGCGTGATAGTCTTTTAATTTACCCGTACGCTTCTCGCCGCCCGTGAGCGAGCGTTCACACCAGAGCTCTTCGTACGTTTCCCTTTTTGTTCCGTCCCAGCTTATATACGCGTACTTAGAGATTTCGTTCACCCTGCCAGAAACTTATTCAGAATACTTCACAGTAGATACTCAACTCCCGTATGTATTATTATCAAGGGTTTAATCTATGTGTATGTTTGTCTGTATATAATTGCATACTCCCATAAATATACTATCCTTTAATTCATGTTCATTGTATGTTATCTACAGTATAGGCTTTTGTGAATTATAAATGAACTCCCTTATTTGCTTACTGTTACTTAAAATAGTTAAGCTAAGGCCACATTTTTAAATCGAGACTTACTCGTGAACAGCACATTGATCTTGTTATGTCCAAGTACGTGGATTCTCGTACCATTTCTAAGCATTAGGTAATTGACTTCTTTTTACCTTTTTATATATCTTTGAATAAATAAGAGTGTATAATTATCTGCGTGAATTTATTGTGTTCATATTAAACCTGATTGAGTACCTAATTCGTGAATAAGAACGTGTTCGACGTGTTCCTGTTGAGGATATATTGAGTCTAAAAGTCCATAATTGGATTTGAGTAAAGACCAAAACAAAGCTAAGTTGTATTACAACCCGGCATAACAGATATAGTTTGTAGCCTTTTAATGAGTAGACGTCCTTTCTAAGCTGTACAAAATCGTGTAATAGTTGCCACAGTATAATGAAAAGTATATCACCGGTACAGAAGGGGATAATGAACCTTGTTGTTGTTGTTGTTGCTGTTCCTCAGGCTGTCTGGCCGAGCAGCCCCAAGGTCCCGAGCAAGGCCATAACCAAGTGCCCCCACATAACCCTCCCAGCTTACCACTAATAATGCCCAGGTGACCGAAGCCACTCAAAGGCGGGGACCTGAGGAGGGTGCGGAAACGCCCGGGAAACAAAAGCCCCACCCAAGGCCCTGTGCCCCTCAGCAATTATAAAGGGAAAGTTGAGGGGCAAAGGAAAAATGTGACGCTTTGGCTCCCAATCTGCCAGAGTTGGCAGTAGGGAGGTCAATCCACGGAAAAGACGCCGTCACTTGAGATCTAGAAAATATATAAGTAAAAGGAACAGTCAGAGTAAGCTATGGGTATGGCAGAGAACGCTCAACTCTCATTCTGATAGACCAGCTCATCACCATGAACCTTGTGTTTCATACTGGTAGGCACTGGAGACCACGTGAACCACTCCTAGCTCGATCATGGTCTGAGCGGAAGCAGGTCAAAACGGTCACACTCCGAAATGGCCACAACCGAAATGGCCACAACCAAAACGGCCACAGACCGAAATGGCCACAAACTGAAATGGCCACACTCCGAAATGGCCACAATCCTAAATGGCCACAAACCGAAATGGCCACACTCCTAAATAGCCACAAACCGAAATGGCCACACTCCGAAATGGCCACACTCCTAAATAGCCACAAACCGAAATGACCACCCGGGAGGCATATTTCCGAAGTCGAGACTAGTATATATCATAGGGGAAATTAGGACCAATCAGAGGCCGCAGTGGCAGTGACGTCACCCACAAGGGGAGGAGCCAGTCTGTCTGTCACTCTCTCTCTCTCTCTCTCTCTGGGTGAGGAGCCTGCCTGCCTCTCTTTGGTTTCTCTCTCTCTCTCTGGTAAATAGAAGAAGTCACCTAGTATAACAAGTTATTTCAAATATTAACTACATTAAGGATACATTATGATTGTGCTATGTTATGGTTATGAGTAAATAAGAGTAGCCTACCGTATTACGCGTATTGCACAACCATGGACAGAAATTCCTTGACAATTTTAGAAGGCACAATATTATTTCACTGGCGAACTATATTGATTCCTGTGACACTTAAGCAGTTAACCTGTGCTGATAATTTCAAGAAGGAACTTAAGTCACTCATATATCTAAAGGGTTATATATACAGTATATACATAGCCTATACATTACTTTATTTAAAATGTCATTAACACATTAACATTATCAGATAGTACAATATATATTAAACAACAAATGTTATGAAATAGTTAATGGTTTAAGTGCATAAGGTAGAGCCAAAGGCTAATTAGTAGGCTATATAATTATACGATACGTGTTAGTGAGTTGGGCCTAGGCCTATAGGCTACTTAGGCCTTATAATTAGGGTTGGGTGTGAAGGGGATCTGCCTTGTGTGAGCCAATCGACTTTCTGTAGACTCCCATTTTCTTTTATTCTTATGTATGACAGCTATTTCTATATTTTGCTAAATATTTACTTTTATTGCAGTCGATATGTTATGATGTGACAATGTTAATGAATATTTATATAAGTACAGTAGTGGTTAGGGCTACTTGAACACCTCTTAACCCCATTATATCCAGGGCGGTACAATATTGTACCGCCCTCGGTACTTTAAGCCAATATAATATGTAATTTTTAAATAAAGCACAATGTTACAAATAATCCTGATCAAGACACTGGGAACACAACAAATAATGATTTTAAGCAAAAAAACAATGAGTTCAATCAGCCTGTTCTCTAATATTAACGATTTTTATCGTGAAAGACGCTGAACATAAAGAAACCATACGATATGAAGTGAGACATTTGGCATAAAGGTTACACTCACCTGTAAGGTTGGACTGTGATTCCAGATGTACGACGAGATATAATTGTGAATTTTGTTATTCCCTTCATATCAATCTATCACTTTCTCTCCTATCATTGATCTTTAGTCTATGTCTTCGATTCATAGACCCTTAGTCTATGTCTCGATTCAGCCACCCCCAGCTATGGGGTATGTGCCTGAGTGTATACATACATACATACAGACAGACATACATCTGTAGGCCTACATACATAATATTATGGAATGAGATCATTACATATGCGGAGAGAGAGAGTGAAAAGTGACCATTTATAGTTTATTTACGTTGTGCATGAATGTAAATTTAAATGATAATGATAAATAAAACAGGAACTATTTGAAACAATTTAACTGTCTAAAGAGAACTGGCAACACCCTCCTCCTCAAATCTTGGGACGAAAGATGCCAGAATCGCAAAATTTTCATTGTTTACTCATTGCTCTTCAAGTAAAACCATAATTAATGGGAATAACATATTGTACTCTGGATGCTTATTTAATCTAGACATACTATGCGAATAAATATTGATAACTTGTTATACTAGGTGACTTACTTCTTCTATTTACCAGAGAGAGAGATAAACAAACGAGAGGCAGGCAGGCTCCTCACCCAGAGAGAGAGAGAGAGAGAGAGACAGACACAGACTGGCTCCTCCCCTTGTGAGTGACGTCACTGCCACTGCAGCCTCTGATGGTCCTAATTTCCCCTTTGATATATACTAGTCTCGACTTCGGAAATATGCACCCGGGAGAGGCTGTCAGCAGCTCGCGGGTAGTGACTGGTTGAGGCCAGTCACCAACGCTCGCACTGGTTCAATCCAAGATATACAGTATATCTTGGTTCAATCCACAACTCAGATTAACATTTTTGTTTAACTATAATAATACAGTTTTTTGCAAAACAAAATTAGTAAAAATATCGTTAAAATATATATAGATGTAATAATGAAATAAGCATAACAATAAGATTGACGGATGATACCCGTTACCCGTAAATTCCATTAATACATTATTTAATGAACTTATTGTTCACTACTATAGTCAAGAGAGAGAGAAAAAGTGAGAGCGAGTTTAGATGAGGGATTTGTTTGTTAAGAGATAAAGAGCTATTAACTCTATTTAGTTCGAGGGAGTTATTTTTGGATTTTACTATATTGATCCATTTGTTGGGATAATTTAAGACGTCCCACCCCATTAGTTTGTCGATTAAATTACGCTTATTAATGTAGGTGAGCTATAGCAAACCTGTAACTTACAAGAAATCTGCCTTCGGGCGGGACATTTTCTTTCCCGATAAATTTACAAATCTAACTTAAGGCATTTGGTAGGCATTTTATAGTTTGAAGGAAACCTGGGAAGGCGATTTTTGTTAGCTAATGAGACATAATAAAGTGCATTGCTCGAAAATGGCAGAAACAAGGAAAATCTTCAATACTGTTTTAATATCTCATAATAATTCTCATAACTATAAATATAGAATATTCTTGTCAATTACAAATGTCAATTTTATTTTTCTCTAATATCAAATACTACAACACTTGGTTCTAGTTGCATTATAATAACCATCTCTAACTCACATATACATTTAATTTAGATATACTGCAGCATAGTGGAAGCTTGCAAATGTCGTTCCGATTCTTTAAAATATGATAAGTCAGTCTCATCAAATTACCGCCCCATTGGGCTGACATCAATAATAGGAAAATTGCTTAATACATACCGAGAACATTACTGACCACCTAGAAAATGTCATATGGATCAATTTATTCCCACCAAGTCTTAATACCTCTGAGGGTCACACACGAACCCGACCAGAGAAAAATAATAATGATGACTCTATTACACATTATATGATCACTAGCGCTATAAACACTAATGTTATAACCATCTAGAAAAAAAAATCTATATCTATCTAACCTATATACTGTATATATGTATCTATATTTATATCTATCTATATACTGTATATATATATATATATATAATATCGTCTTTGTATACGATACCAGGTTGAGAAGACAAGTAGATTCGCATAGTGATATAGAGTACCTCTAAAGTAATCTAGACACTTTACATGACTGGTTAGTAAATTGGCATGTGACATTTAACATAGATATATGCAAATTATTTAAGATAAGGACGGTGAATACAAATTCAAAATATATATAGGCCTACTAACTAATACGGAATTACAAATCTCAGACTGTGAGAAAGATCTGGGTGTGTTTGTTAGCAATGAACTGAAGTTTAGGAAACAATGTATAAGCATTCGTAAAAAAGCAAACAGAATTATCAGGTTCATCTCTAAGAGTGTAACAGAACTGCTAATGCTGTCTTGAAACTTTATATATATATAATATATATATATATATATATACCGGTATATATATATATATATATATATATATATATATATATATATATATATATATATATATTTATTTATATATATATACATATTATATATATATATATATATATATATATATATATATATATATATATATACTGTATATATATATATATATATATATATATATATATATATATAAATATATATATTTTTTTTTTTTTTTTTAAACAGACGAGGTTAAAAGCAATAGCAGTTTCAGCATTCAGGATTTTATTGTTACAGCTTTCAATAGTTCTAACAATTTTCCTCTGGGGTTCAGAGATGAGGTACAAAAGGTTAGCAAAATTCATGGTGGATCCAACGTTTCACAAGTAAACATCTTGCATCTTCAGGGAATGGAGAGGTAATGGTTAGAACTGACTGACTGACTGACTGATGGCTAGAGTAAAGATAGAAACAGACTGATAATGGATTGGAGGAATTTGGGACTTTGGAATGGAAGACTTTTGGAATGGAGGGTTAACTTGGAGGGTATTGGGGTGTGTAATAATAGGTGAAGAATAGATAGACGTTAGAAATATAGTTAGAGAGTAAAAGATTCTGGGCTCAACCAGAACGCTTCATTGTTAACATTATATAATATTCAGTAATTTAAATATATTTTAGTAGTCAGTCTTACTTTGTAATATCATTTCTATATATTTGTTGCACTGCTCGTCCATTATTAAGTTAATTTAGATAAACATTTCAGTGAACACCTGTTGCGTATTATACTTTAATATACATACATATATTATGTATATACATACATATATTATATATTATGTATATACATATATATATATATATATGTAACGAGCAATAAAATAAAATAAAAAACAATTTAATTGATAACTAAATGATGCATTTTAATTGATACATACAATAGAGTATGTATTGTTGGAATAGCATAAATGTATATATGAACACTTCTCTATTATCTCCTTCCTTTTTTTTTTTTTTTTTTACGCATCCTCTTAATTATACTGCTATTATTAGTCAGAGTCATAGTCAATGAGAATCATCAGTCACCAACCACCACCTCTGATCAACAAACGCCAATAGTAATCGGAAATTCTGCTTTATTTATTATCATTATTATTAATTTAAATGTATTATCCATTATGTATAGACTATCATGCCTATTTTACCTGTATCTATGATTTATTTTATTATTGAATGGCATCCTCCCAATTACACTGCTATCACTGATCAGAAAAATAGTCAATGGTTGCAACAAACCACCAACTATTACCTCCATATTGTTATTGAAGTTATTGAACTGCTAATAATAATAAGAGATTTTGCCTTAATATTATATAGTAATTATATATTAATTTTCACTCACTCCACCTCTAGTGAATTCTCTTACCTATTGGCATCCTCCCATCATACTGCTATCATTGGTCAGTGGCATAGCTAATGATAACAATCATCAACCACTACCTCCGACCAACAAATGCTAATATTAATCGGAAATTCTGCCTCAATTTACTATATTTTAATAATTAATCTTTTTTATCTATTTAGTATAAATTGTCATATATAGTTCCCCTAATACCTTAAATATCTATGTTGTACTTACTAAGTGCCATAGATGAACAATAAGATATAAGGATACAACCTATGTTTGTGTTTGGTTGTTGATGCTGGGGTTGAGTGTTTGGATTTTTGTGTTTTTGAACACTGACGTCACCAATGCCATCAACCACCACCTAGAAAAATGGTACAAACAAGACCCCCCTAGCACCAACCCGGCCAATGACATTACATTTTTTACAGAAACTATATGTCTTCCGACCACACAACAGACGAATCCATTATGAAAGAAATAATTAACAAAAACGTCCTCCCCACCAACCCTGACAATAAAATAAAACTCATTATTTACTGCAAATCTCCTAAGACCTCCAACCTTGTCCTCCGTAACCGCCCCATTTCCACCAACCAACCGAAAGACGATCATGTGATATACCAGCATATTTGCACCTCTGGGGACTGTGGACCCCTATCCTATGTTGGAATGATACAGACTCGCCTTTCCCGTCGACTAACCCTCCACCTTCAATCTGGCGCTATAAAAGATCACTATCAAGCACCCCACCATCTTGCCCTAACTCGCGCCGACCTAGACAAACAAACCACCATACTCGACAAAGAAACAGACCCCAGAAGACTAGCTATTTTAGAAGCTCTATACATCCAAACACTCAACCCCAGCACCAACAACCAAACACAAGACCTTCAAATTCTTCCTTCAGGCAAGCGCTACAGGCATGCTGCCCCCCCTCCTCTCGCCCCGCGCCCCCCTTCCTTATGCTTCCACGCTCAGCACACAACTGACAACACCAACCAATCACAGCCACCCACAGCCAACAACCAACCATCGATAAGATTTAGTGCCCGTCTCGCGAATAGAGTACCTTCCACCAATGAACAGCCACCACACACCCAGTAGCTCAGCCCACCTCCCTCTACTTGATCCTCGAATTTTGTATAAATAAGATGCATAAAGATGCTGGCTTCACCCCCATCATCCCAATTGAAATCAAGTGCAAGAGAAGCATTACATGTTTCAACCTAGATGAGCTTGCTTACAACAACTCAACTGAAGTAATCAAAACAGAAATAGAAAAGCAGAATGCCTGGGCCAAGGTCAACCAGGTTTATAAATTTGAAAACAAAGACAGAAGGAGACAATCAGGAAATATCAAGATAGAATTTGAAGATACACAAATGTCCCTACGAGCTCAAGAAGGCATAAAACTCTTCAATCTATCAGTGACCTCAAACCAAATAAAGCAGGAAAGGTACATCCCAATCCAAACCTGTACTCTGTGCTATGCTGTTGAAAAATCATGCAAGAACAGAGTGCCCACAAAACAAAACCCATGAATACAAAGTTTGTTCTGAATGTAGTTCAGAGGAACACACATGGAAGGATTGCCCTCCTAACTCAACAAAGAAGTGTATAAATTGCAAGGGAAATCATCGCACCCTAGCAATGAAATGCCCAGTGAGGAAAACAGCGATGAAGGAGAAGGAAACTAGAATGAAGGAAGAAGAAGAGAGGAAAGCCACCAACACATACGCAACCGTAACCAACAATGGCCAGGCACAACAACCAGCACAACTACAACCACAACTTCCAAATAACAGCAATGCGGATTTGAACTGCGCAGCATATATGACAATAATGATGTCTGCACACATTAAAAACATGTCAGAATCAGGCTCGTTCCAAGAAATCTTTTCCACTTTCGCACAAAAAAACGGCCTTCCAGCTTTAATTCTTCCCACGTTCACTCAGGAAGAATCTACCAAATTTATAAGAGGAAATATCACAGAGATGATAAATCCATACCTTCCGACCCTCAACCACAAACAAATAACAATGATTACATAGAAGACGAAACTAATGAAAGTATCGCCAATTATCCAGAAACACAACAACAACAAGAATCAAGCAGCAGCAGTGAAGACCCAGAACCACAACAACAACAAGATTTAAGCAGCAGCAGTGAAGGATTTACCGACTCCGATGTCAGCAGTATCGACGTCGAAGCAGAGGACTCAGGGGTAAATGAACAAGATAACACAGAAGAACACGAAGATCAGCCACAGTCAACCTATGCCCAATGCACACCCGCATTCGTTTGAAATACCAGGAGCACTGCAAAACCCCCAAATCACTACATCCATCAGGTAAATTATATTAACCTCAAAAAAGCCAAAGATGAACGTGTAATCCCAACTCATACAAATCCCACTCACACCCAAACAACAGCCCAAAAAGGGAAACAAAAAAACTTAATCAAACATGGCTCAAAATCTAAAAATTATTCAACACAATGTACTCACATGGAATAACAGAAAGCACGAGTTAGTCAACACATATCTACAACTCAAACCAGACATAATACTAATACAAAGTCATGGTGTTAAAAATGAAGAAAGTCTAAAGATCCCAGGATTTAAAGTAATAAAATCAAACAAATACAACAGAAACATGGATGGCACTGTCATTGCAATTAGACAAGAATTACAACACAAAATCACAGACGACTTCTTGACGAACACACTAGCAGTACAAATTCAAACAGAAACAGGTCCAATAATAATAGCTACAGACTACATACCACCAAGTAGACTGTTTATCCCCACACCAGACTGCATACCATCTGCATACCATCTGCATACCATCTGCATACCATCGAAAACTGCATACCATCGAAAATACGGCGTCCAGGCCATAATAATAAGCCCAACTGGTGGAATAAAGATATTTCAAACTGCCTGCTTGCTAAAAAATTTGCTAATGATAGATTAAAATCCTCACAAAATGACGAAGAACGGGTGAAATTTGTAGAGCTACGACGCAAAGCCAAAAAGTTAATTAAGCAGAGTAAAAAGACCTTAGAGTTACATATTGCGAATCAAAGTAAAACAACCCCGAAAGAATTCTATAGTTATATCAGAAAGAAAAAAGTAGTTACTTCAACTGTTGGACCGTTAGTCGATGAAAATGGAGAATACACCAAAGACGAAGTACAAATGAGTAATGCCCTCAATACCTTCTTTGCATCAGTTTTTACAACAGAAGACCTCAGTGATATCCCTACACCATCGCCGATTCAGATTGATAATTCAGATGTTCTAAGCAATATCACCGTTACAGAGAGAGAAGTATTGAATTGTTTAGATAAACTCAAGGTAAATAAAACGCCTGGACCTGATACAATCTCGCCTAGAGTTCTAAAGGAAGCTAAGGATGAGCTCTCCAAACCACTGACATTACTATTCAATAAATCCTTGCAGTCTGGAACTATGCCTGATCAGTGGAAGCTAGCCAACGTAACACCGATATTCAAAAAAGGCAGCAAGTCCCTACCCAGTAACTATCGTCCAATTAGCTTAACCTCAGTTGTTTGTAAAATGCTAGAAACGGTCATACGAGACAGACTCGTAAATCACTTAGAGGAAAATAACATACTTAAAGATACTCAACACGGCTTTCGTAAAAAACGTTCCTGTTTAACAAACCTCTTAGACTTCTTCCACAACCTCTTCCTCAACCTCTACGATGAGAGTAAAGCTGTAGATATTATATACCTTGATTTTCAAAAGGCCTTTGACAAAGTTCCCCACAAACGTTTACTGCTAAAACTAAAAGCGCATGGAATACAAGACGGTGTGTTGAAATGGATAGAAAATTGGCTCAGCAACAGAAAGCAAAGAGTAGTCATAAACGGTAAGGCATCTAAATGGACCAATGTAAGTAGCGGGTTACCCCAGGGATCGGTACTAGGACCAATTCTCTTTCTAATTTACATCAACGACATAGATGAGGGTCTCACCTGTACAATCTCAAAATTTGCTGACGATACAAAAATTGCAAATAGCGTACTCTCAAAAGAACAAGTTGAGGATATGCAACACAATCTAGATAAATTGTCATGTTTGGCCCAAATTTGGCAAATGAGTTTCAATGCGGATAAATGTAAAGTACTACATGTCGGATACCTAAATGAGAAAGCAAACTATTCGATGAATGGCACTCAGCTTAAGAATGTAAACAGAGAAACCGATCTGGGAGTAACAATATCGAGTAACCTAAAACCGAGTCAACAATGTTCAGAAGTTGTTAAGAAGGCAAACAAAATTATTGGCTTTATAGGCAGGTCATTTGAGCATAAATCCAAAGAAGTTATCCTAACCCTTTACAATTCCGCCCTCTTCTCCGCCCTCTTCTGGAATACTGCGTTCAATCCTGGTGCCCTTATTACCAAAAAGATATAAACAAGCTAGAACGAGTTCAACATAGAGTTACCAAAATGATACCTAGCCTAAAGAACAAACCATACGAAGAGCGTCTTAGAGAATTAAATCTATTTCCTTTAACCCAGCGCAGATTAAGAGGTGACTTAATTCAAGTGTTCAAAATCATCAAAAGCATCGACAATATGAACTGTAGTAAGTACTTCACTATCGACCAATTTTCAACCGTTTTACACGCGGCGAAACGGTTGCAAAATTATTGGTAAATCTTTTAACTCGCACGAATCTAAGAATTTCTTCTTCAATCGAGTTGTTAACTTGTGGAATGGGCTTCCCCGAAACGTTATAGACTGCATCACCGTTGATTCATTTAAACTCCGCCTAGACAAATATCTCTCATTAAACCCGCGACTGACTGCGTTTGTAAATGAATACATTTATTTTATCCCCCCCTCAGTTACTAACCCATCTGTCCTCTACTAGCTCCCTAATGCTGCCATGGACATTAGTTCCAGGGCAGTAATTCCCTTTCCAATGTTCCCTTACCCTCTCTAAACCACTGTTTGGACACTTGATCCTCAGTGTTTTGGAGGACAAGCAACCTAGAACGGTCACTAGACCTGTTGTTGCTTGATTTCCTTTTTACTCCTTTGACTACATAGCATTATTCAGAAGAAATACACCGGTATACCTTTTTGGGGACTTAAATGCAAACCACCCAACATTTGGATACAGACATACCAACACAACAGGAAGACAACTACACCAATTAATATTAGACAGAATAATTCAACATATAGGACCTCACTTTCCAACATTCTTCACCGCCAACTCAGCCACAACTCCAGACACAATTTGACTAATTACAACACATTTCACAATATTAATATAAAACAATGGCCACTAACAACAAGTGACCACAAAATGATTATAACCCAAATCAGTACAACCCCCATCTATATCCCCGCAGCCCCACGTCCTAACATTCCAGCGACAAACTGGGATGATTTTCAAACAAACATAGAAGAACACACAACACAAACTGAACTAAATGAAGCCACACTAGAAGAAATTGATACAGTGATTGATTCATGGTATACCACAATCAATCAAGCAATCAACACATGCATACCACACACAAGACTCAAGAAATTAAGAGGCACTACACATACCCATGAAACACAATTATTAATGCAGCAATATACTGCACTCAGACATCATGCAAACACTGATGTCTGGACTAATGTACATTACAACAGATACAAAACACTCCAAAACACATTAAGACATACTTTAAAAGAAGAAGCAAACATACACTGGGAAAACACACTCACACAATTAACAGCTACATACTCTGAACCGGAGGTTTTCTGTAGAAAATTCAAGTCACTGACTGGAGAAGTTAGCCCACCTACTCATTACATCTATGGTTACTTTAGATAAGTGGACTGTATATTATTGATAATGAAGAAATATTGACCATATAGAATATTTACCCTTAGATGAACTCTGCTGGTGATTGGAGGATGGCGGAAAATAGGCTAGATGACTTGAAGTGGTTAGTAAGGTAAACAGCGTACAATCGGCTAGGATAGGCTAGATATTTACGTTAAGTTCGTGCTAATTAACAAAGATGATGATGTAGTGACTATATGGATTATGAGATGAAAAGTGAAGCGAAAACATCTGGTGAAGTAACTATAGGAAGAAGGCTTAGCGTGTGTAGCTGGGACGGAGGTTGGTTGGAGAGTGTGCGAGCGCGTTATGTTTGTCTCTGTCGTGACATACCGCGCACGCGCATAACATATGGAAAATGTATCCCATCCTTTTTACAATGAGATACTTATGAACAATCTTAAATAATACAAATATATATATATATGGGAATTATAATCCTACAATACTTTCCCATATACAACTATAGAATAATATATTCTACCCAATCATGGAACGTTCGACCAAGGTTATGGAAGCATTCAACTTAAGACTACGGAACGATACGTAACGCTACATCAACCCAGATTACGTAACATCGAGACTGTTCATACTAGTTTGAGTACACTAAGTATGGACATATTCCCACCAACAGAAAATATACAAAATTTACATGATTAGATTTGCCCGGAGGCAATCTTATCCCACCAAGCTTGGGAGGATATCTGGGCTGCCTGTCGACGTGGGCATCCGCCGGACGCGTCAACAGGCTGCGCCGAAGTAGAAGCCAGAGAGGGGACATCAATGGATAACTGATCCGAGGGGGTGTCCTTGCGATCGAGGTCACCCTCAAGAGGATATAGTCGTACTGTTGGCCGTGTGAACTGGTGCTACCCCAACCCCACCATCACGACCTGGTAACAACTCCTCTATCCGACCCAATTTCCCAAAATGAGCCATCCTCATGGATGGTTACCACGTCCCTTACACTAGGCCAATGACCTTTTAATGGTGTTAGTTTATTTTTTTCCGCTTCCCTTAAAGTCACCAGATATTCTGTTGACCAGCGATGCCAAATATCTCGCGATAATTTACGAATATATTTGTAGCGGGCCGATATCACGTCCTTACTTATGTAGTCTGGATCTTCCATAGTATCCTCGTCATGCTCTTCAGGAAGATCCCGCAGTCTGTATCCATGTACCAGTACTGAGGGTGTGATTGGGGTAAGGTCTTCCAAATCACCAGAAGCATAGTATAGAGGGCGATCATTTACGGTGGCTTCAATCTCCAAGAGTATGGTGTTGAGTTCCTCTATCGAGATGAGAGCTATACCCAACACCTTCTTCAGACCCGCCTTCACGATGCCTATGGCTCTCTCCCATATGGCGCCAAACCAAGGCGCTCTGGCGGGAATGAAACGCCATTCGCATTGTACATCCGCTAGGCAGGTCTGAATCTTAGGATTGTTGCTCACTTCTTTGAGATATGTAGATGCCCCTATGAAAGTCTTTGCATTGTCACTCAGCATGATACGCGGATATCCCTGTCGACTGCAGAATCTTCGGAAGGCATGTAGGAAGCTATCACAAGTGAGGTTGGTGACCAGTTCCAGGAGAATTGACCTGGTAACAGCACAGGTGAAAAGTATCATATACACCTTAAGCTTGGGTGAATCTTTCACAGGGATTGCTCCACTGTAGTCAACCCCGGTAACTTTGTAAGGGTCACCTGGGGTGGTTCGCAGGTTTGGTAAGGGAGGAATTCCGACGGGATCATAATGTGTTCCCTGTACTCTTCTACACTTTAAGCATTTGCGAAGGACTTTCTTGACCACCTGCCTAATTCTAGGCACCCACCATCCTTGTCTTACATAGGTGACTATATGACCAACCCCATAATGACAACAGAGTCGGTGACACCTATCGATGATAAGATGGGTGAAGGGATGATTGGGGGGCAGTAGTATTGGATACTTACTTGCCTCAGAGAGGGCTGCCAATCGTAATCTGCCTCCGCAATGTATCAAGTCCCCCTTCAAGTGTAAGCCCAACTGGTTGATCAGGTTATTCCTAGACTTTGTTCCCTTAACCAGTATTTTATATTCCTGCATAAATATTTCTTGTTGACAGAGCTTATGTAATAATTTATCTGCAATTCTGATCTCCTTCACATTGAGGTAAGTACTACCTGTGGGCGGTGTGCCTTTAATTTTTGCTTTTGCATTTTCTACAAATCGTATCACCCATGCTGTAACACGTTGTAACTTCTCATAGCTGCTGAATCTATCCCAGTCCCATAACCGTGTGTCTTCGTCAGGCACCGAATCAATTACCGGTGCTACAATAGCAGTGTGTTGCTCGCTCAAATCTATATTCTCTGGTCATTCGTTGGGATCATTAAGCCAGCATGGGCCATTCCACCACAACGCAGAAGAATTGCGAAATTTAGCAGAGACACCACGAGTAATGCAGTCACTTGGATTCTCTTTGGTAGACACATACCGGAACTGTGCGGTTGGGAGCAGGGTACGAATTTCGTCGACACGGTTGGTGACGTACACTGGTAGCTTCTTTCGGCTATGTAACCAGTAGAGCGTAATTTGGCTGTCACTCCATATAACTGTCTCCGAGATATTTAGCAAATTTTTAAAAGTTTCCTCTACAAAGTGAACGAGTCTAGCAGCCAACAAAACTGCAGTCAGCTCTAATTTTGGGATGGAAAGGGATTTGATCGGGGCGACTTTCGCCTTCGCCATGACTAGACGGCTGCCACTTGTGTCAACAAAGTATATGGCGGTGCCGTACGCAACCTTGCTAGCATCTGAGAAGGCATGAATGGAAACAGGATGGTCCATGTCAACTCTCCGAGGAAAATTAAAACCCTTACAGAGACGAAGATCCGAAATAATGTCTTCCTACTCCTGAACCAGATCGCCAGTCAAACCCTCATCCCAACTTAATTTTATCCTCCCTAATTGCTGAAGGAATAATCTTGATTTGATCGACACCGGTAGAACTATCCCAAAGGGGTCAAAAAGTTTAGCCGTCATACTCAAGCAAATTCGTTTTGTAATCTGCGAATATTGCGCGTACTGAACGCCGAATGAGAGGGTATCGGTGTCCGTTTCCCAAAACAACCCTAGCACTCTAACATGTTCCTGCTGTACCGCCGCCACTCCATCCCATTGCAGCACAGTCCGCAACACAGAATTATTTGTCGCCCATTCACGCAAATGTAGATGGGCGTCATTCATAATTTCTCGGACTACGTCATAGGTATCAATCAGGAAATCTGATTGTTCCTGATTGTTCCTGATTGAGGAATTGTTCCAGGGCAGTCTCACTTTATACTGTTGGCTGTCGGGATCGTAGGTAACGGTATCCTCATACGACGATAGTGCTTGACGCTCAACCTGTTAGTATTCCTTAGGGGTTATCCCGATATGATCTAATTCCCACAAAACGTTTAAGTCATTTTTGCATGGTGGAATATTACCAGTGGACATGTATTCGTCCATTGGGTTTACTGCTACTTTCAATACAGTAATTACTTCTGTGCTGGAGCTGGTAGGTTGTGACACTTATGAACCACTGATGGCGTACCCGTACTTGGTAGGAAGCAGAATTAGGCTACCTGACCTTTTATACCCAGGTCGCACTATATTGTAGTAGTGATCCGCACCGATAAGCAGCTCCAGCTGATCTGTGTCCGTTGCGTGAGGATCGGCTAATTTTATGCCTTTACTTTGTAAACTAACCAGTTTAGACTTTAGGTTAAGTTCACCTTTATGTTCTGGCAATTCATCAACCACTATTGCGTCTAGATGATGAAATTTACCTCTGTGTTTGTATTGCAGTGCCACAATATTATATTCCCTAGAGGCTTGTTTCCCGGTAAATCCGTGAAGACATAACTCCTCAGTTCCTTTAGAAATGTAGCAAAGGGAGGATAGAACAGAAGACTTCACAAAGGTCCTCTGAGAACATTGGTCAAGTAGTGATCTGATTTTAACACAATTATTATCCTTACCCTTTACCGGCAGCTGTACGGTGGGCAAGATTACTATATTTTTACCTGTGGCAATGGACATTGTAGTTGAAGTAGCAGCAGTATGCTGTATGCTCTCTCTTGGTGTTATCCTCCGCTGGTCTACTTTCTTTTCCTTGTTTTTGTGTACACAGGGAATGAAAGTGTTTGCCCTTACAAAACTTGCAGCTTCTTATGTTAGGATTAGTACAACCCGAAAGGCCATGCTCTTTTGACAAGCACCGAGTGCAGAGACGTAGTTGACGGGCTCTGTTAACTTTAAGTCTTATACTTCATACACTTGTACCATAAATGATTGGTGCCACTACACAGAACACAGTTGAATATCCTGTACTCACTTTGGGCGGTAAATGTTGCCGTAGCCATGTTGCCGTAGCCCTACTCTGTCTTGATCCGCCATATTGTACACTTCAGCGTGGAGGCAATGAGTGAATTTCTTATAATCCAGGCTCGAGTCTCCCATTTCCCGTTTTATGGTTTCTATTAGTGGTGATGGTAATTTATTGACAAGAGTCACCACACAAAATTCCTCCAAACAAATACCATGGCTAATGATTGACCTCATCACACTCTCTGTATTGGCATAGAAGTCCTTCAGGTCAGCTGTTTGGTGTTTGGGTGACACTAATTGATTGCATTTGGTAACATAAGCTGCCTTGATTCGATCTGGATGCCCTTGCATCCTTTGCATCCAGCTCTTGCTGGGGAATAACTTGCACTTTCGATAATGACTCCTTCGACTAGCTTATGTGCATCACCCAGAAGCTGACCCTTTAGATAGGTGAAGCGTTGTATATCTGTGAGGTCGGGATTGTCATGGATGGTACACTTGAACATCTCCCAAAATACCGACCACAATGTGGCATCAACCTCAAATTTTGGAAGTGGTAATTTGACTGCGGATTTCTTTGGCTCTTTCTTGACCTCCTTCTTGACCTCTGGAATCAAGATCCCCTTCAGTGTGGCAACGATTACTTGTATGCCCTCCATATATAGGGTATCCTCTCTTATCACCTCGATATACTCGGCGTCTTCGTAAGTGTCGGCCAGGTCCTCCTGTGTGACCTCATACTTGTCAAGTTGCTTTTGAATACTGAGCAACCTGGCCTCCACCTCCACTCTAGACGCTGAATCAAGGAATTCGTCAATGTCAGAGGTCAAGACCGTCAAAGAGCCCTTAAGCCCAGCCCGACGCTTTTGTACACTTTTAGCCATACGGGAAGGAAATCTATTGACGTTAAATCAAACTATCAATGCCAGACCGAATAAGTTGCGGACTACAATACAGTATCCGAGAAATCAAATTAAATCGCGAGCCGAAAATAAAACACCCTCACGAAATGCGGAATAAGAATTGGGAGCAATGTAGACTAGCAATCTGGAGCTTTTCAATTTAACTCCTTATATAATAGTTATGAAATTATAGAATCATTACACCATAAGTTAAGAAAAGCCGGGATGGAAATTTAGTACAATACAGTATAGGCCAAAGGTCTCTAGATTTAAAAAAGAGAGGTACCGTTTAAAGTTATAATTAATTCAAGATTTTTACAGAGAGAGAGAGCCTATAGGGTAATTTAAACAGGCTAAACTCAATGGGTACCGCTAATTTTATATTATTAAATTTAATAAATGTGAAAATTGTACGCAAGAAAAGTTCATCTCAAGAAGTCACAAGGAAAAAAGTTTTGAGTTGGATTAACACACTCAGCCTATCAGCTATCATATTACCCTGCCTTCAGGGCACACGACGAGAGTAGAATTTAGAAAGATATGTGAATGAATAATCTTTAAATTTTAAAGAAGTTATTTTTCAGTATAGGCCTAATTTTGATCTAGATTTAAATTAAATCTAGATTAAATTTAAAATACAGTACAGTATGGATGAATTTAATCTTAATGCCGTGCCAATTGTGCAATATTTTCTAGGGCTAAAGTAGTTTTAATATCATGTAATGAGCCCGAAAAAGCATTTAAAGTAGGCTAATTATTGTTTTGAGTACTGTACTGGATCAGATTTATAACTTTCATTCTGGGTAAAACTCCCGTCGCAGCCCTGACCTATCCACTAGTTTCCACATCCTGTCCCACTGGTGGTCAGGCACCTGGGGCCGCCAGAGCAAAGAGCGGACGAAAAAAACCTGACAGCCCCATGGGGCCAAGAGACGGGGCCTGGAGGTCGTAGTAGGACTCATGACAAAAACAGGGATAGGCAAGCCCCACTCCAAGCCAAGGTCCGTAGATACATCAGGTCAACCCACGCGCAGCTCAGTGACGTCACACTGTTGTACCAAATGAAAGAAAGAGAGAATACGCTCGCCACTCTGCCTAGCTCCGCCCCCTAACAGCTGCGAGACGTTGTAAAGGCTTATCCCTCACACAGTCCACACAATATCTGGACTGTGATCCCTCAATACCTTCACCTTCCCGCCTATACACTGTCACAAGCTTATAATAGTTTGTATATTTGTTTACCCTGTCCAATCATTTTCATATCAAATGTAGGCTATTACTATATTACTATTATAATATTATATTTAGCATATACAAAATGGGATAACTATTTTCAGGTTTAATTTATAGGTATTGGTTATTGTTCTAATTTATTCTTACAACTAGGTTGCACAAAGCGGGATAAGGATTTCACAAAATTCGGTACACACTTATTTTATTAATATATACATGTGTCTATTAAAGTTAAATTATGAAGATTTGGACTTAGAGCACTGACAAGACCTGCGTCCAGTATCATCGTAAGGTTCCGTAAGGTCATTATGAAGAACATTGGACAGGTTGCAAAACAATAATAACATAATAACATAATAGAAGTGAGTACAAAAAGCCTGTTGGCCCATACAAGCCAGATCCCTCTCACACCTAACTCATCTCGTACTTATGCCTTTCTAGTTTGATGTTGAAGCTCTCAAAATTAGCCATATAAATATATCTCAAATTTAGCCTTATAAATACATATCAAAATTAGCCTTATACATACAGCACATGGTCAGTAAATTGGTAGGTAAATTTTAATATTAACAAATGCAAGCTATTAAGGATAGGGAAGATTAATGCAAATGCAAAATATAAACTAGCTAATATGAAATTATAAAACTCAGAATGTGAGAAAAAGCTATGTGTGTTTGTTGGCAATTATTTAAAACATAGAAAACAGTGTAATGTATTAGCGTTCGTAACAATGCAAACATTTCTGGTTCATTTCAGGGAGTGTGATTAACAGAATTGTTGATGATATCTTAAAACTTGACTTGTTATTAGTGATAAACCATATGGATTATGCAGTTCAAGTTTGGTGATTTTATTACAAAATGGACATTGATTCTTTGGAGCAAGCACATAGCAGAATTACGCACATGTTCCATAATATTAGAAATCTGACATATGACAATGGTTAAGGTGTCAATAATCTGTGTGTGATAACCCGGGTTCGAATCTTGTCGGATCACATATATGATTTCATTAATTTCATTGGAGGAGTTTGGTGGTGTGGTGAAATTGATATAAATGATTAATATGAAAACAGTTTGAAGAACTTAGAACATAAGAACATAAGAAAGCGGGAGTCTGCAGAAAGGGATCTGCCGTGTGTGGGCCAGTCGGCTCTCTGCAGATTCAAGTGTTGTATGTTCTTATAAATACACCTCATAATTAGTCTTATAAAAACACAATATAATAAGTTCCAACAATTATTTCACACTTATTTCATTAACTTAGACATTTTAGATTGAATTTTTCTTGGATCATTGGCATTCATGTTTCTGTTCAAAATTCTTATTCTAAAGAACATTCGACATTTTACAAACAAACTAATAACTTCCCATGGCAAAATGTTTGCCGCAGATTCTTGCACATTGTAGAGTAACTCTGTTTTTTTTACCACATAATGTAGTCCATTTGGCCCTCAGTTGTTCATCTTTGGGAAATAGATGGAATGATACATTTCCTTGTTTAATGAATACAGACTTGCACCCAACAACTTCACAGTAAAACGGCATTTTGTTCACTTACAATGGCAGAGCTACACTGTCACACGGCATTATGGTCACTGTTGTATTATAAAATATCGAAGTTATACTTTCACGGCACAAAGATATAGAAAGCGGAGGATGTTGCTCCAACGGCTGTGATTTTGAGAATGAGCGGGAAGAAACTGGTGACCCCTTCACCCTTCAACGCTCTGACGTTATGCGCGCGGATAGGGAGTTTGAGCGACCCGTGGGTTGACCTGATGTATCTATGGACCATGCTCCAAGCAAGGCAACTACCGACCGCCGAATAACTCCCCCCCCCCCCCCCCACCCCAAAAAAAAAGGGGGGGGGGGGCTAACTAGCGAAAGGTTTAAGGACCAATTATATGGTTAATTTAGATAAGTGGACTGTATATTATTGATAATGAAGAAATATTAACCATATAGAATATTGTGACGTTAACCACTCCGTTAGAACCGCATGGCTTGTCCTACAGTGACTTGCTAGGATCGCCAGGGCAGTGGATGGGGCTACAGTTTATGTATTAGAGTGTGCTTTATTTTATATGAAAGCTTGTGTCATGGGCAGTCCAGAAAGGCTCTTTGTTTTCACCCATGTCAAGGCTTTATATATTTAATTGTAAAGTATATGTTTTATCATTAACTAGTAATGATGGGATCTGGGAGAGAGAGAGAGAGAGTAGAACAGAGTGAGAGGGGGGCGCGCAGTGTTTCTTCCCTGCTCGATGACGTCACGGCTGGCTGCCTCGTGGGGGTTGGTTGAGAGAGGTCCTTACCATGCTGCTAGCTCCCTTGCTAGTGGCTAGAGGACTTGTAACCGCTTTTTTCCCACGCGGCTCAAGCTAGTGCGAGTATATATAACAGTTCCTCGCCACTCTCTCCCTCAGATCTGGTTTCTAGAACGCATCCATCTTTATCCCTTGCTACCTGTCCACCGCACCGCACCTGAGAATCTTTTCCTCTGCCTACCTCTCTCTTTTTTCATATCTTTCACCACCTTTTATTAATATTATACCCCCTCTGGTTAACTCTGAAAAATCAGCTTCATGCTGGCCAGTTGTATTGTGCGTTAAGGTCTGATATAACCCATGTATGTTAGTTGTTAAGATAAGTGGATCACGAAGCATTGGTTGGCATTTATATTGTTTAATGCTATTCATGGTACATTGAATATTTTAGTGACGGAAA
The DNA here is from genome assembly GCA_032716605.1 of Paralithodes platypus. Classification (NCBI taxonomy): domain Eukaryota; kingdom Metazoa; phylum Arthropoda; class Malacostraca; order Decapoda; family Lithodidae; genus Paralithodes; species Paralithodes platypus. The sequence continues at coordinate 36,643,784 of CM064544.1, forward strand.
CACCTCAAATACGTCAGCACAGGGGAACGTTTCCAATTACCCCCATGCGCAAGTACTTGTTAGGTTAATAGTTGCTCTTGGTAGAGATTTATTATCTCTCTTGGTCCGTCATCATGCGCTCTCCTGTCTACATCCATTGGTATCGGTAGACTTCGGGCCGTTGATGTTTTATCTGCATGAACATCTCTTCACTATAAGCAAGATCCGGATATTGAGGAAATGCTGTGTTGTGGTTGGTTGTTGGGAGGGGGGCAGAGCAGGCTGTTGATTGGAGGGGAACGTTTCCCATTCTTGAGGCTGGTGGTTGTTGCCGTAGAAGACGGGGAAGCAGGGGTCGCTCTGGTATTTGTCCAGGGACTAGAGCATGGGAAAATTGGGGTGTCTCTGCTATTTTTCTTGTCTAGATTATGGGGTCTTGGAGTTGCAAACTGGCGATTCTGCAACTGTTACTTGGATGGCTCATCTTCAGACCCGTCATTTCACCACATTCCTCGTTTGAAAAAGTCGCGACCACACGTCTTAATAATATAGGATCTGGTGAGATTCTGACAGGTATTAAACTTTGGAGAGTTAGCAGCCAAAATGTGGTAGGAACATCCGCCTTGGATAGGGTGTATATGCTGATATTTAATTGCCAGTCTTCTTTAGCATGTTTTGCCAGGTGGAGGAGTTTATTGGGTGTTTCTATCTCTGTGGAGACAGTGTCTTTGATGAGGGTGACTTGGTTAATCTTCATTGCTGTAGGGGTTGCAGTAGATGGTGCTGTAGGAGAAGGTTTGGTAGGAGGCAGTTGGTTGTGTGGTCTGCTGGTCTTCGTAGTCACTGGAGTAGTGAGGACAGTTGAGGTGTTTGTGGGAGGTAAAGTTGACATCGCACTAACATGAGGGGTCCTCGTTGATGCTGGCAAGGTAGGTTGTAGGGGGGCTCGCCGGATGTAGGTGGGTTGAAAGGTGGGAGCCCATCGTTGAGGGGGTATCACACGTCGACCAGATCTTGCACATGTGGGATTAGATTGAGTAGGGATTTGAGATGGTTTCTGAGCACGAGATACTGGGGATGGGGGGGAGGTTGAGCTAGGCCCAGGGGTTCCCAAAGTGGTCGATATCGACCATCCAAGGGGTCAATGAATCGCCAGGGGTCGAAAGGGGGTCGATAAATGGCCAGGGGGTCTATGAATGGCTAGGTGAGGAACGTTTCAGAAGATGTAGACCCATCTCTATGTGAAAAGCTAAAAAGGTGTAAGAATGCTCTGTTCTATTTAGCAGACCTATATTCAAAGCTTAATGAGGTACAGAAACGTATGTAGGGTAAAGATTATTCAGGCCAGGACAATTATACTGGGCTTCAAAGGCAAACTAGGCTTGTTTAAATCGTCAATGGCACATAGAGATTTTCAGTACTTTTCGAACTTACCACAGTTGGGAGAAAGTGAAAGCATTTCAGATGGTGACATACAAACATACATAGCACACCTGGACAAATTGATTGAAGACTTTAAAGTGCGCTTTGAAGACCTGGAGAAAATGCAAGTGCCTGAATGGATTCTTACACCTTTTGACTTGGAAATACAAAATGCAGACATTGACTCTACTACTACTAATATTAAGGTACTACTATAATCCATATATTTATTTTATCATAATATGCATGTAATACGTTTCTTTTTTCATAACATATTATATTATTCTTATTTTCAAATGTTTGGGGGTCGATGAATAATTTGAAACTTCATTAAGGGGTCAATGAGCTGAAAAGTTTGGGAATCCCTGCTAGGGGATAGAGATGGCCTATTGAATTTGTTTGGAGCCAGCCGAATTAAAGGAGAAGTATATGTGCTAGTGGAAGGTCAGGGACTACGTCTAGAAAGTAGAGGTAAAGGGCATGCAACAGGTTGAGGGGAAAGGCGAGATACAGAAGGAGCTGGAGATTTGAGTTTGGAAGCATAAGATTGGGGGCGTGTCAGGCGTGACAGTAAAGGGATGTGTAACGTGCTGGGAAGTGGTGAGCTAGGTTGAGTAATGGCAGGTACAGGTGTGTTAGGTAGAGAAGGAATGTTAGCAATGATAGGAGTTGTAGGTTGAGTATCAGAAGGTTCTGAATTAGTAGGTAAACTGACAGATGGGGAAGCTTGGACAGGAACAAGCATAGAGGGTTGACAAGTTTGAGAGGGAAGGGTGGGAGTGGCAGAAACAGTGCGTGTAGGCAAGGCTGGAACAGGCGTGTACACCAAAGGGGGTGGGCGTGCTGGAGGTAGAGGTGTGGGAGTATGAGGTAGAAGGTTCATATCAAGAGGAGGCCTTTGGCGGCGTGAAGGAGTGACAGGTAGAGAAAGCTCAGGGATTGTGGGTTTAGTGGATCCTAAATTGCGGTTATTAGTTGCAGGCAAAATGTCATTCTGATTGGGATCAGCAAGCATCACATTGTTCTCATTAATAGGCTGAAATCTACGTACATGCCTGTTACGATACATGCGTGACTCACCAAAATAGTTGACGGTAACCTGGTAACAGTTTGGTACAGCTAAAATTTCGAACGGGCCTTTAAATCTGGGTTTTAGTTTGGATGGAACTGGTAAGTGTGCGACCATGACTAGATCGCCAATACAGTGGGGGCTGGCTTTTGGTGTTTCATCTAGTTGAAGGTCTTGAACGTACTGGATTTGTCTTAGGCGATTCTTGAGGTGGACGAGAGACTGGTCTAAATTGGAGGAGGGTTCATATGGGGCAGCTAGATGACGGAGGGGGAGGAGCAACGGAGGAGCATACTCGTTCGTGAGGTGATACGCCGTCTTCTCGAGGGCAGGTGTTGATTCCCCATTACACAATCTTGACCTGGCTGGACCAATCCTTGGAATCCATTTGTTGCAATCTGGTTCTGATCTGATTGGCAATGGTTCTGTGGCTCCTCTCGCATATTGAATTACCCTGAGACCAGTAGGGGGAGGAGTGGCTGATTTTAAAACCACACATTAAGGACAGTTGAGACCAGATGTGCCTAGTAAATTCAGGGGCGTTGTCAGAATGGATTGCTTCAGGTAGGCCAAAATAGGGGAAGACATGTTGAATGAGTGCTTCGGCGACTGTAATGGCTGAGTGTTCTTTTGCGGGGCATGCAATGACATACTTGGAGTACGTGTCCACAAAAGTGATTATGTACTTGAATCCATTACTGTTTTCCATGGGGCCCATAATGTCTACTGCCAGCAATTGCCAAGGTTTGGAGGCAATTAACTTTCCGGAAGGACCAGCTGTGCGGGTTCGATCTTTACCTAAGGCACACACTTTGCATGCCTCAGTGATGCGCTTTGCTGTGACATAGGGAGATGGGGTCCAGTAGACTTGTTGAAAGGTGGTGATGAGTCTTCTTTGGGCGAGGTGGATGCCGTTATCCATGTGAATGGACTGCATCGTGGACAACACGGCTTGGGGGGTGATCACAATTTTCCCTTCTAAAGTGAAGAGATTGTCACCTCGTCTGGTTAGCTGATTAAAAATCTTTCTAGGTATCCAATCTGGTTTTATTTGTTGCTGGTATTGTTGCAAGAGGTCTTGCTGGCTGCTGTCTAACGAGCCTTGATGATGTATTGCAAAGATCGTATGGGATGGTGTTTCTTGTTGAGAGGTAGAACTAGGAGGTGGTAATGGTAGACGAGAGAGTGCATCAGCATTGGTATGCAATTTCCCTGGACGATAAACGATATCTTTATCGAATTCCTCCAGTGATTCTCTCCATCTTACAGTCAGAGCGTTATTTGTGTCTGAATTCCTCAACCATTGAAGGGCGTAGTGGTCAGTTATGACGGTGACCTTGACTCCCGCCAGGGAGGCTTTGAAGTGTTGTAACGCCCAAATCATTCCGAGACATTCACGTTTGGTCACCGGGTAATTAATTTCTGCTGGATTGAGGGTGCGGCTAGCACATGCAATTATGTGTTCTTTGCCATCTCTGGTTTGACCTAAGATGGCCCCAATTCCGAACTGTGATACATCTGTGTATAATCGGAATGGTTTGGTATAATCAATAAAGGAGACTACCGGTGAGGCAACTAATTTGTCTTTTAGGGTGTTGAAAGCTTGAATCCTGGGGCCTGTCCATATGAAAGGTTCTTCCTTTTTTGTGAGGTCATGTAGGGGTTTAGCAATGGTGGCAAAGTTCTTCACAAACCGTCGATAGTAGGATGCTAGGCCTAAAAATGCACATACGCCTTTTACATTAGTTGGAGGGGTGATTTTACTGATAGCCTCGAGTTTGGAAGGGTCTGGGGCAATTCCTTCTTCAGAGACGACATGGCCCAAGAAATTCACTTTTTTCTCTGCTAGGGTCATTTGGAGGGTTTAAGTTTTAGGCTGGCCTCCGGGATCCTCTGGAAAACTTGTTTAAGGCGTTGCAGGTGTTCAGCCCAAGTCGTGCCAAATACGATGATATCATCCAGATATGCCAGGCAAGTTTCCCAAGTTAATCCTTGCAAGACTGACTCCATCAATCTCGAGAAGGTGGCTGGTCCATTGCAGAATCAGAATGGTAGTACTGTGAACTCATACAGTCTTCCTTAGCTGGTGGAAAAGGCCGTTTTCTGTTGATGTTCAGGCATAACGGGTACTTGCCAGTAACCAGCTTGGAGGTCCAAAGTGGTGAACCATTTGGCGCCAAGTAGGGAATCGAGAGAGTCATCAATCCTGGGATGAGGGGTGGCGTCCTTGATGGTGACGTCATTTAGCTGGCGATAATCGATGCAAAACCTTGTGGATCCATCCTTCTTACGGACTAGCACTACCGGAGAAGACCAGGGGCTGGTAGAGGGTTTTACTACTCCTGTAGCGAGCATATAATTTACTTGTTTTTCTTCCTCTTGTCTTTGGATCGGGTTCTTCCTTCTGATGGGTTGCTTGATGGGGTGTCCCACGGTGTGAATGGGGTGATGCAACGTTTCAGTTTTTCCCATATCTCGACTAGAAGTAGCGAAAATGTCTTGATTTGAGATAAGGAGTTTTCTGAGGTCTGTTTGTTGGTTGTTGGAGAGTGTGGAGGGTATGTCAGGAAGGAGTTTTTTGTAAGGCGGGGAAAAATCAAAGGGGGCAGACAGTTCTTCAGAGTACATTTCATAATCGCCAATGGCTAGACCTTTTGGCAAGGTAACAGGTTTGTCAGAGATGTTAGCAATTTGTATGCAATTGAGTTGGGGTGGTAGCAGGCAAGGAGCGGTTATGCATACCCCATTTAAAGGGCTTTGGAGGTGGGACATTTCCTTGAATTGTAGGAACTAAGGGTATCCATTTCTCATGATGAGGGGGAACGGTAATGGAAGTGGATACTATGGCAGGAGAAATGACATGATGGGGGGAGGGGGCATCATTAATCTCAGTTTGGGATGCAGCAGTGCTAGGGGGAGTGACTGGTAATTCTATGGATTTGAGCTGCTTCAAGTTACCTAGAGGAGGTGATATTTTTTTCTTTCTCAGGTTTGGACGGAGGGTCATAAGACAGTGTCCTGTACCTACAATTAATGGAGACACTTAGAGCAATTAATAAATCAAGCCCCAGGTATCCATCATACTTGGATTCAGTAGGGTTGTGGATCACGAAGGAGTGTTGAACTCCGTGATTAGGGTGGGGGGTTTTAACATCTAGGGGGAGTGACTGACCCAGGTTGGGAATAACCTGGTCGTTTGCACTAATTAGAATGATAGAAGAGGACTGGATTTCTCCAAAAACCTGTCTATGTTTTCGGAAGAAGGGAAGGAAAAGACAAGAACGGGAAATCCCCGTATCAATAAGGAGTCGAACTTTCACCCCATACAGCGTGATTTTGTGGTACACCGGAAGTCCACCCCCCCGATGTCCCGTCATGAGCCCAGCTATAGTTACGACGATTTGTTTGGGGGGGCAGTCTAAAAATCCAGCGGTTCTGGCTGGACTAATTCAGGCTGGTATGATGATTCATGTTCTCCTTCCATGTCTCCGTCGTCAATCCCAGCAGTTCCATCTTCAATAATGGTGGAAATCTGACGCGGCTTTATCCAAGGGATCTGTGCCCACCAACTTAGAGTCCTGGTCCTTTTCCTGGTCAGTTCAGTGAAGGACCGTTTGAGTGACCACGGCATGCAAGATCCGGTGCAGGGTTTCCAGTCGGCCGGACGGATTCTTGCCCACTCCTCAGCCTTGTCAGCTGCCCTAGGAGCTGCAGGGCGACTGTTGGAAGCTGTACCGGAAGTGGGGTGTGTGGTGACTTTATTAATTACAGCTATTTTGTTGGGGGTGGCTTGTTCCCTGGATGTTTGTAACGCCATTATTCTTCGGATTACAGGCAGATCCGCGTCATAATTCGTGGGTTACACGATGGAGAAATGGTCAGCCACTGGGTCCGGCAAGATTCTGACCAAGGCTTTGAATATGGTTTTCTTCCTCTGGGCGGTAGTTTCGTCCTGGAAGGCTGTCAAAGCGATCTGATGCAACATTTCCACAGTTCCATCCAAATCCCCTGAGTATGTTATCTCATGGAATTTTTTATCTGCGATCGTTTGGCCTAATACTGGCTGTCCGGACATAAACCTTAAATTGGGCCCAGGTTAACCAAGGCATGTTGTCATGCATGTATCCTGACACTTTTGTTGATTATTTACCAAGCTTAACCACAATTGTGTGTATCATGGAAGCGTCTTCGTTCCCAAACATAATGTCTAGGACCGGTTTGACTATTTCCAGGTATGTGTAGATATCGTAATCCTCGGGTTTAAATGCCAGGATATCAAGAGACCTAACTGCTGCCATGATGAATAATGTAAATACATATTGAATACCAGAAGAAAAAAAACTTTTACAGTAAGAACACTTGTGTTGATATGCCGTATCCAGACACCGCTGCCGCCAGTGTTATAACGGGTTGTAATATTTACAACTCGTGATATAGTCTCCACAAAAATCCAATTATGGACTTATAGACCTTAATACAGCCCGACAGGGTCACACCGAACACAGTCTCACTAGCACAAAATAGGTATTCAATCAGGATCATGCAGAACTCAATGACAACACACATGGAACATATAAATGGCATATTAGTTCAAGTAACGTCTATCTTGAGGAGCCATAATCATTATCAATCAATCATTTAAAATCATTTCAATCTCCAACTCTCGAATATAGGTTCGTAGTCGGGGATGTTTTCTTATCTGAGGCAATAACAATAATAACACACAAAGAATAGGGTACATATATGCTGAGAATCTTACAAGAATAAATCATAAACAAATGTGGTTAATAATCTCAGTTAATCAAATGGCAACAACAGTGAAACATGAACATAGAAATAATCACCCTTATATATAACAATCGAAATGAGACGAGTGTCTTACGTGCATGAGAAACAAACAAAGAAACAAAATATAATCTCAAGATAAGAGACACGAGGGGAGTTGAGAACAAAATAAACACCCAGGTAAGTTAGGTGAGTCACACGGCTGGGGTCGCACTAAAGGTAGTCGCGGTATTCTCAAGTGACCTTCCTACTTCAACAGTGGAGGTCAGGTCATCTACTGGACTGAGGTGTTGGAAATTAAATCCAAAGTTAATGCAACTAGAATCGTAGTATAAATAATATTACTCTGAAATTTGGGGCAACCTACGATCTAATTTAAAGCACACAAGATTAAGTTTGAAGAATAATTAATGTAATTTCTATGAATATCTTATATTCACGTCTACGAACGTATGTAAGAATTACGAATCGAGCCGAGGAATTCAGATATAAAGAGGGCGTATAATTATGAATGAACTATAGAGTAACTCTAATTAATTATAATAGAGAACAAATTTTAATTAACTAAATGAAGTTAGTCAACAAATGCTCTGGAAACGCTTATGATTACTAGCATAAAAGGATAATTAATAAGATATTAATTAACGAAAGAATGAGGGCACATACGACGGAGTTATGCTAAAGAAATACTAATATCAGTGTTCTTAAGAGGTCTGAATGAATTAACAGAGTCTTGCAATAAACATACACTAGAATAATAGGTGTATGGTAAGTGATATGAAATTAAGTAACAGAATCTATGCAATGCTGGAATTCCTAAGCACGAAGAATCAGAATTACTTACATCAGTAATCAAATGAATATCAATATGAATTCATAAAATAATTACAAAGGTGATTATGTAATCAAACGTAATCAAGGAAACTGGGGGAGATAGGTGTTCACAGGGATAATTCTGGGGATAGAAGTTAAGTATGTGAAGATAAATTCGTTATAAAATTGAGCATAAGTTAATCAATTAGGAAGGGAAATCAAATCACGAAATACACTTCGACCTCAACTCACAAAATACCTAACAGAATACATATATAGAAAGATCTGTGAGCGTGTGGCAAAATGAATAACTGAACACAACTATATAACGTTGTGATGGGTGATGGGCTGGTCTATCTCTGCCATACCCATAGCTTACTCTGACTGTTCCTTTTACTTATATATTTTCTAGATCTCAAGTGACGGCGTTTCTTGCGTGGATTGACCTCCTAATCTACCAAGATTGGAAGCCAAAGCGTCACATCTTTCCTTTGCCCCTCAACTTTCTCTTCATAATTGCTGAGGGGCACAGGGCCCTAGGTGGGGCTTTGGTTTCCCGGGCGTTTCCGCACCCTCCTCAGCTCCCCGCCATGGAGTGGCTTCGGTCACCCAGGCTTTATTGTGGTCGGCAGGGAGGGTTCTGTGGGGGCGCTCGGTTGTGGCCTTGGCCTTGCTCGGGGCCTTGGGGCTGTTCGGCCAGGCAGCTTGGGGAAAAACAACAACAACAACAACAACTATATAACGTATGCGTAAGACGTTTGATATGAATTTAATCACTATCACAGGTTTAAGACTTATACACAGTTTTAACACAGAGGGTATGTAAGTTTCAGAAGGATTAACACTGATACGCAATTAAGGATCTTGTGCACAGATCTCAGAGATAATTAAAACAACACTGGTCGCATATCTTAATTTACCTTGACAACAATAACACAACGAAAAGACACAGAACCTTAGGGAATGTTTGGAGGGCTGGTGAACAGAGTGCAGTGCTGGCCAACGTAGGTCGTAGCTCCTAGGGGCAGCACTTCCGGGGGCAGGGCGTCCTCGGGCAGCACTTCCGGGAGCAAAGCGTCCTCGGGCAGCACTTCCGGGAGTAGGGCGTCCTCGGGCAGCACTTGCGGGGGCAGGGCATCCTCGGGCAACACTTTAGGTGGGCAGGGCGTGGCTCGAACAGGATGTCAGGGCACTTCAGGGCAGGACACTCTCCGGGCAGGGCAGAGGCAGGCTGGTGCAAGCTACACAGTTACTTAGCTACTCGGTTCCTGGGTAGGGGTTGAATAGTAGGGTCGTGTATTTTGCATACTTCCTATAATTTTCTTGAGGTAATGTGCGACTTTTTTCTTGACTCTCGTGGACAGGTCTTCAAGATCAGAGGGATATGGTGAAATGGTTGTGATGAAGTTGTGAGGTAATTACTTATTGTAGGTATACATAGTGGCGGTTTACATGGATACATATGTGCTAGGTAGCTCATTAATTACTTAAGACCTAGTTACTTAGTCTAATAGGGGAGAAATGGGATGTATACCGACTCGTCCATGAGCTACATTCCTAAACAAACATTGTTATAGCTCGCTTAATAGTTGTCCCTGATCGAGGTATATTTGATCTCCCGATCCGCCACAAGGTGTCCTCTCGTTTATATCCATTTCTGTTTGTAGATCCCAGGCCGTTGATGTTTTATTTGCATAATCACTTCTTCCGTGTCTTCCATATCCGGGAGCTGAGGACATGTAGCTCTGTGAGGGGGTGTCACCCGAGCAGGTGGCTAATGGGTTGGGGTGACCTCCCATACCTGTGGCTCGTCGTAGAAAACGGTGAAACAGGGGTCGCTTGGGTAATTGTCCAGGGATCATAAAAAAGGTTATATCTCGCTTAATAGTTCCTCTTGGTAGAGGTTTATTATCTCTCTTGGTCCGTCATCATGCGCTCTCCTGTCTACGTCTATTGGTATCGGTAGACTTCGGGCCGTTGATGTTTTATCTGCATGAACACAAGCAAGATCCGGGTATTGAGGAAATGCTGTGTTGTGGTTGGTTGTTGGGAGGGGGGCAGAGCAGGTTGGAGGGGAGCGTTTCCCATTCTTGAGGCTGGTGGTTGTTGTCGTAGAACACGGGGAAGCAGGGGTCGCTCTGGTATTTGTCCAGGGACTAGAGCATGGGAAAATTGGGGTGTCTCTGCTATTCTAGCTGTTCTTTCCTGTAGTTCTCTAGCTTGTCTTGATGATAGGGTCTTGGAGTTGCAGACTGGCTATTCTGTAACTGTTTCCTGGAAGGCTCGTCTTCAGTCCCGTCATTTCACCACATTCCTTGTAGAAAAAGTCGCGACCCTGCGACTTAATAATATAGGATCTGGTGGTGGGTGAGTTCATGATAGGTATTAAACTTTGGAGAGTTAGCAGCCAAAGTGTGGTGGAAACATCTGCCTTGGATGGGGTGTCCATTCTTATATTTATTTGCCAGTCTTGGTTTGCTTGGTTAGCATGGTTTGCTAGGTGGATGAGTTTATTAGGTGTTTCTATCTCCGTGGGGACAGCATCTTTCATGAAGGTGACTTGGTTGATTTTCATGGCTGTAGAGGCTGCCGTAGAAGGTGCTGTAGGAGAAGGTGTGGTAGGAGGCAGTTGGTTGTGTGGTCTGCTGTTCTTCGTAGTCACTGGAGTAGTGAGGACAGTTGAGGTGTTTGTGGGAGGTAAAGTTGACATCGCACTAACATGAGGGGTCCTCTTTGATGCTGGCAAGGTAGGTTGTAGGGGGGCTCGACGGATGTAGGTGGGTTGGAAGGTGGGAGCCCATCGTTGAAGAGGTATCACACGTCGACCAGATCTTGTACATGTGGGATTAGATTGAGTAGGGATTAGGGATGGCTTCTGAGCACGAGATATTGGGGTTGTGGGGGAGATTGAGCTAGGAGATAGGTGGCCTATTGAATTTGTTTGGGGTCGGCCGAATTAAAGGAGAAGAATGTGTGCTAGTTGTAGGTATGGGACTATGTCTGGGAAGTAGAGGTAAAGGGCGTGCAAAAGGTTGAGGGGGAAGGCGAGATACCAGAACAACTTCAGATTAGATGGAAAAATTGCTGCGGCTCCCGAAGTGGTAGCCGCCGGAGTGACAGTGGGGGGAGGCATGTTTACGTCAACCTGAGTTTGAACTGGTACCTGCCCTAGAGGTCGCACCGCCGGGGCTACAGGTGCTGAAACTTTTACCTGTCGCTCACCCTTAACCTGTTTAATAAAGTCTAGCCACTCCAGTAATTGAGCACTTGAAATGTAAACCCCACTTCCTTGGTCTGATTGGGATGCGGACTGTGACATCTCTGAGTCCAGCGTTCCTGAGTGCCGAGAAGAGGGTCGCTGGCCAGGCGACTCCTCCTCGACGTATATTCCTTGTTGGTGTAAAATGGATCCCGATGACCGGGCTGTGGGGGCTGGTAAAGCCTCCAACCGAGACTCGCCAGCCCGGGCAATAGCATCGAAATTTATAAGAGAAGCGAAAATAAATCTAAACCATAATTCAATAATTTTAAACCTAATACCATTCACTAAACCATAAACCAAAACCAAAATCACATTAACAAACTTACAAACTATTGCTGGCAAAATAGCACTAAAATTGCTCTCATTCAGTTCCGGGACAACATGTCCGCGATAATATTGTTCTTTCCCTTTATTTGGTGAATTTCGAGGTTATATGGTTGCAATGCCAAGCACCATCTCATTAACAGCTGATTCGAGTTTTTTAATTTTATTCTAGAATTTCAGGGGGTTGTGATCAGTAAACACTTTCACGGGAAAATGTGAACCACTAAAACACATTAAACTTGTCCACTGCAAAGAGCAAGGCAAAACGCTCTTTTTCAATAGTGCTGTAGTGTTTCTGATAAGGTTTTAGTTTACCGGATGCATAGTAAACTGGATGCAAAATCTCAGCATCACTGTACTGTAACAAAACTGCTCCTACACCAACATCACTAGCATCCACCTGAATTATGAACGGCTTATGAAACTGAGAGGACTTCAGAATAGGTGCATTGACTAATAGGCAACGAATCTTTGTGAATGAAGTTTGGCATTCTGGGGTCCACACAAACTTTATCTTGGGACTAATCAAGTCTGTTAGGGAGGCGGAGAGGTCAGCGAAGTTGGGTACAAACCGTCGATAGTACCCAACCATACCCAAGAAGCGCATTACTGCCGTGGGTCCTGGGGTATATCCCCTGGGGCAGTGTAGAAATGGCTTCGGCTTTGGCAGAAATAGGGCTGACTTCCCCTTCTCCTACCACGTGACCCAGAAAGATTAGTTTGGCATGGCCTAACTCACTCTTGGCAAGGTTGACAGCGAGTCCCGCCCTGTAGTCCAGTAAATCTAGCAATCATTTAACTGGACCTAGAACAAATTGCAATAGAAGGTTTTTTGGCTTTAACTTGTTTATTAGGTCCCTCTGATGAACATATAAAAAGTCTCCAACTTTTGGACACTGGGAAAGTGGTTAATTTGCATAAATTCAAGATGGCCGCCGTCCAAAGCTTCAATTTACAGATAACTTTTTTCTGGTTGCTCCTAGACCCTATAAATGTACTACAAACAACGTTTTTTGGCTTTAACTTGTTTATTAGGTCCCTCTGATGAACATATAAAAAGTCTCCAACTTTTGGACACCTGGAAAGTGGTTAATTTACAGCCGAAAAACCTTACAGAAAGGCTGAACTGTCTCTTTCACAATTGCAAAATCTTTGCAGCACTTTCTTTGACAGTTACAACATCGCTGCGTCCATGCACGTTACTAATAACCAGTTCATCCCCAAAATATGAAATAAGTTTCTGTTTCATGTATTTTACACTATACGCTTCAACATCAGGGCACAACTGGGACATTCTATCAACGAGATCAACCACTGTAGTCTGTTCATCATCATTGCCACTGACTAGGTCCTCGATTGCGAGTAGAAATGCTTCCTCTCGTGAGGCATCTACTTTGCGACCCTTGCGAGGAGGTTCACTGTCTGCGGAATCACGATATTTGGAGGGGATCTGCCTATGTGTCTGGAAATTTGAGCTGCACTGCTTGTGATATATTGCGTCAGCTGCTGGAAGATCGCGTGCAAAGTTAATTTGGCCTCTAACAGTGTCAGCCCCCTCATCAGCCCTGGCATCACATGCAGAAAGTATTGTCCTTTGAAAGTTGAAGGTGCGTACTGGATACACTTCTTCTGAATCATGCTTTGTGTCCAAATAGATTTTTGTACCACAAAAAAAGCAGTTCTCTGTAAAACAAAAGTCTGGTGTCTGAGAACGAAGAGCAGGTTTTTCAGGACGTTTCTTCTGCTTCCCAGGAATTCTATTTGGCTTCGTATTGACATGCTTCTTTCGGCAATCAATGTGCACCGTTTGGCCCTCGGACACGGTAATTGATGGCGTTCCACGTTCAGTACTGGCCTTGTTGATAGTATCTGCTCCCTTCGCTCTCAGCTTGACTGTTTCTCCTTCGTCTAACGTGTTTGAGCAAATGCCGCAGGGATTATGCACCACCTCTTCTTCCATGGCTTCGGTAGATGTCGCACCAATCTGTTGAAACAAGAAACAAGATGATGGGATTAGTATAGGCCTAGGCAAAATGTAATAGACAATAATGTGCAGTAAAGGTAGGGCTTGACCTAGAACAAATTGCAATAGAAGGTTTTTTGGCTGTAAGGTTTTTTGGCTGTAAATTAACCACTTTCCAGGTGTCCAAAAGTTGGAGACTTTTTATATGTTCATCAGAGGGACCTAATAAACAAGTTAAAGCCAAAAAACGTTGTTTGTAATACATTTATAGGGTCTAGGAGCAACCAGAAAAAAGTTATCTGTAAATTGAAGCTTTGGACGGCGGCCATCTTGAATTTATGCAAATTAACCACTTTCCCGGTGTCCAAAAGTTGGAGACTTTTTATATGTTCATCAGAGGGACCTAATAAACAAGTTAAAGCCAAAAAACCTTCTATTGCAATTTGTTCTAAGTCCAGCCCTACTTTGACTGGTCTACTGGCCAAGTTGGAGAAGAGATTCTGTAGCTGGTGAAGATGATCCTGCCAGGATTCGCTGTAGACCACAATATCGTCGAGGTAGGGTTGCACGCCCGAGAGGCCATCTGTCACCCGGTGGATCAGTCGCTGGAAGGTGGCGGGCGCATTCACCATACCGAAAGGCATGACGGTATATTTGTCCGGGGTGACAAATGCAGACACTCTCTTGGCCCTCTCCGATAGTTTTATCTGGTAGTAACCCTTCAGTAGGTCAATCTTCAAGATGTACTTTGTTCCACCCAAACGGTCCAACAGGTCGTCGATTCGTGGCAGAGGGTAGCAGGCCTGACGGGCGAGTTGGTTTACCCGGCGATAATCCGTACACATCCTAAATGTGCCATCAGCTTTGTCCACGAGTAGGCACGGAGAGGCCCACTCTCTGTCGCTCCGTTCCACCAATCCATGGGCGAGCAGGAAATCCACTTCCTGTTGAATTGCCGCACGCTTCTCAGGATTGGCGCGGTAGGGATGCTGCTTGATGGGAACGGCCCCCTCTGTCAGGACCACATCATGTTCCACCAGGAGACACTGCTGGGGAACGTCACCAAACAGCTGTGGAAACTTGGAAAGCAGGTACTCCAGGTCTTCACTTTGGTCAGACAACAAGTGCTGGAATTTTAAATGTGGGTTAGTCAAGAAATCCGAGTTTTGCAATTTGTTATCAAGAGGCAACTGGGTGTCATTATGCTCCTTGATCTTTAAATCTTCTAGTTCACCTTCAAATTGTGCTACTGATTCAAAGTTTAATACCTTATCAGGATCTCTGCAGTGATAGACTTTCAGCAGGTTAACATGTACTAGTCTTTCTGACTTCCTACGATCAGGAGTTTTTAAAACATAATTCACATTACTTATTTTCCAATGCACAACATATGGACCATGGTACTTGCTTTGTAGCGGCTTTTTAAGTATAGGCAGAAAGGCAAGCACTAAATCTCCTGGCTGAAATTATCTGACAACTGTAGTCTTATCATACTGCACTTTCATTTTATCTTGAGTCTTCTCTAAATTATTCATAGCTAGTTCTACTGCAGGTCTCAGTCTAGATTTAAATTGAAGCACATACAGTAAGTGAGAAGAGGTTTATTAGAGTTATCATTGATCCAAGTATCTTTTAACACTTTCAAAGGACCTCTGACCTCATGACCAAAAACTAGGGAAAATTGTGAATATCCTAGAGGATCTTGTACCCTGCTTCTTACAGCATACAACAGTAAATGGATGCCCTCATCCCAGTCGGCATTGTTCTCTTCACAATATTTAGTGAGCATGGATTTGAGGGTCAGATGGAACCTCTCCAATGCCCCCTGGGACTGTGGGTGACTGACAGTGGAATGGTACTCTTGTACTCCCAACTCTTCCATGGTTTTCTTGAAGAGCTGAGAGGTAAAGTTACTTCCCAAATCCGACTGTACCACATGGGGTATTCCATACTGGGTGAAAAATTTACTAAGCGCTTTTACTACATTCTTTGAAGTTATACGCCTCAAGGGGAACACTTCTGGATACCTAGTGGTGGAACACATGACAGTCAACAAGTACTCATTCCCACCACGGGTTCTTGGCAAAGGTCCTACACAGTCAATTATGATTTTACTGAACGGTTCATCCGTTACAGGGATGGGATTTAAAGGTGCAGGCTTGATGGGTTGGTGGGGTTTCCCAGCAAGTTGACACACATGACAAGTTTTACAGTAATTCCTTAATTAACGGATTGTTTCATCCTTGGCCAAAAGAAATAATTGAGAATTTTGTCATAGGTCTTGTTGACACCCAAATGTCCACCACTAAGGTCATGAGCAATGGAAATGATGCCTACTCTACTTGATGCACTTCTTGCCAGGGCTCATCAGCTGGCACATTGGGAGGTCTATTTTTGCGCATCAAGGTACCATTACTTATATAAAAACATTGAGGATAGTTTCCTATATCTGACTCTTCCACAGCCCTATCAAAATATATTGCCAGTTCAGGGTCCTGCTTCTGAGCCTCTTTGAGAGTTTAAGAATCAATGGGAATCTTGCTGATATCCTCTGAATCTACATCAGTAAATAGGGAGGAAGTGTCTAGGTCAACACCATCAGGATCAACTTTGTCCTTCTTACTGTGGTGACCAGCCCCACTCCTAGTCACTACACAGGAGGGAAACAAATTGGGATACTAATTTTCTAATTGCTTAGTGTTGTTATCAGAGGAGGGAGTGGAGGTAACAATGGGGTCTGGTATCACTTTGCCACCGGCGATATCGTTTCCCATCAAAAAGTTCACTCCTTCTACAGGTAGTGAATCTTGAATCCCAACAGTAAAGTAACCACTAGCTAACTCAGTTTTTAGATACACCCTAGCCAAAGGAATAACAAGACACCCACTGACTCCCTGAATGAGTATACTCTGGTCCAGCAAACAGTCCTCAATACTGGACACCTATCCTCTTACCAAGAGGCTCCTGTGCTCCTGTGTCTCTCAAAATATGAATGGGATAGTCAGTGGAAGCGTCAGTAGAGGAAACTGATCCTGTGGAAAGAAAAGGTTGGAACTGGTTAGAACAGCTAGGTGGTATACTAGTGTAAACCTGGTTGTGAGAGCCATCAGAGTCAGAACAGGCAGTCAAAACAGGTGGAGTAGGAGGGGATACTGCTACTCCATTTGGATTAAGTACAAGGGACTAGGACAGCACTACTCTCTTGTTTATGTGTTTTCTCTTTTAATTTTAATTTGGGACACTCTCTAAGAAGATGTCCAGGTTGCTTACAGTAGGCACAAACTAAGGGTCCAGGAGGTTTAATGGAAGAAGAGAAGTTTTGTTAAATTCCTTTTTATCAAATCCATTGCTTCCTGATGGTACCCTTGAAACTGGTTGGGAGACACCACCATAACCAGATCTACCACCAGTGGAGTGGAAATCACCACCATCACGAGGACCAGCACCAGACTGTGGCCGGTTGCCAGGCCCTCTCTGTCCTGCCCTGAAAGAAGAATCACCATGAGTTAATCCGTAATTTTCAGCCAAAATAGCTGCCCTGTCTACAGATTGCACCTCTCTCTCTTGGAGGTAAAGTTTTAACACTCAACGAGCGGCCTAGGCGGTAACTTCTACTACCTGCCAAGCGGGTGGTTTTACCCTAAACGAGCTTATTTCCGTGCTCTTTTTCATGCATAAACAAGAACCAGAGCGTAACATAATTATGTGTCCCTGAAAGGGCGTTAATTGAGCTTTCCAATGACACCTGAACCATCCTTCTACGATCACTGGTTGTCTTGCAATGATCGTACAACCGAAGGGCAAAATCCCTAAAATACGGTAATTTCCTTACATAATTCCCTGTATAGCGAGGTAATGAGTGTGGATGTGTGTGGAGGGGTTGGCAGTTGCCACGCGGGACCCGTGCCGAACGGTCAGAGTCAACCTACGCTCCTCCCACCGCTCGGACTCTCTCTCAGAGCCGATAATGTGCTCAAAATTGCATGCTACTATAGCCGGGCCCCGCCACATAGTCCTTGGTTCTCTTGTCTGACTATAGCAGGGCGCTGCTCTTAAGGGGTTAAAGGGAAGGGGACTTTGCGGAGAAATTCTTCAAGCATAACTAGCTGGCACAACTGCTCAAAGGTTGTCACTTTACTGGCTCTCAACCAACTCAGAAACTTTTGCTCTTTTTCCTTCACAAATTCTGGATAGGTTTGTTTTTCACCTTTCTTCATATCCCTGAATATATTGACGATGAGTTTCAAGAACCTGATCATACACTGCTAAGACTGAGGTTTTAAGAGTTTCATAGGTCAAGGATTCACTAGGGAGATTGGTGTAAACCTGCTTGGCTTTACCTATGAAAGCAGTCGGGGCTAGAAATGCCCACTGATCATTTGGCCACTTGAGTTAGTTGGCTGCCTTCTCAAAAAGGATGAAGAAATTCTCCGGTCAGTCTCATCAAAACTAGGGACAAATTTTAAACTATGACCCTTATCAGAAAATGGTCTATTTGCAACCGAATCCCTTTGATTCCGGTTTTCTTCAGCTTTTAACTTTAACATGTGCTCTTCATGCTCGCTCTCACGTTGTTTCTGTTCAATCTCTCTTATTGCAGCATGCTACCTCTGCTCCCTGTCAGCTTTTGCATTCTCTAGTTCTAATAGTTTCACTCTCATCCATGCATCACTATCTCCTTCCTCTGCACACAACTGATAGGCTGCCTCAGACAAAACACCAGTATTTACAAATTTCTCAATCACACTCCTTCTAATCTCACCTTTGGTATTACTAGATTTGTAAGGTGCATCATACTCTGTGGCTAATGCTGGGGTCACACATTCACGTATATGCTCCCGTATGCTCCCGTACGAAGGTTTATTGGTAGTTGGCAACCGAATACGTAAAACGTAAGGGCTTAGTACGCAAAACGTAAATGAAATTGTGTCTAGTCGTGGGGGTTGGTACGCATGGCGGGCGTAGCCACGCTGGTCTTGGAGGTGGTTGGTGCGGCCAAGGTCGCCCGGTATGTTTTTGGATTTCGAATCAGATACGGGGCTCGCGCTCACGTATGTCAAAAGTCGGGAAAGCATACGTTTTACCTGGCTAGCTGCTACGTCTTACGGGTGTAGCCCCGTAAAATGTAGCAGCTAGACAGGTAAAACGTAAGTTTCTCCCGCCAATCGTACAATGTTCACGTAAAACGGGAAAGTGAAAGTAAGTCCGGGCGCATCTGGCAGAACCGCCGCACTGCGGGTTGGCAGGAAGACGCGGCACCGTTGTACGGTGGGGTCACGGGGGACAACGGGACCAGCGGGGGACCAGCGGGGGACACTCCAGTCACACCTCTCACCACACCGGAGCAGCAACCAACAAGCCAACCCTGCCACCCTCTGCACCCTGCCGAAAACAAATCGTAGCAGCGAAACGACTGCAAACGGCTTTCATATTTTTACCACGTGTACCTTACCCTTTAGGCTACCCACCACAAAAATCCCAAATCCCTCCTCCCACCCACTCGTTGACTGTCGGTCCCGTCAGAAGGACAAAAAAGGAAAATCTGTGGCGGCGAAACGACTGCACCAATCGGGTCCATATTTGTGTGACAAGTCCCTTACCCTTCTGCCTTCCCCCCACCACACCCCCAACCACCTCCAAACACCCACTTCCAGCGTATCCGTACGAAGATAAGGAAAAAAAGGAAAATCTGTGGCGGCGAAACTACCTCACCAATCGGCTTCATATGTGTAACACAAGTCAATACCTTCTACCTTCCCCCAACCAACCCGAAAACCACCCTCCCACCCATACATTCCGATACCATAAAAGTCTCTGTAGTCTATAGTGTTTTTTCAGCTACTTCGGGATCATCGGGGACCTGATTTCTGGCGAAAATGGACAAGGGGAGTGTTTTTTTTACCATTATCCTTCCTTTCTCTCCCAACTTGATAGATTTAGCCAAAACAAAACAAAAACTCTAGCACTGGCAGAAGCACACCGTCAACATTGGCTGGCACTCAGCGGGTGCCAGGATGAATGGTCTTTCCTCTATAAAGGGAGTTCACAAAATTGAACTCCTCCAGGATGAATTCCGCGATGTTGTTCATGGTGCCGATGAAGGACTGGGAATGGGAATGGTGTGGCCATTCCTGCCCTTTTGTAGTTCCCAGATTCCAACCCAGACCTACGTGGTTGACAAAGACTGTCTTTGTCTGTGTTTGGACACGATTACGTGCCTACGATTGTCCGGACACTGTCCACGTAATGCCTACAAACTCACTAGACGTACGGCCTCAGCTACGTAGGTCTTGTGGGGGCGTGGCCTGTGTTTCCAATTGGCCCAAGTTAGAGATGTAACATTTTTAAATCATTTTCTGTTATTTCTCCTATTGAAGTTTTTAGGGGGCCTATTACATCTCTAACTTTAGATTTATATAGTTGGTAAAAAGTTTAGGGTTATTTTTTGAGTCACTGGCTATCCTTATTTCATAATTTCTTTTTGCTTTCCTGATTTCCTTTTTGACCTGTCTTGATAGAGTCTGATAGTATATATGTAGATGATTTTCGCCTTTCTTTATTTTCCTATATATTCCTTTCTTTTTTCCTATAAGATCTATTAGCTGATTAGTCATCCATTTTGGTTGGTTCTGGGGCGCGTCGATCTAAATCTTCTTTTAGGGATATATTTATTTTGAGCATTGTGGAGTGAAGCAATAATATATGTAGGTGGCAAGTTTAACTCTGGCATATCCTGACTTAATTGCTTAACAATAGGGTCCACCCTTAAGTTTCTTCTTAGCCCACCATAATCGGCTTTTCTGAAATCTGGGATAAGTGTCGTATTCTCTTTAGCATTCCCTGTCCATTGTATATTAAAATAAATAGATTTATGATCGCTATTTCCTAGGTGGTCACCAATCTCTACATCATTTATCATATGTTCATTGTTACTGAAAACTAAATCAAGAATATTAATACCTCTAGTCGGCGTATCTATGAATTGAAATAAAAAACTATCTTGTACTACCTCAATAAACTCTACTGAATCGGAGTCGCCTATTTGGTGCTGCCAATCAATGTTCGGAAAATTAAAATCCCCCATTGCTAAACCTTGATGCTATTTTAATGTCCTCCCATAACGATGTTCCGCCATTTCTACTCATATTAGGCGGTCTATATATAACTCCAATAACTATGGTCTCACTACCTTCGTTAACCTCTACCCAAACATTTTCATTATCATTATTTAGTCTAATACCTGATTTAATACAGCTTTTTAATGTACTCCTGACAAATACTGCTATACCCCCGCCCCTCCTACTTGTTCTGTCATATTTAAACAAATTATATCCTGGAATATCAAATTCTGCTAAAAAATGCCTAGATTCTGTATTAATCCACGTTTCAGTTAGCGCTATTATGTCTATATTTTCTGTGCTAACGAGTGCTCTAAGTTCGTTAATTTTGTTTCATAAACTCCTACAATTTGTATAATATACCCTCAACCTATTACTTTTATTTGCAACTAATTTGCTATTGTGTTTAGCTAACTCATTATTTCCTGTTGAACTACTAGCTCTAGACGGAAATTCTACTCTATCAGTATTCTCATCTTTACTATCAGTTACATGTGTAGTGTTATCGATACTACTATTACACATCACTATATCCGCACTATCTTGACTGATTATTTCTATATGCTTGTTGAATTAAAGTATTACTTTTACCAAGAACTCTATGATATATCTTGTAATCAATACTTATGATTAGAAAAGCCAAATACATTATTACCTAGTTATAATCAATATCATTCATACGTCAGGCAACGAAGGAGAGAAAGAGAGATGGAGGAAAGGGGAGAGAGGGGGGGACAATGAGTAGGAGCAAGGGTGTAGGGGGATAGGGGGGACAATGGAATGTGGGGATTACTGGAAGTAAATGGGGGGTGAGGAGAAAACTGCCTGCACTACCACCACACACTGAATCGTACACTCTTGAACAAAAATATCTTCCTATAGAAGATACTAAGCTGTGTACAGGTTGAATAATTATACCAGGCTTATAACATTGTATACGATATTCAATCATAAATAATTAAAGATCGCATCCACCATAACAAGCATAATACCACAATTACAACCAGTGACACTTGAATAAAATAGAAATCCCTAACATTGAGTCGAGAACGTTGAACTCAGAAAGGTCCCTTATATTCAGATCCGGTATCTCATACTCCATTGGTTCGTGAAACAAAGCGACCTTAGGTTCAGGCTGTACACGGTGTGGGATGGTAAACCGGTGAGAGTGGCCTGAGACATTGCTAGCTGTGTTTCTGGGTGCCCCTTGGTGTGACGAAGACTGATGTTTCGGCTAAGATGGCGGTGGCTGCGCTGCCATCTTCGTGAGGAGGATCTTTTGGAGGACTTCCGCATGTCTGTAACATCAGCCAATGAGAGTGCGGCGGCAAAGTCAGAGCGTGGTCTCTTAGACGCCTGTTGAACAGTTGGCGACTTGGGCCTGAA
Organism: Paralithodes platypus; assembly: GCA_032716605.1. Classification (NCBI taxonomy): domain Eukaryota; kingdom Metazoa; phylum Arthropoda; class Malacostraca; order Decapoda; family Lithodidae; genus Paralithodes; species Paralithodes platypus. The sequence continues at coordinate 36,665,905 of CM064544.1, forward strand.
AGAATCTCTGGGAGAGCGGGACCGATCACGCCGGGAAAACGAGGAGGGTACGTCCGGCGGATTCTTGGTCCTTGGTCGCTTAGGAGTGGCGGGAGGGAGTGTCACGAGTGTCTGCCGCAGGGGGCGATGTAACTGAAGGCATTTTAAGGAAATCCTCTAATAACTGGTCATCCAACTGCAAAGATTTTTGGGCCACTGTCTTACAGTACGTTACATAAACTGACTGAATATAGAGCAAAATAGTCTTACACTGAACATCTGAATGTGTTAAGCATGCATTACGCAGTACTGTACATTTGGGTCAAGATTTAGAAAGCCAACGACCACGAGATCGATCTAAACAAGGGACACATTTAACACATAGGATATGCCCAATGACCGCTACATTTTTGCACCCCAATGCTGAGCAAAATACAAATGCACTCTTATCCATGACTCCCTCCCGCCAGGGAGATGCAGATCCTCCTAGGTGTCCCAACTGCGAACCTGAGGGTGAGAAAATTCCAAGAATCAATGCTCATAATGACACGCTAGGCTGGAAAAGCTAATATTAAAAATCTCCAACAATAAAGAGAAAGGAGAGTTGAATAACACTATACAAATCTTAGTTCCCCTTACGTTAATCACACTCCCCAGAAATGCGTGTGAGTAAATCGTACCCTATCATGTGCTACTTGTGTATATAACATCTTACCTAATTGACCAACACTGACCTCATCCCGTCTTGTTATGAAAGAAATAAACCCGGCGACCAACGCTACTCTGGATCTATTGTCTTTTCTCTGCGGCGGACCAGCGCCTTGATACAGGCTATACAGATTACTGAAATGCCTCAAGTTAGGAATGGGTGAGTTCATTTCTCGGCTCAGCCGTTATCCTCCCGGCGGCAGTGGCTCCCCACTATTAACCACCAGGATAACGTTCGGACAGTACCAAGCAACGAACGTTTTTCTCTGTTAAGTTTATGCGGCGAAAATATTTGTTTAAGTGGAGGCGGGTTAGCCGAACTCTCTCACGAAAGCAATTTTAGTAATTGCCGGTCATGCCGAAATTATACTACACGCCGTAAACAAAACAGACAAATTCCAATATATCCCGTGCCAAACAAGGATAATCAGAATTTTAACATACCTCTAGATATTTCCCGGCGGAAAAACCATGTGAAAAAACTAGAGGCACGTTGACTAAGTCTCACTCTTCAAAAATCCCGCTGGAAGGGCCAACCCTCCAGAATGGAAAATAACAACGTGCACAAATATGGAATAGTTATACATGAATAATATAATATCAATAATAACACTTCCTAGCCATACGTAACACAACCTACATGAGGCCAACTAGATGGGGGCAGGTGTCGATGATATCAATAATAATAGCACAAACCTGCGATCCAGGGAAGAATCGAGAAAACACGTAGAAATCACAAAGCGTAGGTTGTGGCTCCGTGCAAGACCCCTCAACTACGTGAGAAAATCCAGCTGCACTAGCCCACGTGGCATACTGTTGCACACCCAAAATGGACCGAACAACAGGCCCCGGTTCACTAAAAGATGCCTCATGACTAACAGTGAATTAACAATGAGCTAGGGTTATAAAACAAGCACGTGGGAGCCTCGCCTTATCACAACGAGGACTCCGCCTAACACACTCACCTTTACAAACGTCTCCTGGGCCCGCGAAACGACGTTCACAGCCTACTCCTAGTCTATAAGCTACCTATCCTCAGCACTTAGCATGTACAGTTGGTCAAAGTTCCAGCTGACCCACCCTCGCTCTGGGCCTCGCAGAATTAGCTGGCAATACTGGTGTAGTGGTGCAGGGATACCACTTGCCATTAATGTGTTACCTGTGTCTGTCCTGTTTATTACTGCAAATTAGGCTATGTAATGTTCACGTTGTGAAGACTAAATGCTCCTTCATTTAGCAGCCACCAATAAAACAGAAATATGTATTCTTATAAAATCGAGTAAAGTATGTTGTGGCAGCCAGCAGGTTTTATATGCGTTGCCAATCAGTGGATATAATAACTTGAATATTTAAGCAAATCTACGAACTTTGGGTGAATGTTCGGGATCATACATAGCGATGTATGCATTTCTTTTTTATATAGGCTTACTTTCCCTTTTTTAGTATGTTCTAACAATGAAATAGCCGAAATCAGATCTACCAATCCCAATCTTTGTAAGACACACCTCCTTCCTACACCAGTATTGCCAGATAATTTTGCGAGCCCCAGAGCGAGGGTGGGTCAGCTGGAACTTTGACCAACTGTACATATGAACAAAAGACTCACCATGTCCGAGGGGAGGTGAAGAATAAAGGAGAGCTGGAGCGCCCTCGAGACATGTCCGACTCAAGCGGGCCCGGGAGGAATAAGGACGAATGAGCGCTTCGATGAGGGAGGCGAAGCGTGCGGAAATAACAGACGCATGAGAAGCGCAAAGCTAAGATCAAGTTTAATTTTTATTTTACATTATTTTTTGCTAGTTTTTTTCTAGTAGTGGTACCCACATCATATAGGACGAGTCTGTGAGTGTTTTTTTAGAGCGTTTCGCTCATGATGTGTGGCAATCGTAATTTGATCTCTCCCGGGCGGGAAGTTTGAAAGACAAGCTTGAGTTCAAAGATTGGCCATATACAATATTAAGGCGCATCTCCAATGATGAAGGGGCCACTAATAAATAGTCATTTGATGAATGTCAAAGAGTTCTATATAATAATTTGCTATGGATAACTGTTTCCAGATCACTCTCGTATTACAGAGCAAGGTAGAGAACACCATTTGTACTGTCAATGATTAGGTCACATTATCTTACAACAAAAAATCACACACACAGACATACGCACACACACACACACAGACATACGCACAAACACACACACACACACACCTGAACAACATGACCTGGGGATACATTCTTCGTGTATGACTATGTAAATATCCGCCACAACTGACCTGTCCCCGACAATTACCGACAATCACGGACCACGTTTACGAGGCTCAGCGGCGACCCACCAACGAGCTAGGACCCCGGGTTTGGTAATTAGGGGGAACCTGTAGAAAAATGTTCTTGGAATTTGCTTAGCATTGACGCCATCTTGGAGACAATTGGACACATGTATGCAATTGAGATATTATAGCTTTCCGTTTTTATATACGAATATGGTCCGGGAGTGTGAGGTTTAAAGGGAACATTTAGAATTCAAAGACTGAATATATTTGGTAGCCTTGAAGACAATATGGAGATTAGAGGTGGTGTTAGGAAGCATTTTCATATTGAAGAAAAATCTAAATTGTGTATGAAATAAGCCAACATTCATTAATATAATTATGAAACTGGGTGATGTCGTTTTTCATAACACATCAATAAAGTTCGCAATAATCGTTCATTGTGGGTGAGAATTCACCTTTTCATATATTTTTTCATACGGACAATAGTTGTTGTTGTTGTTGTTGTTGTTGTTGTTGTTGTTGTTCCCTAAGCTGCCTGGCCGAACAGCCCCGAGTCCCTGAGAAAGGCCATGGCCACGATCGGGCTTTCCCACAGATCTCTCATTGAGTGTAGATAGTGTTGTTGGCGTAAGTGGTTGTGTGAAATGCAGTCTTCTATGATGTGTTTAATGGTATGGGGTGCTGTGTTACATCCCGGGCAGGCGTCGACAACGGAGTCATCCAGTCTCTTCTGATAGCTCAGGAGAGCTGGATGGTGTCCGCATCTCAGCCTGGCCAGGTGGACTCTGTCCTCGCGAGGAAGGGAGGATTCGGAAGGATGGATTTCGGGAGGTCGTGCATGCAGCTGCGTGTTGTCTGTGAGTGAGTGGATGGATCGGTGAGAGATATGAGTATGGATGTGCTTCTGGAAGTTGGTTCGGGGTGGGCAGGGAGGGAGAGAGGACAATAATTGTGTGTGATACCGTGTGCTGGGTGTTGTTTTGATATTTATTGGTGTCTGTGGGTGTGTTGCCATGTAGTTTAGTGGGTGGTCTTGCTTCGTGGAGGCTGATGCCAGGAATTGAGTGCCTCTCATGTCCAGATGGTCTTTGACTTTGATGATTTTGGTTTCTTGATGTAGGTGATCTGTGGGTGCAGTAGCTGTGCAGCCTGTAATGATTTTCAGGGCTTTGTTTTGAATAGTCTGTAAGGTCTTATGATGTGTTTCAGCTAGGCTAGAAGCCCAGGCTGGGCTTGCGTATTCCATCACTGATCTTATGTATTGTTTATATACTGTGGTGGTAGTTTCTTTGTTGTGTCCAAATTTTGTGTGAGCAAGTGACCTGAGGGCGTTAACCCGGGAGCTGCAGGGAGACTCATAAGAGTTCCCCCGGCGCACTGCGGGGAGACTCTTAAGAGCAGAGACTTTGAACACGTACCAAAACCGCGCGTTTATAGCCAGGCGGCTGAAAATTGGTGTGGGTATAGTACTACATGTCAACTCTCGATACCACCCCGCCAAACGCTCGCCCCGCACTCGTGCAAGCACCACCGCGCCAGTAACCACGCACTAGTCATGGAGCCCACACGTCCCTCACGCTCGCTCCCTGATGACACAACCAGCCCTCCTTCTGGTGGTGTTAGCCGCCGTGGAAGGCAGAGGGTGGCTGCCAAAGACCCTAGCTACCAGTACGACACGCCCTACAGCTCAGAGGACGAAGCACCAGCACCCAAAGCACGAAAAACACGTGCAAGCAGGGCAATGGCACAGAGGTCATTGGTCTTTCGGGACACTGCCACCACGACCCAGGCCACTGCAACAACCACTACCACCACCACTGCCACCACTGCCACCCCTGCCACCCCTGCCACCGGTACCAGCGACGCAGGAGGCCGCCCTAGGGCTGCATTACCTGCGGGGGCAGGAAAAATGAAAGGCACGGGCGTAGGGAAGAGAACCCGTACGCCAGCCACAGTGCCCCTACCACCACCACCACCACCAGCCGCCCCTGGCCCGGCTGCCCCTGCCGCCCCTGCTGCCCCTGCCACCCCTGCCGCCCCTGCTGCCCCTGCCGCCCCTGCCGCCCCTGCCCAAGGAACAGGGAAGGGGAAGGGGAAAGGGAGAGGGAAAGCGACTGGGAAAGCGACTGCTGGCCCTGGTGTCCCTGCCGGCCCTGCTGCCCCTGTTGCCCCTGCCGCCCATGCCGCCCCTGCCCAAGGAACAGAGAGAAGGGCGACAGGCACCACCATCATCTTGCCATCAAGGCCACGCACCACTGCTGCCCCTGCCGCCCATGCCGCCCCTGCCCAAGGAACAGAGAGAAGGGCGACAGGCACCACCATCATCTTGCCATCAAGGCCACGCACCACTGCTGCTCCTGCCGCCGCCGCTGCCGCCGCCCCTGCCGCCGCCCCTGCGGCAGAGGCGGTCTCTGCTGTCCCTCTCCATAAGACTCCCGCACGTGCCAAAGTGACCCGGAAAACTCTGACACCATCTAAGTATGCCGCCCTGCTGTTTGATGGTGATTCGCAGGACATTGGCAGCCCGGGTTTCGACGACGAAGCCCTAGCACGGGACCAAGGGTGGGGGGATTTGGGAGTGGACAGTGGGAGTGAGTCCGACGTCGGTGACGAAAATGAGGAAGGGCATCGTCTGTCAAGTGAAGAGGAGGGTAATGATGATGAAGTGCTGTATCGCGACCATGGAAGCGATATTTCAGACGATGAAGCAGACGCAGACGACATTCCGATCCCTGAGCTGCCTTCGTTCGATTGGTCTGACGGGGTCAATTTTGTACCTGACGTGCCCCAGTTCAATCCTGGGACGTCAGGAACAACTGACGACTGGCCCTGTGATGATCAAGCGAACGAAAGCGACTTCTTCCTCGCTTTTTTTCGACATGGAGGTAATGCCGTACATCGTTGCCCAAACAAACGCCTACTACAGGTGGGTGTTTGGCAGATTGGACGTCCTTTCTCCAAAAGCGAGAATACGAGGCTGGGTGGATACGACTGTGGAAGAATTTATGACGTTCTTTGCCTTGTTGTTCCTCATGCCTCTGATCAAGAAGCATGTGTTGCAACACTATTGGAAGCACGACCCTCTCATCGCCACCCCAACTTTCAATAAGTTCATGACTCGTGACAGATTTTTGTTGCTGCTAAGATTTATGCACTTTGCAGACAACGAAAATCCTAACAGGATTAACAGGATATGGAAAGTTCGGGATGTGTTCACCATGTTGTTGGAGAGGTATAGGAAATACTTTTACCCCTTCCTCAATTTGGTGATTGATGAGTCGCTCGTGCTCTTCAAAGGACGTCTTGTTTTCAAGCAGTATATCCCCTTGAAGAGGCATAGGTTCGGAATCAAGCTCTTCGTGTTGTGCGACTGTGAAACTGGAATAGTGCTTGACATGATCGTGTATACAGGAACTGACATTGACGTACCGAAAGCCGCTGCCAATGACCCCATGGGCATGTCAGGTGCCATCGTCAGGAAAATGTTGGCACCTTACCTGGGCAAAGGCCACATCATCTACACTGACAACTGGTATACTTCTCCTGCTCTCTGCCAGTTTCTTTATGACAACCAAACGGGGTCACGTGGGACTGTCAGAAAGACAAGAAAGTTTATGCCAAAGTTCACAGGTGATGTCATTCCTCTCACAGATGCCTCCTCCAGTGACACACCTTCAGAAGACGACCTGGCCCAGGAACACCGCGAGAGGCATGTGCGAAGAAGGCGACGAAAGGGGCAGAAATACAAGCAGCTCGAGAAGTGTGGGAAACTGATAGCCCTGAAGTGGAAGGATAAGCGAGACGTCCACCTGCTTTCCACCGTCCACACAGGTGCCCAGGTGGATTCTGGCAAAATCCACTACCGAACCAGGAAGACAATCTACAAGCCCGACATGGTAGTGGACTACACAAAAAACATGCGCCTGGTGGACAAGTCTGACTGTCAGCTGTCAGGCGTTGAGTGTCTGAGGAAGACTGTGAAGTGGTATCACATGCTCTTCCTCCACCTAGTTGACATAACGATGCTGAACGCCTACAACTTGTGGTTGGTGAAAAAGGATATGGCCCCAAACCAGAAGCTGAAATTCCGGGAGTTCGTGTACAACGTCTCCTACCAACTCCTGGAGAAGTATGGCACCACCACTCACAGACGTACGGCATGGCGTGGGGATCACGTTCCTGACCGCATCCAGCTGGGTGTCGAAAGACACTACCCCATCAACACTGAGATGCTTGGCACTCGCCACAGGCAGGCGCAGTGCACCGTCTGCAGCTCCAGTGTCAGGAAACCCCATGTCACGAAAAGAGTCACCTCAATGTGCGCCGAGTGCAAAGTTCCACTCTGCCTGGGTGACTGCTTCAGGGACTACCACACCTTCAAGAACTACTGAGTGTCGGCCCCTGCCCTGCCCTGCCCTGGACTCGCCCCGTGCCCTGCCCTGGACTCGCCACCTGCCCTGCCCTGGACTCGCCCCCTGCCCTGCCCTGCCCTGGACTCGCGCCCTACCTTACCTGACCTGACCTAATTGATCACGCTACCTCATAATGTAACATATATATTATATAATGTATAAGTTCCAAAGATGTCCCTGTGATATAGCTTTTACATTATATAATTGTATGTTTCATTATTTAGTTTATAAGTTTCAAAGATTTACATGTAATATGCCTTATTTTTTTAGTATATCAATATATATGTTTGTTATTAGCCAAAGTAATGTGTATATAATTATTTTCTTACCTCAAATGAATTGTACAAAAATAAATATGTTTCAATAAATCCTGTCAAACCTACTAAGATAATAAAATAAAACAATAAAAAAAACAAAAAAAAACAAGGTCATGTCATTGTATTCTTACAATATGATATATTCTATGAATATTTCATATTGTTTGAATACAATGGCATGATCTTGTAAAAAAAAAAATTTATCAAAAATTTTCTAGACAATATAAAACCTTCCCCATAACCTCCTCCTGGATTCGATCCCACTACCCTACGACACTTTGAGTTTTCCAGTCCGCGACCTTACCAACCATGCCACAGGAGCTCATACCAAATATCACTCAAAATTTTGTGTCTACAATCGAAATGACAATATACAAAAAAAAATGAATTATCCCACCAATTTACGTTTGTAAATTGATGGGATTATCAATTATATCATGCCAAGGTTTATAAAAGTTTGTCTCTGTCAAGAATTAGTAATTATATAACTTTATTCTGTCAAAAATTGCCCAAACACTCAGCAAAATTGCCCCTCTCAGTGTGACTCCACTCATTTTCACACGGTCAAGCGGTCACGAGGTGACCCTTGCCGCTCCTTGATGCTCCAGCTACAGCAGCTCTGTCTGGGAACAAAATTGGTATAAATACAATAATGGATAAAATACTCTTCACAAATACATTTGTATTGTATAATATTGTAAATAAAAATGAATAATAACTGTGTGGGTGTCGAAAATTGCTCAACCAGCTTTCTTATGTCTCGCCTACGCGCGTATATTGGATTATACATAGTCATGACTGTCATACAAATAATTGCAGTAGGTCTCGAATATACATTTAGATTGCATATTACTTCGAAATAAATAAGTAAACGTTTCTCTGGTGGCAATCTACCCTTTCGCAAGTGTAAGGAGACACCAGTCTATATTTAGCCCTCTATCACAAAAGGCAATCTGCCTGTGTTGACTCAGCACCGTCGCTGGTGGTCTATAATATAGTACTTTATTTACAGTCAATGGCCTACATGTTTCTGTGGTACTTCACATGTGTCTAAAATGCAATGCAATGTCTGCTTGCATAAAAATGCAATTCTGAAGTCCATTTATACGTACGACATACGCATGTCTCAGTTTCTCTCTCTCTCTCTCTCCATTCCTGACTCATGTTATTGTAGACCTGTTGATGGCAACGAACACCAGCCATCTGGTAGACATAAGGTTCAAAATACCAAACATCAATACGCCTGGGGCCCCTCCACAATTATCACAAAGCTGGTTATCTATCTAGGGATCTGCCTGACTTCCATCTCTCCACGACTCACTCACTCACTCACTGCACCCCTGCATGCCTCCCTCCAACCCACCCACCCCCAACAGGCTTCAGGCTTCCGTCTGCTAGAAACACATTCACAATTTGCGTAAATATCGCATCAATTGGGCTATATGCGGTATATTCCTTGTTATATGGGACGCCTACATATGTACACGTCTTTATTATAGCAAGAGAGTGCTCTAAATACAAGATTTACGTGATATTTATGGCGTAACACACCCTCTCCCCCTTTCATTCCCACCACAACTCACTCACACCTTGGTTCACGCATAGAAACTCATTGATAATGTGCGTAAATATCGCATGAATTGGTCTATATGCGGTATATATTTTGATATATGGCACGTATACATACGTACAAGTCTGTACTATAGCATGACAGTGCTCTACGTACAAGATATACGTGATATGTATGGCGTAAACCACACTCTCAGCTCATAAATTGCCGCCAAACCTCCAACACATCTTCATTCCCGCCTAAAAATTCTCTTATAATTCCCTTATATATTGCAATTTTTGGTCACTAACAATATTCATTGTTATATGGGTGCCCTACACACGTATACATACTCTACATAGCCTAAAAGGGCTCAAAAAAGGACATATACGTGATAATACGCGGTAACCCACCCCCTCCTCCCTCTCCTTCTATCCCCTGCGCGCGTAAATATTCGGCAGGGAAATCTCGCCGCTCGATGATAACTAGCCGCGCGGTGCCATTCGCTCCACATTTTTCAACTACGGACCGTTCCCCTACCCCCCCAGACATTTTTTGGGGGGTCAAATATATATGGGCCGATGCACGCAAACATTCCCTACACGATGATGTACTTTTTATCGAAATTGGCAATAGGTCCCAAAATCATCATAGGTGCGCACAGTCTTACCCTGTAGAAAACGGAGAGGTTAAGTCTGGGTGTCAGTAGCTTTTTAATGTTTGTGGTGTGCTGTTTGAATGTAATATGAGTATCATATGTTACTCCTAGGATTTTGGGTGTGTGTGTATGTGTTAGGGGTGTATTGTTTATGGTGAGTTGAGGGATGTATTCGTGTTCTCCTGTCCAACTTGTGAGCAGGGTTGCGGTGGATTTGGCTGGGGCTAGATTAAGTCTGTTTGTAGTGCACCAGCCATGTAGTGTGTTGAGATAGGGTTGAAGGAGATCTGTTGCTCTTTTTGGGTCATGGTGTGTGCATGTGAGTGTTAATGTTAACACAGTTAATGTTAATGTTAATGAGTGTTAATGCTAAGTTTATTTGGGGCGTATTGGGTGTAGTTATATCGTGCATGTACAGATTGAAGAGTGCGGGCGATAGGACGGATCCTTGTGGGACTCCGTTTGGAAAGTTTCTGATTTTAGATGACTGACCGGCAAAAGATACGTGTGCACATCTGCCTGCTAGGAAGTTGGCCAGCGACCTTTTTGTGTTGTTGTGCATGTTTGTGTTGTAGATTTTGTTTGTTAGGTTGTGGAGGGGGATGGCATCGAAGGCTTTGCTAATGTCGAGTGTGGCTAATAGTGATCTGTGTGGTGGTCTAGCTGAGTTGATGCCGTCGAAAGCTCTTTGTGTAAGGTCTGTGAGAAGAGTGTTTGTGGAGTGCAGTGGCCTAAAGCCATGTTGTGTTGGAGCTAGGGGTAGGTCAGGTGTAATTAGTTGTAATACTAGGCGTTCCATGACTTTGGAGAGGGAGCAAAGGAGTGTGATGGGGCGGTGCGAGGAGGGTAGCGTGGGGTCTTTGTTGGGTTTGGGGAATGTGATAATGATACCATGCTTCCAAATGTCTGGTATTGTGTTGTGTGAATAGCTGTAGTTTGATATGTTAGTGAGTGCTTGTATGCCTTGTGGTCCCAGGTGTCTGAGGTGTATGTTGCTTATGTTGTCTAGGCCACAGTCGGGTGAGTGCTTGAGATTGTTGATGATATGCTTTGTCTGGTGATTGGTGAAGGGTGTATAGTCAGGGTCTGTGGGGAATTGTCTCTTACGTCGGATGACACGTCGGTCGTCTTTGTGAGGTTTTAGGTGGCTGACATGTGAAAAGTGATTGATGAGAGTGTTTGCTTGTTGTTTACATGAAGGAGTAGAGTCTGTTGTTGTGATTGCAGCATGTGATTGTGTTGTGTTGCTGTTGGAATGTGTGATGCTGTTTAGTGTTTTGTAAAGTTTTTTGGGGTTTGTTTTGTGATCAAGTGTTTGTAGGAAGTTATTCCAATTTAGTTTTTGTTGTTCTTGTATTTTGTTGTTAGTTTGGGTGTTGAGTGCTTGAATTTGTTGTGTGATGTCTTGTGTGTGGGGTGCTGGGGAGTGTTTCAGTATGTCGCGTTGTCTGATGAGGTTTTGAATTTCTGGTGTGAAGCTGGGTTGTGTCTTTTTCTGTTACCTCTTGGAATGTTTCTTGTCAGCGTTTTGGATAGTTTTATTGAGTATGTGTACAGCATTGTTGATGTTAGTGATGGGTGTACTGTTTAGAGTTGTGAAGTGTTTTTCTGTCTCATTTGTGAATGCTTCCCAGTTAGCTCATTTATAATTGGTGTATGTGTGTTTGTGGCTAGCTGGGGTGAGACTGGTTTTGGTGGTGATAATGATCGGGAGGTGGTCAGAGCCTAAGGTTCTGACCACCCTCCAGGATGTTGTGGGGGCGAGTTCTGGGGAGCAAAAGGTGATGTCTGGAGATGATGGGTTATAGAGGGCTTGGTGAGGAATATGGGTATGTTGATGGATGTCGTTAAGGATGATGAGGTTATCGGTTTGGTTTTGTAGTACCAGCCCTCTGTCTGTGTCGGGGTTGTCGACAAACCAGGCCGACGCCTTGGCGTTGAAGTCACCACCCAGGATGATGTGTGGGGTGTGTGGGGTGTTTGTGATGTGTTGTAAGTGTGGTCTGTATTCATTTGGTACTGTAGGGGATGTTTGGGGAGGGATGTATGTGTTTATGATGGTTATGTTGGAGTTGTTGCCAGTGCGTATTTTAATTGACTGTATTTCTGTTGTGTTATCATTTGGGGGGAGGAGGGATTTGGTTTGTACACTGGTTACTATGTATGATATTTCTTTGTGTACCAGGGTGATGAGTCCACCGCCCCCGCCGACAGCCCGGTCTTGTCTGATGGTGGTGAAATTATGAAATGTGGGTGTTTTTTGTGTTGTGCGGAGTTTTGTTTCTGACAATAGTTGATATATTTGATATGATAACTTATGTAGTTCATTTTATGAGTAGTTATTACAAGATTATTATCATTATATATATTATATAATATACATTATATATTATTATCATTAATATATATTATTATATTATTGTTTATCTCTATAATTATTATTTACTATTATTGTTATTTATTATTATTATTATTTATTATTATTATTATTATTATTATTATTATTTATTATTAGTATTATTTATTATTATTAGTATGTATTATTATTTATTATTTATTTATTACATTGATTATTATATTGATCCTACAAACAAAGGAAACTTATGAACAAAGGATGTTAATTTACGTATGCTTTTGATATCCTGAATATGCTCCCATGTTTCATATTGTTTATTATTGATTATATGAGTTGCAATGAAATACATTGGTCTGGATGTACAGTACCCGTGTTTGGAAATAAATGTGATGTGATATATTTAATGTTGTGTAGTTGTCCAGGTCCGGTTTTCTGCAGGGTGTTGACTCGAGTGAAGCGTGGCTGGCGTTCAGTAATCACTCTATATAGTCAGGGTGATAACTGTATTAGCTACTTAATGTGTTGGTGAGAGAGAGAGAGAGTCTATGTGTGTGTGGGTGAGAGAGGGGGTGCGGGGAAGGGTACTGACAGGTTTACAGTAATTATTCAATTTGTCCAAGGGAATGACTGTATCAGTATTTAAAGGTGGGGAAGCGTACTTGGTGTGATTATGGAAGTATTCATATTCGGTAAAAAAGCTGGCAAGGAAAAATAACCATCCCCAAAACACTGGCTCCAGACAGACCCGGAGCCGTTCCCAGCACCTTTACCCAAGGAATACAAGGAGTAGGATTTAGGGCCATTTTATTATACCATGGTAAGAGCTTTCCCTACGACCTTTCCCAACCAGATTGACCCTTATATAGATAAGCGAAATGGGTCAACCTGGTGCACCAACAGAACAAATCACAGGGATGGACCCCGTGCACGTACATGGTACTATGGCTGGGATGGTATTATACAGCTAATGGGAAGGCAGCCTCCTGGGATCCTGGAGTTCTGCCACCAGGTTCGAACACCTATGCTGTTAGGCGAGGAAATAATGTGCACTGTACCCTCTGGATTCCTTCGGCCAGATCGGCCCCAAGGCGCCTGATCCAGGTCAGCGGGGGGCAACATTCAGTGCCAGTGAGCCGCCATGAGGCTACATGGAATATAGAACAATGAAGTACTGCCACAACGCTGCCCCGCCATTTAAACACTGTGGCCGACTCTGTCTTGGCGCCAACAGCGCCCATACAGGTAATATAAGACTTAGTGTAGTACAGTCTCTTGTGGCAACTCTCCGTACTAAGGTACTGCCAATAGCAAGGCTTTAATGTATAACAATGGCTGTTGGTCCACAAGTCTACCGCGATTCCCCCTATTTCGACACACATTTTAATTCGTGGGGCATATATTTTTGTCTTCCACCATGAAATAAAGGCCCCCTTAACCCCTGGGGCATAAACAAATAGAGAAACATTTGTGTTTAAATATTACTATTCATTTGCTCTTCGGTACAAGCCCTAGCACACTGGGAAACGTTGGAGCTGAAAGAGTGTGTGTATCTGAATAGGACTATACTGTATATGAGTGTGTAAGTGTGTGTTTCTGTGTTCGCGTAGGCTAATAGCTTAAGTGTGCGTGTTGTGAATATAGTCGTGTGTTTTTTCTGTTCAAATGATACTGTAATTCGTCTATATTTATCTAGCATTATAAAAACATTTGGTCCTGATGAAATTATATACGTTGTAATGTGTATGTCTGTGTGTGTGTTTTCGGAGACAATGTTCGTTACGTGTTGATAACGAAATTTTGTTTCAATATTTTGTATTCATAGCATATGGTAATGCAGGCGAAGTTTCCCATCAAAGTAACTAAGAAATATTATCGTATATGTTGAGCGGTCCTTGAAAAGTAGACATCATGGATAAAAAACACCATCTGAGGAGAACTTCATTGACAACGTTTCGCAGATATCGTCATCAGGTCACACATCAGTGACCTGATGAAGCTAACTGCGAAACGTTGTCAATAAAGTGCTCTTCATCAGATGGTGTTTTTTTTATCCATCATCGTATAATTTTATTGTAGAGTGCTTAGCTGCCGACTGAGCGATGGTCGGTGTGGTGCGATGAAAACTTACACAATACTTTATGAAGGTTGTAGACGAACCATAAACTTACCCTACATGTACATGTCTCTGAGGTGGTGTTTGTGATGTTCGGATGGTTTGTACAATATGTCATGATGGTTGTAAAAGAAGCATACATATTATAAAGTGTGCACTGTAGTGTTTATGAAGGGGAGCAGGTAACTTCGGCCACTTGTTACTCCACATACAGTATATGTCTCTCCGGCCCTAGTCACTTCGGCTCCTCCACTTTGATGTTCTGGTGGCAGCAGCACCCTTTTACGAAACTGTCTAGGAAAGCTCGGATCATAACCGAAGTTGTAATAATATCTATAACGCTAAAAGACAATTTACTATTCGATTGTTTTATGATTATTTGGAGATAAGCTGTTTCCTATGGCGTTGGATGTCTAGATAATTAATACACAATTGGAAACTGTTTTGTCTATTTCACTTACTAATGCCTTATTTGGTTATAAATCTTTGGTTATATAAAGCTGAACAATTAAGATGAGGACAACTAAGAACAAACATACTATAGTGGCTGGAATAGTCAGAGAAGGAGACCAATGGACTGGAGGTGGAGTGACTTTGGTCCAGAGTGACAGTAGGGCCTCTGAGGTGGTCCTTTGATGTGTGGGTGGCAGGTATATCCCCCCCCCCCCCCCCCCCCCCCCCCCCCCCCCCCCCCCCCCCCCCCCCCCCCCCCCCCCACCCCCCACCCCCCCCCCCCCAGAATCACCACCACTTTTTCCAAATTCATTCATCCCCTCCGCAACACACACACACACACTTCTTTGAGATTATTCAAGTGGATGCGAATTTCAGAGTAGACCTACCCGGTTAAAATAAGAGCTGAACAATACATTCAGACAGTACATGTAGACACCAGTATAGTATCTCTGAGGTGGTCTCTTTAAGGGGAGATTTCCACTTGGGGGACTTTTTCTTGACCCCTTTCTCCCTCATGTCTAGCCCGATTGCTTTTGAGATGTTAGGACGTTTGACCCATTAGTTTGGTGATTTTAAGAATTTCCGCCCCATTCTGTCAATTTTAAGACTTTTCGTGCCATTTAGGTGTCGATTTTATCCTGGCGAGCGATAGCGAGCCTGTAATTTAAGAGTAACCGGCCTTCGGCCGGGACATTTTTCTACCGAAAAATTTACAAATTTATCTTGAAAGGGGGTCATGGGGGTGAAATTTTAAGATTGCTGGAGGAGTAGGAAACAAACTAAAAACCTCCACTTAATGTGGCGAGACTGAGACTGTCACCAAACCAGACCCAGACATTATGTAAATATGGCCACCACCACCACCCGTCAACAGCTTACGTCTGTTACAGGAGACGGAGAAGGAACACAACCATCTGCCAAGGTGATTTCAGGCACATAAATGATGGCCTTTTCTGACTTCTGGAACCGCAATAATTAACCCTCGAAATTCATATAGCTAGGCCTATCACGTCTCTACAGAAGACAACCCTGAGTGGAGTACCCCCTATGGAATAAAAAGAAAATGATGACAGGAAAGTCGGCAAATATTACCATATATTACCACATTTTACCCATCTTTCTAAAATAGCTTCCTAAAAGTGATGTGTGCCCATGTATCGAATATTGTGTGCATGTGTGGGGATGTTTCCCCCATACCGCGCTTCTAGAAAGGGTAGAGTCAAAAACATTTCATCTCATCAACTCACTTCCTCTCACTAATTCCCTACAATCTCTCTCTACACGCCGCAATGTTGCATCTCTCTCACTTTTCTACCGCTATTACAATCATTAAAGTTCTGCAGAGCTCTCTCTCTCTCTGTATACCCCCGCCCCAACGGAGAGTGGGGAGCACTCGCCTGTCAACACACTCCCATCCTTATTCTGTTCAACTCTCAAACCCAAGATTGAACGAATTATCCCAGTCTTTCCTCTAATCAACAAGCAAGCTTAATAACTCTCTCCCTCAATCTGTCTTTCCCTCATCCTATTACTTAAAATTATTCAAGTTCCGTGTGTCCAGACATTTTGACTCTAACTTTACCTTGATTTTGGCTCTCTGTCACTCTTTCAACTTAGGGGGAGACACTTGTTACAGGCAGATTTGCCTTTTGTCTCCTTCATTCACACAGGAAAGAGAAATAATACGATAGGATACTTTACATGGGCCAGGCAGATGTTTGAAATCTTGCTGGGGAGGATCCCCTGGGGTGAAGTTGAAAGGTGAGTGCGGCTACGCGGTGTCACAGCGTATGCACCCATTGATTGATTAATTTATTTCATCCATTCTGAGATATCAGAAAATGTGTGCGTTTTAGTGTTCACCATAAGAAATATATACTACCCCAATATATAAACTCTCGAACCGAAAAAAAAATCATCAACACTATATTGTTAGGCTACGTCTATAATGATCCATAATGTATTTAGCATAGTGCGTATGTTCACGAAATAATAAAACTCTTCTAAAACAGAAAACAATAATAAAATGCAAATGGTAAAAATATATATCACGTATAAGCAGACTAAAGCAAATTATGATAATGGTAAAATTTGAACCATAGAAGGCGAAGCGAAAAGTTCGAATATAAAGTTTGACATTAAACATTGACTACATGAAATATATAAACACAAAATACATATTTATGACAGTAACTACATTGGCCATGAAATTTAACTGCGTAAGCAATTATACTACTGACACAAACTATTACAAACATTAATTATGCATACAACTTACATTTTCTATGACGTGTTCGTGTGTGTGCGCTCCTCCATAATCTCTGGTCCCGCGTCAAGACTAATGTTGGATCAGATTAATATTCAGCATTCGAAACTGCATAATAAATCGTAGGCTTGTGCATAGTTCTTTAACTTTCTTGATAGCGTAATGGAATTTTGGTGTGAGTATCCTATGTTCGAGTCCTTGGAATGCCACATGTATTTGTTGATTGCCTTAATTGAGTTTAGAAGTCAAGTTGGTTGGTGAAAACAAATATTAATTATATAACTTAGCGTGTCTGGCGGTGCTTAATGCCCAGTAGTAAATACTTCCTTGTATAAATGCTTTGTTATAGTAACATACGGTACAATATATAAAGCTGCGGTGTGTGTTTCATATTCAAGGTTAAACAAGTGTAATTGTAGCATTTTAAACGTTGGAGCTTTGGTTACAGATTCTACTTATTTAGTCAATACAGTTCCATTTATATTGTAGAGTACAAGTCGCGCTAATAAGTGATGTATCTGCACCAAGTATGTTTTGATCAGTAATTGGTATCAGCAATATTTAAGCTTATTTTTGTTCATATCGAGTGAAATATACACACATGTTCCTACACTTACCCACCCTATTCAACATTTGACAGACATCAATACAATACAGAGCAACCCAAACATAATATTAGCTAGAACATGACTTATTAGCGCGACTGTACATGCACCTTATTATTATATGTGTACGGAATTTAGAATATGGCGAAGAAATATGCAGAACATTCCGTAACTGTGCTTGCATTTGTAATATATCACTGAAACCTAGGAACATGTTAAATAACAAACATTTCAATTCAGTTAGTTCGAGACAACGAAGCAAAATGTGAAGCAGCGAACCTAATATTTTGGTGGGACCAGGCAGTCTATATCGCGACACCATGGGACCAAGGAATGATCCATCAACTTGTGAAAACGAAAAGTCTTTATTGTGCTTAATAAAGTCGTCTAGTGTTCGCGAATATGCATAAACACAAGGAAATAGTGTGCTAAATTAATGACGAGAGGTTTATTTCAAGCCATTGAACAATTGAACAAGTTTCCTAACCCAACAATAATTTGTGTTTTGTTTTATCCTGGATTAAATGAAAGAGATGTTATCCTGTTAAAGGGATTAATGGTTTAATAGTGTGCTAATTCTTGAATTCGATAATAACAGTTTCTGTGAGCATCTACAGACTATGAGTCCGTTTACTATACTGATGGTGGCAATAATAGGATATCATCGTTTACTAATTACCAAATCAACACGACAAAATGTTCTCGCCATCCAAGGTAATGTAATCATAACATTAGGCCTATTTTGTAGGAGAAAACATATTTAAGTGCCGAAATATACAACAGATAACAATGTGGTTTCGATTCCTTGGTAATAATGCTTTCAATCAGATGACATCAATATAACATATGTTTATTACTACCACCCGTCACGTCCTTTGATGTTGCAATAATTAGGTATAAACACCGTCGCCTGATTGAAGGGTTTAACATATTTATTAAATATATTTGCCCAATTGGGATGGATATAGTTACCGGGTGTACAACTACCGACATACAACATAAATCATCTATAAATACTTATTCACAAATAAAAACTTATAAATCTATAATACTAGGTTAGGTGAGGTTAGGTTAGGTTGTTTGGTTAGGGTAATGGGAAAATATTAAGGAAAACACCCACCAATTATTTTCATTATTTTTGTTTTAGTTTTAGTTTATTTGCATCAATATATAGTGATTGACATTAGTTTCAACCTCTGCAAAAATCGTTTTCCCCTTTATCCAACGATCTTAAGACACAGCGCCCGATAGTGGGGAGGGCTATGAAGATCAGGGAAAATGTGGGGTTAAAGACATAAAAAGGCGATATAATGGCTTTTATGATGAAAGTTGGCTCGGGTTTTGTTGTTTTTCAACTTGAGAAAACCCCAAAATGAAAAAACCCGAGCCAAGTTTTGGCAAAAGTTGGCTCGGATTTTAAGATTTTTCAGCTGCATAAAAGACAGCAAGTGCAAAAAAGAAGTTGGCTTGGGTTTTCTTGTTTTTCAACTTAAGAAAACTCCAAAATGAAAAAAACTCGAGCCAAGTTTTGGCAAACGTTGGCTGGGATTTTAAGATTCTTCAGCTTCATAAAAGTCAGAAAGTGGCAAAAAAAAGTTGGCTCAGGTTTTCTTGTTTTTCAACTTAAGAAACCCCCAAAATGAAAAAAAAAACGGTAAAATTCTAGTTTCACGTACACAGTGACAAAAGGGAGGCGCCGTTGTAAAGGCATAGCTTCCCGACCAACTATGAAGATCAGGGAAATTGCTGGGTAAAAGACGTAATATAATGATAATAAACTACATTAACGACATTAGCCTAACCTAACAACCTTACCTAACCTAACCTAGTATTATGTAATAGCTATGGTGCCGCATATGGGGAGAAAATATATTTTTGTTTTACAGTAGGTATAATTCCTTATAATGCATTTCCGCCGCTTTGGACATATATAGGAATTAAGAGTATAACTAAATAAGTTGGTCACCAATTATTTTGCAATATTTGAAAACAAATATGGATTTTATATGCTCTAAACATAATATGAAAATGTTTTTTAAGCCTCGGCAAAACCTAATAAAAATATATGGTACTAAAATGGAATTTTGTCGTAACATGGTTGTCAATGCCTTCCTATAGACGGCACCGATTCGTACGCACGCCATTTTCACCTGTCTTCCGAGGTCTGTCCACCAGCTTTTTAGTCAACACTAACTCCACCTGCCCATAGGTTGGGTTAGGTTAGGTTAGGTTAATTAGGTTAATTAGGTTAATTAGGTTAATTAGGTTAGATTATACATCCGCTTGATCAGGAATTCGCTCGAAGTGACTCGCATTCGTATTTACAGATACGGCCGAATACCGGTAGGCTACTAAATGGGCGCCGGCCCAACCGCCATGTAGTATCCCACGTAGGCCTACTAGGTACTACGGACACATTGTAGGCGTTAGGTGTGGATTAGGCTTGTATCCAATGTACTAGGTCTATGTTACTGGATATTTATGATTTAAATAAGTGCTACGTTTTCGATAATCTGGTTATATGGCTTTGCAATTAGGGAAATCATGAGCCAATTTCCGACATTTAGTTAGTCTTTTTCGATTCTCAAAATACGATCCAAGTTTTGCCAAAAATTGGCTCGGGTTTTCCAAAATTATGCTTTTTGGGGTTTGCAATTTAGGGAAACACGAGCCAAAATTCTAAATTAGGTTACTATAATTGGTTTACTCTTAAAACTCGCAAAATCCGAGCCAAGTTTTGCCAAAACTTGGCTCGGGTTTTCCAAAATTCGGGTTTTATGGCTTTGCAATTTCGGGAAACCTGAGCCAAATTTCTAAATGAGGTTACTGTAATTTTGTTGTCTACAAACTCTCAAAATCCGAGCCAGCTTTGTCCAAAACTTGGCTCGGGTTTTCGAAATATTGGGTTTTAGGCCTTTGAAATACCTTAAAACCCGAGCCAAGTTTTGCTAAAATACGTTTTAATCGCCGTTTTACGCATTTAACCCCTCATTTTCCCTGTACTTCATAGCCCTCCCCACTATCGGGCACGCGGCGTGTCTTAAGATCGTTGTATAATGGGGAACACGGTTTCGCCGAGGGCTGTAATTATTTCCAAACACTATATATTGATGAAAACTAACAGGGAAAAAAAAAAGAATCCATGGGAAAATTGGTGACCATCTTATTTAGTTTTTCCGAATTAAGTATGGTATATGACAACTCTAAAGTAGCCATAGAAATTTATGAGTATGCTGTGAAAGCGAAACTAGAATTAAACCAAAAAAACAGTCAAGTTTTGGCAAAAGTTGTTGGATGATACATGGGATAGAAAATGAACTTAACTAGTAAGCTCATTATCCATTATCCAATATTAAGCAACATTAAATATATTAGCCTAACCTACCAACCTTACCTAACCTAACCTAGTATTATGGGTGGGGGCTGCCGCCCCCACATCCCCGCTGGTTGGATAGTACATTGGATAGAAAATTAGGTAAATTCCTAGTGTTAATTAGACTGAAAGGCAAGGAGATAGTCCAGTAAATCTAGCAATCATTTAACTGGACCTAGAACAAATTGCAATAGAAGGTTTTTTGGCTTTAACTTGTTTATTAGGTCCCTCTGATGAACATATAAAAAGTCTCCAACTTTTGGACACTGGGAAAGTGGTTAATTTGCATAAATTCAAGATGGCCGCCGTCCAAAGCTTCAATTTACAGATAACTTTTTTCTGGTTGCTCCTAGACCCTATAAATGTATTACAAACAACGTTTTTTGGCTTTAACTTGTTTATTAGGTCCCTCTGATGAACATATAAAAAGTCTCCAACTTTTGGACACCTGGAAAGTGGTTAATTTACAGCCGAAAAACCTTACAGACAGGCTGAACTGTCTCTTTCACAAGGGGTGACACAGGCACTTTGTGCTTGTATGGGTTTTTTGACCTGTTGTCCCTCTTTTTTATAAAAAAAAAAAAAAAAAACCATGACGTAGTATGACGTCATTCAGAGCCAATTATGTAATTCATGATAGGAGTTCGTATTCACTTGGATCATCGGTGCTTGCATCAAAGTTTCTATTTTGACAGAGTCCTTTACATTGACCACATGCACTGGAACATTCAAGCTCATTCCGTTTGCAACTACAGCGTTGAGTGTCACAGTTGCCCTTACACTGTCATCTGACCAATTTCAGTAGTGAATCAGGAGCCACTGGCGAATCCATCGTCTTCGGTTCAAGCTGTCCCTTCCGCAGACACCAGCCCCATTTCTCGGGGTCCACACAGTTCCCCATCCATTCCTGGACCGGACAATAAACTCGGAACGAGTGGTATTTGGCTGCATCGGTTGTTGGGGGAAGGCTGTGAACTTCAACGGTAGTTGAACTTTTTGCCACCTTGTTGCAAAACTTTGTCTTTCGCAGTCCGTCAAGGGTGTCATTTCCTTTTCCCCCGTACAAATAAACCAAGGCCTTTTCACCAGCTGATGATATCGCGTCTTTACTTCCACTTTGGCAACAGAATGCTTCTATACATTTCAAGAAACCGTTGTCTTCCCTCACTTTCCTCAAGGCAGCCCCTTTACCAATACCATACAGTCGTGAGGTTGTGTCACATCCACAGAGTGCATGGACAACTGGCAGGACACGACAGATGCTTTCACCGAGAGCTTCTGCTACTGAGTTAATATGCCAACATTTCCCACCTTCCTTGCTCGACTTGAAGTACAAATCATTCATCCCTCGTTCCGCATAATGATACAACAGCACCAACAAGTCTGTGTCCTCACCTATCACATATGTCACGGTTTCCCTTGCATGCTCAATTCCCTTCTTCGCAATCATGACATCTGCATCTGCTGGCGCATTGACACAGTCAATTCCATTTGCCTTGAATGTTTCACACAATAAGTCAATGAAGTTTTGCTTATTGTCCGAGTTTGACAAGAAGTTTTCCTTTTTTGACCGAAGGGGCATGGTTGGAGTGAACATCACCTTTTGACCAAAGACTCCTTTTGATCGTCGATTGTGTGTCATGTCCTTGGTAGTAGGTCCTAATTTATAACCGTCGAATACAACCACCGGGTTGAGAAAGTTTTTGGAAACATGCTTCATGTACATGCTTGCAATGTCCTCAAATGTGTCACCCTTCTTCCATGGAATCCTTTGCAATAAGGAACCACCATCCAGAACATGGGTCACAGTCACTTTCTTCCTCAAATGATTCCAATGACGACTTGGGAACAACAGCAGCTATCTCATCTCCTAGCTGTGGTTTATTGGCTTCCCTGAGCCTCCCCCACTTATCGAACAGAGCAGTAGGGTAGCTAGACAACTCATACGCAAAGACCTCTTCAACACCTAAGTCCCTGTTATTAGCAAAGATGAGGAGCCTCTGGAAAAGGAGCTGTGGGTCGATTGGTACTTTTTCAGCACTGATTGTAACCTTTGCACCCAACGACTCAACTTGATCTTTCTTCCTAAATGAAAAGTCAAAAGCATTGCTACCTTCCATCTTCTGCACAATGTTCATACCAACCTCATACAGTAAATGAGGATTGGCCGAGGCTGGTCCTGTCACACCGTTGGCAATATTCCTGAGTTCATTTGATTCTTGAAATGGATCATAATCCTTGAAGAATGCGAGAACCTTCTCTGTGTCCTTCCTATCTCGTTCACGCCTTGCTTCAGTCATTTCTTTGTGCTGCTCAGAGGTGTGGAAATGCTTCCCTGTCAGTTCTTGCATAACTTCACTCACCTCAGCGCAGGCTGGCATAGCAAGTAACCAGCGCAGGCGTTGCGTTTCCTCCATGCCCCTACCACGTGTCAATCCACCATTCGTTTTCAAAGAGCGCATCAAAACCTGCTCTATAACCAAGTCGCTTGGCAGTCCTGCCCACAGCCGATCACTTCGGCGGATCACAAATAGACCGGAGTTCAATTGACAGAACATGTCTGGGTTGAGCTGCTCAAGTTCAATCATGTCTTGAATGTACACATGGGCTGACTTGGCATAATTGTTATGACCACACGCTGCAAAGTACGGCAACATCTCCTGGAGTGTTCCGAGGTACAGTAGGAAATCGCCCATTCTCAGTGCCCTCAGGAAGCGACGCAGCAGGTCAATCATGTCCATGTATTGAATCCATAGCTTTCCCATCTTATGCTCTGCTAAGGAGCTCTTCTCAGCTTTAAGTTTTTCAGAAATTCTGTTGAAAACGTCTTTACTGCAGACTTCATCCGGTGAAACGTCTTCACGCAACAGCTTATCCAAAAGATCTGCAGCCTCCTGGAAGTCCTTGCATGCGTCACTTTCCTCATCTACCATTGAGAGGTTGACACCGTATGCCCTGCCTAACACAATCGAACTCAAGGCTGTGTCAACCAAGAAGTGGCCTCTGATTGCTCGTGCATAGGCTTTCCCACTCAGCATTTGGGTCACAGCATTTTCAGCGTATATAAGTTCCAAAACCTCCTTAAGCCCAGATGCTTCCATAACATGGCCCATGCATCCCAAAAAGCTCATCACAGAGTGAAAGCCACCAAGGTTCAAAACAATGGGTTTCAGTTCGCTTCCTTCCTACTCATGAACAATGATCGTCTTCGCTTTCCAATAAAGCGGTTGGTCGAATGTCAGCATTGGCGTCGTTCCCTGGCGATGGCTTTCCGCAGCAACGAAGTGAAGTGTTGAGTAAATACAACTCATGTCCGTAGGGTCCATGTCAATCATGGGCAAGAAATGGACGGATGATTTCCCTGGGTGTGGTCCATGGCACACACTCTGCATTAAGCCGGACCAGCCTGGTCGTTTTGGTCGAAGCAAGCATGACGTTTTCCACAGTATGTCCAGATTTTCAAGCTTGTCAGATGCTGAAATGGGGTCAAGCTTTCTAAATTCGAGAGGCCCACCCTTCTTGCGAACACTGCGGTAGTATTTGATTTCAATTTGAGCTGCCGTGAAGTTGTTTTCAGGTGACTGCAATCTTGGTATTGATGTTGTGTCTCTTACTTCAGGGGTGACAGCAACAATTATACCCATACCATGGTATGTTCCTCGCCCATCAAGTGTACGCAAGTTGTGATCAACATTGTCTGCAACGAACTGTCCAAACCTGCCTGCAGGTTTGTCGCACCAATCTGTTGAAACAAGAAACAAGATGATGGGATTAGTATAGGCCTAGGCAAAATGTAATAGACAATAATGTGCAGTAAAGGTAGGGCTTGACCTAGAACAAATTGCAATAGAAGGTTTTTTGGCTGTAAGGTTTTTTGGCTGTAAATTAACCACTTTCCAGGTGTCCAAAAGTTGGAGACTTTTTATATGTTCATCAGAGGGACCTAATAAACAAGTTAAAGCCAAAAAACGTTGTTTGTAATACATGTATAGGGTCTAGGAGCAACCAGAAAAAAGTTATCTGTAAATTGAAGCTTTGGACGGCGGCCATCTTGAATTTATGCAAATTAACCACTTTCCCGGTGTCCAAAAGTTGGAGACTTTTTATATGTTCATCAGAGGGACCTAATAAACAAGTTAAAGCCAAAAAACCTTCTATTGCAATTTGTTCTAAGTCCAGCCCTACTTTGACTGGTCTAAGAAAGAGGTCCGCCGAGTCGTGTTGTGTGCCGTCTATGGGGAGGGAACCCTGGACAAATATCGTTACAGGTTACAGGTTTTAGGTTCTGTATCTCCCTTAATAGAATTTTTCGAGGGTTGACACTTATTTTAACATGGAGTATAGGTTATATTACATCTTAAATGAAATTTTAAAAATCTGTGAAAATTCTTGGGTTGTTTATATAATAGAAGTTACTGTGAGACACGTAATATGTTGAAGGGGGAGTTCTGCCCCCTCTAAACACCCGTCACTTATGTCATCATAATCTGTTGTACTTCATAGGGGGTCCAATTAAGGAGAAAGTGAATTAACAGACTAAATTAGGCCGCAAACTACAATAACATAGCGGGCCGCCGTTTATGGGAGACTTTTTACACATCATTTTCAATGTTAATTTTCTCCCTTAATCGATTCTTCCAAATTATCAAACTTACATAAAAATGAAGTACAGGTTATAGGGATTCCAAAATGCATTTCAAAATTGTCATGAAAATTGGTGGGTGGTTTGCTTAATATATACCGGGTAATGTATTTTTGTATCTAAAGGGGTAATTCTGCATAACTACTACTCCTGCTATTTTATGTTTAATTTATTTTATTTGTGTATGTTAATGCTTTGTAAGTGTGTATTTTCTATTTAGAAAGTGAGGAAAGCCCAATTTATTAGCATTTGTATTATTAATTGTAATTCCGATACCTCAACAATCTAGGGGAGAGTTTGGGAATGCGGGGTTTTGGGTGGGGTAAAAATAGGGGTATTATGGGAATAACTCTAAAAATGTAATAAATACAATTGAAAAAACACCAAAATGTTGAAATCCGAGCCAAGTTTTGGCAAAAGTTGGCTCGGATATGGCCAATTTTCAGAGTCCAAAAAGGGCAAAATTGGAAAACAAAATTGGCTCGGATTTCACCCTTTTTCAGCTGAAGAAAACCCCAAAGTGTTGACCAAACTTGGCTGGTGTTTGTCGAATTTTCAGAGTTCAAAATCACAGTAACGTCATTTTGAAAGTTGGCTGGGGTTTTCTTGTTTTTCACTGTTGAAAAACTCAGTAAGGATGTGGTTAACATTAGCCTAACCTAACCTAGTATTATGGATGGGGGCTGCTGCCCCCACACCCCCGCTAAATCCATGAAATCCGAGCCAAGTTTTGTCATTAACCTAACCAAATAACCTAACCTGGTATTATGGGGTTAACATTAGCCTAACTTAACCTAACCTAACCTAACCTAGTATTATGGGTGGGGGCTCCCGCCCCCACACCCCCGCTAAATCCATGAAATCCGAGCCAAGTTTTGTCATTAACCTAACCAAATAACCTAACCTAACCTAACCTAGTATTATGGGGTTAACATTAGCCTAACCTAACCTAACCTAGTATTATGGGTGGGGGCTGCTGCCCCACACCCCCGCTAAATCCATGAAATCCGAGCCAAGTTTTGTCATTAACCTAACCAAATAACCTAACCTAACCTAACCTAACCTAGTATTATGGTGTTAACATTAGCCTAACCTAGTATTATGGGTGGGGGCTGCCGCCCCCACACCCCCGCTAAATCCATTAAATCCGAGCCATGTTTTGTCATTAACCTAACCAAATAACCTAACCTAACCTAACCTAGTATTATGGGTTTTGCCCTTTTTTGGACTCTGAAAATTGGCCAAAACTTGGCTCGGATTTCAACATTTTGGGGTTTTTTCAATTGTATTTATTACATTTTTAGAGTTAGGCTATTCCCACTGTGCACAATACCCCTATTTTTACCCCACCCGAAACGCTGCATTCCCAAACTCTCCCTTAGATTGTTGAGGTATCGGAATTACAATTAATAATACAAATGCTAATAAATAGGGCTTTCCTCACTTTCTAAATATAAAATACACACTTACAAAGCATTAACATACGTGAGTGTGTGGGGGGGGGGGGGGCTGAGGATATGTCCCTATATAATGGGCGAAATTGGCCTTTTTGACATGGAAAAGACCCTGTAATGCAAGCCCTAACGGTCTACTTACGGTTATATATATACTCGAGAAATACTGCCAAAAATACCCCTAAATGTGAGGAAAACTAACCTGGCATGAGGCCTTCCAGGAGGTTGTGTTTGAAACTGACGTCACACTTCGCAGGCGAAGTGCATTGTGGGTACAAGTTAAAATGTATAGTTACAAATCGATATCCCAAAAACTAAATGTAGAAAAGTTAGAAAGTAATAAATTCAGACAGTATGTAAAACACTGGAAGAGACAATTGTAAAAGATAATAATAATTTGTTAGAAAAATAAATCACTAGGTGAAGCTCGACTCTCATTGGCTAATGAACATCCGGGAACTTCTGGGAGGAGCCTAGCATGTAAACAAAGTGTTGTGGACTGGACTGGACTGGCTGGACAAAACTAGGACTTAACTCTGAAAATTGTATAGGGGGGTGACAATGAAATTGACAAAATAAGAAAAGTATCCCTTATCCGCGCATCTGTAGGGTCCCTTGAGTAAGGTAAGATCAACAACAAATAATTACCTAAGACAGGAATCCCGTAATCGAGGAGTAGTAGTGGTGCAGTTAACCCCATTCTTGCCGCACAATTTAATTATCTAAGATATGAAATAATGAATTTCATCAATATATATTTTCGTTTCAGTTTGTTTCGCCAATCCCATGAAGAGTCAACTTGTAACTGCGGAAGGTAAGTAGACATTTACTTTGTAAACTTTGTCATTACTATTGTAAGTTTCTGTATATACATGATCAATTGATCTCCTCGAAATGTCTGACTACTTTGCATTATCCGTGGTAAGCTTCCATTTTGACTTATATATTGTATATATTGTTTACTATGTATACACTATATATATATATATATATATAAATATATATATATACAGTATATAAATATACAGTAAATATATTTATATATATATGCATTGCTGTGTGACATATCCCAGGGTTAGTTATTAGCCTTTTAAAATTAATGTTGCGATATATGTAGTGGAAGAGGCAAGGGACGGCCACATAATATATATATATATATATATATATATATATATATATATGGATATATTTGGAGGTAAAATCACAAATACGTGTGATCAAATTATGTAGTAAAACTCGCTAGGAAAATTGAAACAATGGTTTCGTCTATTCTCTCAAGATATCTTCAGGGTAATACAAGAAAACAGGGGGAGAGTGAGGCTTAAATACCCGTCCTAAATCATCTGTGATTTGCTAACTAGCATATAAATACAAAAAGTGTTGCCAGCCTACTGCCTGTTGCCATATTTTTAGGAACATACTTATTTTATATACAAAATATATGTATATTGAAATATGCCTAACAATACAATCTAATCATATATACAATTTGATACACATCAATGAACTTGCTGATCCCTTTCAAACTGTTATCGTAACTTATGTAAATATAAAGAAATACATACACCTGTAGAAATACATATAATTACATATACATACACATATGCATGCAGACTGTATACACACATACATTACATACATACAAATACAAATTACATATATAAGAAAAAAAGAAAAACAAAAATGGGCAGTCTGCAGAAAGACGATTGGTCACACAAGGTGGATTCTTCCCACACCCAACCCTAATTATACGGCCGAATTATAGGCCCAACTCACTAATACTATGGACCCTGGGGACTGACCTTCCCAAAATGGTCAGATCAACATAAGGATAAAAGGAGTCTGTAGAAAGCCGAACAGCCCACACCTGGCATATCCCCCTCACAACTAAACAGTATATAAATTATACATAAATACACTTATACATACACACACCTACATGCACACACACATGTACTGTATACATACATTAACATACATATATACAATAATTATTATAAAAAAAAAAAAAAAAAACATAGTGATCATACCTCATGTGTATTATTAATAAGGTACCTAACTATCTAATACTATGAGGATAGACCTCACAAATAGGGTCAGATGCCAAACTACAAGCTGTTTCAATCTATGATCTGACGGTCTGGACATCTATTTCTAGCTCTTTTTATTTTATCATTTACATTGAGGAGATTTAGCAGGATGTTATCTATTTTGTAAAGGCCATCATTTAGATTCATAGTGTTTATACAATCTCTGATCAAGGCGGACTCGGCAAATAGTCTTTCATAATAGCAGCTTGACCAGTAGATCATCTTAGCCTCATCCCAATTTACATGATGGTTTTGTCTTTGTTTATGTTTAAATATACCATTAGATTCTTGAGCTGACCTTACTGAGTGTTTGTGTTGTTTAACTCTCACCTCAAATATTTGTCCAGTTTGTCCTATGTATATGTCATTACATCCTTTACACGGAATGAAATATACACCACCTGCATCATTTTTAGGGCTGTTTTTGATCAAAGTAGACTTGACGGAGTTTTCATAATTGAATACTACATTTATATTCAAATTCTTGAAGGATGTTGTTATCATCATGATATGACAAAACTAAGATATTTTCCTTGAAAAGGGAGCTTTATTATTTACATACAGAAGTTTTTTTTCGGCTTTGGCTAAACTTTGATCAACAAGACTTTCAGGATAGCAGTGTGTCTTGGCTAGATTATAGATTTGTTTGTATTCGTTATCTATGAATTCTGGGTTACATATCCTTAATCTGGAAAAAGTTACGATAACAGTTTGAAAGGGATCTGCAAGTTCATTGATGTGTATCAAATTGTATATATGATTGTATTGTTAGGCATATTTCAATGTATATATGTACATATATTTTGTATATAAAATAAGTATGTTCCTAAAAATATGGCAACAGGAAGTAGGCTGGCAACACTTTTTGTATTTATATGCTAGTTAGCAACTCACAGATGATTTAGGACGGGTATTTAAGCCTCACTCTCCCCCTGTTTTCTTGTATTACCCTGAAGATGTCCTGAGAGAATAGACGAAAGCTTGGTGTTCCATTGTTTCAATTTTCCTAGCGACTTTTACTACATATATATATATATATATAACGCCATTCGAATTATGATAAAGATATGTTATTTAAGATAAATTAGGTTATGCAAATTACGTTGGCAAGCTAGATCAGTTTGTGTTAAGTACGTTAATTTCGATGGAAATTAATATCAAAATAGACAGAACCATACCAGACTTCATGGGAAGAGTATATAAGTTTAGTCTTGATAAAGTTGATACTAAGTGATCGTCTACTGAAGGCCGGTATCATCTCCATAATGCCACGGTTGGCTAAGAGGTCATAGTACGTATATAGACCCTCACCAATTGCAATATTTGAACATTACATGTCACATTCTAAGGCATTTGGAATATTTCTTTGCATAGTATTATCTCTTTTGGGATCGATACAGATTCAAATAATTGTATACGTATTATTACTCGACAGTATAATGATATATTCACTTACATTATGTTAACACTGGCCCTTAGGCTGTATCTATATGCTGATTTAGCCTCGTATATTCGTTCGTACAGTAGCCTATATACCGGTACTCATTTCATGAGGCAAAAGGGGTGAATTCTGTTATCAGACAAAATCTAGACAATATTCGCGTTGCTATCACATGCTCATAATCTTGTATCCAAGCATACACACTAGGCCAACAGTTGTTCCCCTTAGGTTATACGTTCAAATATATATGGAAACAAGTTTCATTGTTTATATTTCTTGTTTTAGACTAATGTAAATTCCTAAACTAACTAACTGAAGATTGTCGTTGAATTTGGCTATCTGTCACTTTTAACTTTGGGGGAGACACTTGTTATCGACAACTTTGCCTTTTGTCTCATTCATGCACATAGAACAACTATTCAAATGCCTTCAAATAATTCTACCGCCTTGGACTAATTCAATCACTTACTGTAATTCGAAAGCTTGGTAGATAACTCTAATTCTAGCTTTGTTCAAATTACTACCATCAGAATGTATTTAAAAAAAAAGGGACCAGTCAAATGTATGGGTTAATTCTGATAGTCACGAACCATGTTGATTCCTAGAAGTACTTCCTAACTTGAATAAAATCCTTTGGCTGTAGGAAATAAAGACATTGAAATCATCATCTGATTGAAGGGTTCTAGTCTGATAAATAACGAAAAGGTCAAAACACGTACTGCACTGTCAAAGAAAGCAATTGTTTGGTAAGCCGATTAAGGAGTAGAATGGTCGACCAGACTCACCAAATAGGTCATCTGGTGTACATAGCCGGTAATTATTATATCACGCACACCCACATACACACACACATAGGTATCTGGTGCACGTAATCACTAAATATCAAAACAGACCCATACACATTTATCTGGTGCACACAATCGGCAATTATCAAACACACACACACACACACTGGTCATACATTATCTATAACCCACCCTCCGAATCAGAAGTGCCACAACCACGGATATATATATATACAGAGAGAGAGAGAGAGAGAGAGAGGAGCACACATAGAGGTGATCTGGCACACAAACACTCAACAATATTCACTAGCCACCATTGGAAGCCGAGGCGCTAGAACCACCGCAGCCATATCGTTATAATTAAAGATCTAAAGAACCCACTGCCGGCACCTGGCAATAAGAGGGGGCATGCTGGGGCAATCTTTGTGAAGGTCACAAGTTTTATTGGTTATATTTATTTTATCTTTATTTTCTTGTATGTGTTTTATTCTGATTCCCAATTAATCTTGCTTAGTTAACCTTTCACTTTCTATTTTCTGTAATACTATACCCTCACATTGAATTAAGTAACACCCCGTTCTTAACATTAATCATCAATTACAAACCCAAATGAACTTGAATAAACTAATTAAAGCAAATGGTCCCCTCGGGATTCCAACACGGGACACCACACCCAGAACATAAACATCTAAACCATTACACCATGTCGTATTGTCCAGATGGAACAGTTTTGGCTCATATACAAGAATGCACTGAAAAGGACTTATGATTAGCCTGTTGTCTATTTACACTAGAACCTTTGTGGGCTAGTTTTCCAATTTTGTGCGTGGGACACATCAATGTTCACCCCTTCTATTTACTGTTTTACATTAATTTGTTTATCTACTCATATCGTCCCAGTATGTCTTCCCTTGCTTTCCTTAGTATCTTTAATGTCCTCCCTCTTTTGGTTTCTTCTCTTCGCTGTTTGCCTCGCCTACTCTTCCATATGCCTTCCCTTGCTTTCCTTAGTATCTTATATGTCCTCTCTCTTTTGGTTTCTTCTCTTCGCTGTTTGCCTCGCCTACTCTTCCATATTTCTTCCCTTGTTTTCCTTAGTATCTTATATGTCCTCCCTCTTTTGGTTTCTTCTCTTCGCCTCGCCTACTCTTCCATATTTCTTCACTTGCTTTCCTTCGTATCTTATATGTCCTCCCTCTTTTGGTTTCTTCTCTTCGCTGTTTGCCTCGCCTACTCTTCCATATTTCTTCCCTTGTTTTCCTTAGTATCTTATATGTCCTCCCTCTTTTGGTTTCTTCTCTTCGCTGTTTGCCTCGCCTACTCTTCCATATTTATTCCCTTGTTTTCCTTAGTATCTTATATGTCTTCCCTCTTTTGGTTTCTTCTCTTCGCTGTTTGCCTCGCCTACTCTTCCATATTTCTTCCCTTGCTTTCCTTAGTATCTTATATGTCCTCCCTCTTTTGGTTTCTTCTGTTCGCTGATTGCCTCGCCTACTCTTCCATATTTCTTTCCTTGTTTTCCTTAGTATCTTATATGTCCTCCCTCTTTTGGTTTCTGCTCTTCGCTGTTTGCCTCGCCTACTCTTCCATATTTCTTCCCTTGTTTTCCTTAGTATCTTATATGTCCTCCCTCTTTTGGTTTCTTCTCATCGCTGTTTGCCTCGCCTACTCTTCCATATTTCTTCCCTTGCTTTCCTTAGTATCTTATATGTCCTCCCTCTTTTGGTTTCTTCTCTTCGCTGTTTGCCTCGCCTACTCTTCCATATTTCTTCACTTGTTTTCCTTAGTATCTTATATGTCCTCTCTCTTTTGGTTTCTTCTCTTCGCTGTTTGCCTCGCCTACTCTTCCATATTTCTTCACTTGTTTTCCTTAGTATCTTATATGTCCTCCCTCTTTTGGTTTCTTCTCTTCGCTGTTTGCCTCGCCTACTCTTCCATATTTCTTCACTTGTTTTCCTTAGTATCTTATATGTCCTCTCTCTTTTGGTTTCTTCTCTTCGCTGTTTGCCTCGCCTACTCTTCCATATTTCTTCACTTGTTTTCCTTAGTATCTTATATGTCCTCTCTCTTTTGGTTTCTTCTCTTCGCTGTTTGCCTCGCCTACTCTTCCATATTTCTTCACTTGTTTTCCTTAGTATCTTATATGACCTCCCTCTTTTGGTTTCTTCTCTTCGCTGTTTACCTCGCCTACTCTTCCATATTTCTTCACTTGTTTTCCTTAGTATCTTATATGTCCTCCCTCTTTTGGTTTCTTCTCTTCGCTGTTTGCCTCGCCTACTCTTCCATTATTTCTTCACTTGTTTTCCTTAGTATCTTATATGTCCTCCCTCTTTTGGTTTCTTCTCTTTTCTGCTTGCCTCGCCTACTCTTCCTGCCTGCCTGGTAGCCATGATTAATTGTCCTTTCTTAAGTTTACTGGTAGCCTACACTAATTTTTCAAATGTGTTACGGCATGCTTCCAACCTTGCATTATAACCCAGCGACAACATATGCCAAGATGTTGCTGTTTGACCTTGGTTTTACTTAAATATACCGTATTGAGAAGAAATAAAATAAATTCTAGTTTAGATTAAAATTCCACGCATTAAGCTGTGCTTCCATGCCTGCCCTCTAGGCGAAATCACGCGAAAAAATGTATTCCTCAAAATATCTTCAATACTGGGCTGGTAGTATATGAAGACAAGTTTAGTACAATAAGGTGAACTAAATTAATTTCAGTTTCGGATACAAATGCGAAATATTCCTGATATGTTTCCGGAAATATGTTGACCATCAAAAGATGACGATAAAGCTCTCATGTAATACCCTATTAACCTAGGGATAACTTGTCTCCAGATATAGACTACGGTGGGGTTTGCGGCGGAACGTCAATATGTCGAAATAGACAGCAAACTAAATCCCATTGCGTGGGGATATCCACACTTGTCGGAAAGGTAGAGTCAAAAGCATGTCGTTTTATAAACTCACCTCCTCTTCTCTTCTAGCTCCCTGTACACCCTGCAATGTTGCATCTCTTTCACTCTTTTACCGAATTACAATAATCAAAGATCTCCATAGCCTATTCAGTGTATACCTCCTCCCTTACAGATAATAGGTGGCACTCGTCTTTCAACACATTCTCACCCCAATTCTTCCCAACTCTACGAGTGAACCGATTTTCAGTCTTTCTTCCACTCAACACATACAATTTGGAACTCTCGCCTTCAATCTATTTTTCCCTTAGCAAATGACATAAACTGAGTCAAGCTCCGTGTGTCCAGATAAATTAATGTTAACGTACTATTAATTTGCCTCTATATTTCTGTCAGTATTCATTGCAGGCAGCTTTACCTTTTGTCTCCTTCTCACACATAGAAAAATAAATGAAAATTTCCATACGTTCTGCGTTTTGTTTCCATCCTCTCCCGACAAATGATATTCTGCGTATTTATGGTGAAGCATTAATACAATATATACATCAATTTGTAGCATGAAACTCCTATGTGCATCAATTTGACATGTATTTTATGTTATGTTTCCAACCTAGTAACCCAGTGAGACCATATCCCCTGAGTGTGTTTTTGGTGGGACATCTGGTGACGAAACGTAAATCCACCGAAATGGACCCAAAAGGTAAATCCAGGTGTCGGTCCCAAAGATAAACAGAGGGGCGGGTTTTATAGGGTCTTAACGGACATTATCGGCCCATAAATCACCCTTCCGGCCAGACCCAGTAATTTTTAAAGTCACCATTTCATCCCAGGCCTTTGAAACGGACTGCTCGTAATGTGTTCAAACCTCACATATAAATACATAAAACATGACGATAAAAAGTAAATAAATAAATTACAAAAAATACAGTCTTAAAGAATTTAATGCCACATAAACTTCATATCATTGTAGAGAGTGAAGTTTGAGTGCCTCGAAAACGGTAGTTACCATATCATGCATATAAAGAACATGGTATGAGAGTCTGACTGACAGTGTGTGTGATGCAACTTGGGTAGATACAAGGAGAGTAAGAGGCAGACCAAGAATGTATTGAAGGAACAAGGTGGTGCGGTGAATGATAAAGTGATGCTGCGTGGCTTGTAAGGATTGATTACTGATTATGGACCAGGATACCTTTGGTGGTCAGGTTGTGATTCATTACAGACGTATAATGTAACTGATTATTACCTGCTTACGACTTCATAACTTGCTTGAACACTTATAGCCTATACTGAAATCATTTTTGTGGAGTATAATAAGTCGAATCCCTAACCTCACATAACCCTAAAAGGACTAGACCAATCAATTTGATATGTCTACCAAATGGAAGGAATCAAAGAGTGTAGATGTGGCAATTACATTCCCGTTTGCTCCAGCAAAGGGTAAAAATATGTAGTCTTGCCATAATGATAAGACTATAAGAAGTAGTAAGTTAAAGGCCCCTGGTATGACGAGCTGTAAGTATTGCTGGCGGGATACAACGATTTCGGTTTACAAGATCTTATAGCCACTGGTTTATAGTCATCAACTCAAGATTGAACCGATCTTCCCAGGCTATATTTTACTCAACAAGCAAGCTTTGAAACTCTCTCCCTCAATCCTATGAATAACTGCTTCAAGTTCAAGGGGTTCAGACATTTTGACTCTAACGTACACCTTGATTTTGACTCCGACACTTTTTGAACTTTAGAGGAGACACTTGTTATAGGCAGCTTTGCATTTTTTCTCCTTCATTAACATAGAAAAAAAAAAGAAAAAAGACATGCTATGCATATGTATTCGAGTCTCTGGAAAGTAGAAACAAATTAAAACAGCCAAAACCATAATGGCCACATGTAGTATTTCATTTGGTTAGTATTCGGATTGGTATGGCCAGGTTATGTTTGGCTTACTGCTTTGAAATTGAAATTTTGAAGCCTTATTAAAGGATCTATAATTTATATGACACACACCCACACATACACACGCACGTATACATGTCCAGTTCCCAATGACACTTATTAATTCATTGTGCCAAGGAAACATTTGTTTGCCGAAATTGACTGACTTCAAAATTAATTTGGCGTTGCAAGTGGCGGTGGTGGTGGAGGGAAGGACGAAAGTTTGTAATAGAACATATGCCCTAAAATCATTCCTGACAAATATAGACCTAAATTATATTTTATTCTAACAGTTACATTGCAATTTGGAGTACTGTATTCGTATGTTATATAATAGCCCCATATTACCTTCATCTGCCGTTTGATTCCAGTACTACATGTCCAGAAGTATTATTGGCACACACAAGGACACGTGAAAGATAGAATTTGGCAAAAAATGGCCAGAACACTTTGGAACAATCAGCAGAACCGACCAGAAACTCAGCAGGGATCCCAGACTCCCACTAAACCCCTTCCTGTGAGTCATATCCAGGAATCATCGTCTTTAATTTTATTTTTTATAAAGTAAAATATGAGGATGAAGATAAAATGAAAAATGCAGGAGATGACAGAAAAAAGACAACGGGCATATACAGAGAGGATGAAACGAATATAAAAGATGCAAGAGAG
The DNA here is from genome assembly GCA_032716605.1 of Paralithodes platypus. NCBI lineage: Eukaryota > Metazoa > Arthropoda > Malacostraca > Decapoda > Lithodidae > Paralithodes > Paralithodes platypus. The sequence goes on from CM064544.1 coordinate 36,702,894, forward strand.
AAAAGGAAGAAGAAAGGAATATACCATAAAGGAATATTATATTATGGAGAATATAAGAAATACTGTATGATTAGAATAAAGAAAGTTACATTAAGTACACCACGCTTTACCTAACAGAGACTTTACCGGTGTTGGAGAGCAAGTACCAGAGGGCCTCCAGGTCATATTATCCCCTTGATCACTACCTCATTATTAATTATCACTTTCCGGCCTTCTGGTGGTGGTAATTGGTGGTGGGGAGGCACTGAGGGATGGATAAGCCCAAGCTTGACAAATAATAGGTCTCTGACTATGCCCCCCCCCCCCCCAAAAAAAAATAACTCTCTCTCTCTCTCTCTATCTATCTATCTATCTATTATCTATCTCTATCCATCTATATATCTTCGATCAACAAACTCCCAATGGTGCCTTGTACCTTTCTTTCAACCTTCACTATCTTCATCCTAACCTTTCTTCTCAATCTCCCATCCTCTCTCTCCCAATTCATGTTCTCCCTTTCTCACTCCTTCCTTCGTTGGACTATCTCCAATGCTATATGTCTCCTTCATCCCCTTCCTATAACGTTCACTCCCACTCCCCTTTTTCCCTCCCTCCAATCCATACCCCCCATTTCATCTCTCCCTCCTATCTCTTTCCTTCATTTCCTCCCTCCCTCCTCCGTTTCAACCTTCCCGTCCTCCCTCTTAATTCATCCCAGCCTCTTTTCCTCCGTCCCTCACTGACTTCTGTTTTCCATAGTAGCGGTTTAAGTGGCAATTTTACGTGATCATGAAGATGAATGAAAGGGATGGGTTTTGTGGGTGGGTATTGAAGTGGAGGAAGGTTGTTGTGTTTATAGGGTTAGACCTGCCGCCGCATAGATCAATTCCATGACATCGGCCACCGTACCAAATTACATTACTTTATATAGTGAGTCAAGACGGGTAACATTTTCACCCCCCCAAAAAAAGTCAATAAGGAGGACCTGAATTAACACAAATAAAGTGTGTGTACTGTATATGTGTTGCACATAATTATAACCTTGACATTAATTACTATAGTATTTAGGGAACCTCAATTGCTTGAAAACACCTTCATACACTGAATCATAATTAAACAGTATTGTTTATTATGTATTATGTTCTGACTTGTATTCCTTTTTTTTTTTTTTTTTGTGTGTGGAAAAAAAATGAAAATGCGAATGACATTAATCACGATACAAATATTTAAAGTATTGTAAAGGCAATGAATATAATAATAAGGTTAAATTTGGAATGTATCTCTAAACTGCTTTTTCCCGAGGTGCTCGTTTCCATTATTTTGCCCTTTAAGTTAATAGGATCCTGAGGTGATTGAGTAACACAACTTGCTTGCTACACAGGGGCTACTCTATAGTATACAGGTTGCACAGCCTGATGGGAAGACTATAATATCCGAAAACCCAGCCCTATTTTCTGCAATGTAATATATATATATATATATATATATATATATATATATATATGTATATATATATATATACCGGTATATATATATATATATATATATATTTTTTCGAGGGTACTCTCAGCTGTGAGCCAAAATTGCTATCATTGCACAAAACATAATAAGTATAACGATACATATATATTAAGAACTTCTTGCAGGGCATATATTTGGAGTAATGACATTATGATATACAGACAAATATAGAGCAATGAAAAATCAATCGGTAAGATGTATCAGAACTACCGTATGCAGACTTTCTATTATAGCAACTCTATTTCTATTGCACTAGACATATCGAAAGCCTTCGATAGAGTCTGGCATAAATCTTTAATTTCTAAACTACCCTTCGGTTTCTACCCCTCCATATGTGCCTTTGTCTCTAATTTCCTCTCCGGCCGTTCCATAGCTGCGGTTGTGGACGGCCATCGCTCACTTCCTCACCCTATAAACTCCGGTGTTCCTCAGGGCTCTGTCCTATCTCCTATTCTCTTTCTAATTTTTATAAATGTCCTTCTCAACTGTAACTCAACTCCCATCCATTCATACGCAGACGACTCAACCTTACACTACTCCATTCGTTTTTCAGAACGCCCAAGCCAGCAATACCTCAACGACAAACGGAATGAAGCCATAGAACACTTAAATTCTGATCTAACTACTATCTCCAATTGGGGTAGAGAAAACCTTGTTACCTTTAATGTTTCCAAAACCCAATTTCTCCATCTATCTACCCGTCAGGAACTCCCTGCGGACTATCCCTTATTCTTCAACAATACAAAAATCAATCCTTCATATTCTCTCAATATACTAGGTGTCTCTTTTTCTTCTGCTCTCAGTGGGAAGGACCATATTAACAGTCTTGCTAAGGCAGCCTCCCAGAAGCTGGGTGTGCTCAACCGCCTTAGGGGGTTCTTTACCCCTGCACAGCTTCTTGCTCTGTACAGGGACATAGTGCGTCCTTGTATTGAGTATTGTTCACATGTGTGGGGAAGTTCCTCTCACACCGCTCTCCTAGGTTATAGGCATGTGATAAAGAGTCGCTGGAACTCCTGTTTCATTTGCTTGGCCTCTCTTACTGATTTTCTTTGTGCCTCATTTACACGAAGAACAATCCAGCTAGCTCTCACAAACACCTCCTCCTCCTATCCACTTCACTACACTAAACATGCACACCACACTTAATTCCTCCACACCATTTTGTTTTTGTAAATTATGAATTTTAGCCCAGCCTCGAAGTCCCCAGGAGAGGGGGGGGGGGAGGGGAACCATAAATGCCCCCACACCCGACCGACCATCCCCTGATGACCCCACACAATTACCTGGACCTCGGCCAGTGCTCTTTGCTGGTTGTATTGATTTCTGCAACATTCGCGGACTTTCCTCTAACTTTCACTCTGTTGAACACCATCTCTCCTCCTACAAGCCTGATCTTCTCTTCCTCAACGAAACTCAGGTATCTGTAGCAACATCCAGCAGCCCCTTCTCTGTATCCTCCTACTCTCTCTATCCTAGTTTCAAAGCCAAAGGCGGATGTTGTGCATAATTATGTGCACAACAAACTCACTTGCTCTCGTGTTCCCGATTTCGTCTTCTCTGAATTCTCAACTTTATGGCTCAAACCTTCCTGTCATTCTCTTACTAAATATTTCTGTGCTGTCTATCTTTCCCCCTAACTCTACCAATTTTCCAAATTCTTTGACTGTCTAAACTCTACAGTGGAACTCATTCTATCTATTTCTCCTTTCTCAGAAATCTCCATCTTAGAAGATTTCAACGTTCACCACCGCCAATGGCTCTCCTCTCAAACTACTGACCCACTTGGTGAACAAGCCTACGTCTTTTCTATCATAAATGACCTAGAGCAGTTAGTTCAGTAACCCACCCGTATCCTGGATCGCATCTGAGATCGGCCCAACATTCTTGACTTGTTTCTAACTTCTAACCCTTCTTCTTATACTGTCGATCTTTTCTCTCCTTTGGGCTCCTCTGACCATAACTTCGTGAAAATAGGCTTTGTTATGAAACAGAGACTCAACTTTCTGAAACCATAAGTTATCAATAGCTTAGCTCGGCCTGAAGAAAAAATGGGGGAGAATTTATATTATATTTTTTGTCATAATAATTATTAATGTAATGGTAGGACATTATATATTTTTTAATTTCCACGGCATTACAAACTAAACAAATATTAAAATTACATCAAACAACATAAAATTATGTCCATAAATAAAGGAGATAATTAGATGCGAGAGATAGATAGATCGAAAGGTCGTTAGGTCCATGTGAGCGTAAAGTGTCTGAATTATATAATAAGCCTATACTCTCTGAACAGATAAGGTGTCAGAATCAGAAATGATTCACAGATTCCACAGAGACCAAATATCAAATGTAAGCACTAATAAATAAGGGAGAGATAAATAAATACAGTAGATAGAAATACAAGTAATAGAGAAAGAAAGCAGATGACAGGAGAAATTATGAGAAATGTACACAAACAGATAGCGGTTCTGTTTTGTAAAGGGTCACTGAGGTTACAATGTTTATAGAAGAAAACGACGAAATTGTAGTATTTGATGGATAACTGCTTTATGAATTAATTTTTGAATATGCACGAATGTGCCCGAATGAGACAGAATGCTGCCTGACGTATCAGAACCGTGCTCGATCACGGACCGACCACTAAACATTCGGGCAGCATTCAGCCGCCTCCTCCGAACCACAACCTACCTAACCTAAGGGAGAACATTGACAGAATATACCCGATCCACTACGCGAACGCTGCCAGAATGCTGTTCGGGTAGCGTTCGGGCTCCGGTTCGGCTATGTGTGATATCCCCTTTATACCTATCCCCTGACGCACTAGTTAGCCACTCGGCTCATAACCAGGAGGACCTAGACTAGCTTCGCAGCACTGTGGCAAGAATGTAAGGTCCAGATAATAAAACAATGAGAGATAATTACATAGAGTAACACAGACTGCACAGACCTTGCGGTGACTATTAGGCAGTTCGGACTTAATGCTGAAATAGAATTTACTACAAAGTGGAAAGCAAGGATAGCAAAGCAGAAGGCTTTCTCCCCACCCACCACTCCCTCCGACCATTGGTCGGCATGACATTTAGTTGGGGAAACAAGTCCCCCAGCAGATTGAGACAAATATCTACTGGAAAATTCATAGTAAAGAACTAAGTTGAGAAATATTAAATGCTACTGATGCTTAACCATTCTTGTTTTGTTTTCCTTATATTACTTCAACCTCTTCAAAATGGATGTCTAGACTCCTTTTGAATGTGTCAATTATCATACATTGTACCACTTTATCCTCCAGTTTGTTACACTCGTTGACCACACTGTAGGTGAGAAGTGCTTTGTGACATCGATAATCGCCCTCCTGGTTTATAATTTAATTCCATTTCCCCAAGTTAATGAACTATTATCGATGTTGAAAAGTGAATCTACATCCATTTTTTTCAAAGCCCTTTAATATCTTAAAACACTCAATTAATTTTAACTCGCAATCTTCTTTTCTTAAGTGAAAACATTTTTTTTTGTTTTAGTCTTTCATGATAATGATTTCTTAGTAACTGTAACTTTGTTGCTCTATGCTGCACCGACTCGAGTTTCTCAATGTCCGTGTTCGGATAAGGCGTCCAAAATTGCACGCCAGCCAATCGCAGCTGCTGCACATTGATATGAGGTCCGTAGGTTTTCAGATTTAAGAACTCCCAGGTCTTTAACTAATGCACTTGTTTTGATTGGCTGGCCTTTCATCTTTTATTCATATTTTGTGTATTACCAAAACGATTATGTGTATTACCTGACGTATTACCCGTGTATTACCTGTGTATTACCTGACGAATGTCAGGTCTTGCAAATAGCAAGACCTGACATTCGTAGTGGCGCTAATAGATAAGAATGTATAACCTGAATGTATGGTTGTAAAAAAAAAAAAAAAAAAAAATCACACACGACACGTTTCCAAAAAATTTATTCTCTCCTTTAACGATCAGGACAATATTTGGTAGGCCAACAAGAGTTCTGATCCGCCCAAGTTAGAGCAGTTTGTATTGTCTAATGTATACGTTTAGCTTTCCTTCCATTATTTCATTTTTAAAAGATTGCTTGTGAACGGCAATAATTCTTTACTTAAAGATATTGGAAAGTACTGTGTTGTATTAGGCTTAACATATCATGTTATCACATAACATGTAATTGCATCATCAAGTCAATGTATTTCTTGATATAATCATTATGAAAAAGAAAGGCTGGAGTTGAACATTTGCTGGCAATACATAGGGCAATAGAGCTTGGTATTCACTTTGCGGTTTGCATATGCAAATTTCATCACTTAATGTGTTGTATGTAATGTGTTGGTACATTTAGCCTATGCATGACTGATGGCTATAGATAAGTAGGAGCTTAGAGAGTTTTGGATAGAAG